>JAABNX020000030.1:7633854-7650451 GCA_015163995.2 Mormyrus lacerda | reverse complement strand
TTAGTTAAGTTCTCCCCAAGCGAGCTTGATGGGCCGAATGGCCTCCTCTCGTTTGTATATTTCTTATGTTCTTATGAGTCCATATAGTTTTATAAAATAATGTCTATAAATGAGCCTTGGGCACCCGTGACCCCATCACCGATTCACTGGTTGTCCTTCCTTGGACCACATCTGGTTGGTACTGG
This sequence comes from Mormyrus lacerda, assembly GCA_015163995.2. Lineage (NCBI taxonomy): Eukaryota > Metazoa > Chordata > Actinopteri > Osteoglossiformes > Mormyridae > Mormyrus > Mormyrus lacerda. Next base: position 7,650,266 of record JAABNX020000030.1, on the reverse strand, counting down.
CCACTGCCAACCAGGAACAATTCACAAGACTTGCTGTTTGGGAGATGCACTGACCCAGTTGTCTAGCCATCAGAATTTGGCCCTTGTCAAAGTCTCTCAGATTCTTATATTAGCCCATTTTTCATGCTTCCAGCACATCAGCTTCAAGTACTGACTGTTCATTTGCCTAATATATAATGGTACCTGTAATTAAATAATAAATGTTATTCACTTCACCTCAGTGGTTTTATTGTCATGGATGATTTGTGTATATCTGAATATTTAGATTCTATTTATTTCTCATTTGTATTAATTTGTAAAAGACACACCAGTAGTATAATTAAGTAATTACCATGAAATGTTACACAGACACATACAGACCCCATTCTCATTTTCATGCAATGCTAATTCTACCCAGATTGTTTTTGACACACACATGCTAGGGTTAGGTGGCAAAAAATAGCCCAACAGGCACAATAGGGTGTACATAAAATCTGTATAATGTACTAGATCCCAAATATTAAACACTAGCAAACAAACAAAAAGTTGTGGTAACAATTTCTTGATGGGGCGCATGTGTATCTAAGTAACTTAGTAACTGAGTTACTAAAGTCAGAAGTATACAAGAACAAGGTGAAGCAGGATACACTGGCAATAACCAAAGAACAGCCAGGTAGAGGGCAGACCATTAGAAAAAGTGCCAGCAGTTTGTTCAAAAACCTATCTATTTTTTTCCTGATAGAATCGAGATGCAATCAGCTACCTATAGTGCACTGCTTTCGCTGTCTCGCTTGCGAGGCGTCCATGTTGGGTTAGGCTAAGGGGCCCATCACTGGATCAAACGCAGTTCTTGCGGTGTCTTGTTTTATGAAATCTGCAAAACTATGTCTGTTAACTTCCATATCGAATCTTTAAGCAAAGGTTTTTACACAATGTCTCTCGTGCATGCTGGGACATGTGCAAATAGGCCAGACAACACTTGGATTAAAAGAGTGTTTTTATGTTAAAGAGAATTGTTTCTAGTTTAAAACAGTAGTACACTGTGGCTATTTTCAGTACCATAATTGCTGTAGAAGCTAGTCATCTGGTTTACCAGTCATTATTCTTTGTGTGATGCATGGCTTTGGGTAAACATCAGCGACGCTTTATGACATTATAGCCATATTTGGAGTTTCCGATAACAGGTGCGTATAACAGCCACGATACCCCAAAAGAGCCAGTGGCACCATAGTCCGAGATGTGTGTGTGTGGGGCAATATGCTTAACAAACATGAATGATGTTTTTTATCCCTTAAAAAATTATATTTCCAAGGCATTATTCTACCATAGCGTGTTGCTAAATACCGCTCACCAGTTCCTGCCACTATTAAATGTAATTAAATAAATTGGATGCATCTTATTTAAAATAAAACTAACAAAATACAACTAAATACATCTTTTAAAGATAGTGTTTTATTCTTTTTGATTAACCAGACGTAGATGAATTTAGCTAAATGTCGCTAAACAATCCGGGGCTGTGGTGTTAGAGCTCGACTTTTATTTAAATTAGAAATAGAAATTAAATTAGAAATTATTTTGTACTATTTACAAATAAGTCATATTAACAAATAGTGTTAATGTGCATTCTATCAGGATGATGGCTTGCTTCTCAGAATCCAGGGCCATCAGTTTGCTTCACGACAACAATTTGTCCGCCGATAGCCATTTTGCACCTCCAATTTGACAGCGAGGTGGCTCCTTAAAGAAAATAGTGTCTCTATGCACAAGCGCTACAAGAGAGCGTGTGCGAGAGAGACAGAGCGCATGAGCTCACTTGAACAAGGATTAACCGCGTAATTTTGTTGTCGAAATGCTTAGGGCGCCTTACTTTATTATTGACATTGGCAGAAAAGTGCTTTGTTACTTAAAAAAACGTTATAGTTAAAGGGTTTATTTGAAATAACAGACGCTCCGCTGTTGTCGCCATTTTGGAATGAGACGTCTGTGTGAGTGTGCCTGCGCAAGCTTCGGATCTCCTAGATCGTCATTTCACCTGCATTCTTCAAACGGAGTGCATGCACATGGCTGATCTGCTGGGGGCTGAATGTTTGCTGGTTAAATGTTTTCTTCAACCTAACACTGTTAAATACAGCTAAAAGTTTTTCTTCTTATTCTTTAAACATTTTAGTTAAATGTAATGAGTTTAAGTGCTTTCTTCTTTTAAAACGAGTTTCTTTCAAAACTAGTTTAAACTCAGCATTTGCTCTTGCTGACAGTGCTTAGTTCGGGCATGTTTGTACTTGTTTAAGTTCCGCCTGCTTTTCTTTCTTTTAAAAATAACACTAAAGTTTTTCTTGTTTAAACATTTTGGCGCTTTCTTCTTTTAAATTACACCTGGTGCTTGTGTCTACTTGGGACGGTACCGCACGCTGACCACGTATGCGCTGGTGTACATTCATCCTGCTATATGTTTTATTATTTCTTAAAATGTAAAAATAATGCATTAATAAATACATGCAATGTATTTTCATTTTATTAAAGTTTAACAGCAACCCGCCAAACCATATGGTCCCCCTTATCAGTAACACGAGGCATAAGCATGTATGATACCATATATGGACATAACCCATTGACCAATAAGAATAAGGGATACACCCCTCTTCCGCGTATGACGTCATAGACGATGCCCTAATTTAAGCTCCACCCACAAAATTGGCCATGCCCAAAGTACCACCTAACCTCTCTAGTCTTTCACAATCTGGCATGCCAGCTAGACACGAGATCTTCCACATACTATTGCAAATTTGAGCAGTTCTTTCACATTACATCCCTTTACCTGTCTGTACCTCTGTCTACCTTTTGCCCTGACCCTGTTCTGCCTTTGCAACGATGAATCGATGAGTGTTGATGAACATCGCCTGAACACCAGCCTGTCCCCGGATCCTGAGCTCTGCCCTGTCGCTTGATTGCCAGCAAAGATAACCCGACTGCTGCCCATACCTCAACCACAATTCCTGGATTATGTTTTGGTTTTCTGTTTGGATTGCAAGCAGGATATTAAAGTCCTTACATCTGCCTGATCCGCAGCAGTGTCCTCCATATTTACGTGACTCCCACCGTGACAGCATTCAACTATGTGGGCATAGACTATTCAATGTTTGGGGTATATGCTAGCAGTGTACCTATTAAGACAGAAATACATAATAACTGTATAGTTAATATGCACATTTCAGTATGTTAATTTATCGAAAATCATATTGTCATCGGGATATTGAACAATGTTATCACATATCTTGCAGGCCTAATATATACATGTCGAAGTACATCTAAAAAGGGGAGAGATTCACCACATTTAACTATTCAAAATGTGAGTTCAGCCATCAGGCAAGATACAGTCATTTGTTCCCCAGTATTTCATGTTGTTTCTTGGGCAATGAATTCATATACTCCAAGGACTCAATTCTAGCATCTAGCAGAGTCAAAAAAGTATACCTAAAAAAGTTACGTGCATTTAAGTTAAGTGTATTGTTCCCTCACCAGTGCAGACACACCCACCACACTTAACCTGAAAAAGAAGATGCAGCTGTGTATAAGGGCGCTTTTCATTATACTTTCAGTACGGTACTTTCGCTTTTCCATTGACTTCTGGTTGAGTACCAGTACCGAAAGTTCCAGCACAAAAAGTGTCAAACCAGCTGGGGCACTTCTTTGGTGCTTCGGTACTTTGGGGTGAGACTTGCAAAAGTATTTGCTGTCGATTCATTATGCAAATAACCTGCAGCTGAAACACAAAATACAACACATCTTGTCTTTTGAAACACACAGCAAACAGCGAGAAACAAAATAAAAAACATTAGAAACAAAAATATAAAAAAGTAAAATGGAAGGATGGACAAACGAGGAAACCTCGGCTTTAATCGCCATATAGTCGGATGATCCAGCGGGATTTGGATGACACCACCCTAAATAAAAAGCTTTTGCCGTTCCGGGCAATTCAGTTTCCCTGTGTTTCCCCTGTCGTGCACTTCGCTGTTGTTTTCATGCCTTTTTACAAAGCTCTTTAGGTAAACAAGCCATATATTTTAAAACATCACATGCCTTTTCAATGTTTTTTGTTTTTACAGATAATAAATGAAATTATTTAATTCGCTGGATAGAGATGTTTCTTGATGAAAACGGTATAGAATTGCTTATAAGACTATATTATGCATGACGATCTACTGTAATTCACATGTAATAATGTACTTGAGTGATTGTCAGACATCTCACATACATCTTTGCCTAAATATTAAGAGAAACATTATTTCCTGACATCCAGGATATTTGGTTCCCACCTGTTAAAATAAGTATACAGCAACTCTGGGCTACTAATAACAATACTGTATTCATATGTAATAATGTCCCTGAGTGATTTTCAGACATTTCACATACCTCTTTGCTTTAATATTAGGGGAAACATTATTTCCTGATACCGTAATACCAAGCTGCTTGGAAGAAATGGGGCACACGCAAAACACTGAACAATGCCGCTTGAAAATCAAAAAACATAATTAAATAATTTGTTTGCTTTCAAAAGACTGAATTAGCAGTAAGCTAATACTTACGGCTTAGCCAAAGTAAGTGTACTTATGTAAACATAAATGATGGCAGCATTCATGCCATTTGGATATTACCGAATCTTATACTGTGATAGAACTTGACATAACATGACATATCAATAAACCGCATTTTCCAGCCTAAACTGTTAGTTTTAATTTTGGGCTGTTTTTTTTTTAATTATGATTTAAGCTGTGCTTTGTGACGATGTCAGTCAGGGGCACAGTCACTGATTATGTCATTTTTTATGCCAGTGGAAAACCGACACAAAAGAAGTACCATACTTTCGGCACTTTTTGGAAGTACCGAAAATACGGTACCTGGTGCAGTGATAAAACACCCTAAGTAATTCATCAAGAAACTGTTAGGGTCAGCTCCTGTGTTCCCACTCTGTGTCCCTTCCCCATTTGGCCAGCAGGCATTGCTGGTCATCCCATCCTTCATGTTACTCTTTGTTTTTCCTGTTACCTGTTTGGCCACATGGCTCACTGTGTTGCGCATGTGGTTGTCTGTAATCCTTGTTCTGTGTTCAAATCCTACCTCCTCTGTTTTTGTATTTTGCTCCCCAGTTTCATTTGAGTTTTTCTAGTTCTGTTCTTCTGTCTGATTTTGTATTTGGTTTTGTTCCTTGTGCCCCTGCTTGTGTTTTTACCTGTCTATTCCCCAGTGTTAGTTCCTGTTTCCCTGGTTAATTCATAGTTTCCCTGTTTTAGTTGATTTGAGTTCATTACTTTCATCTGTGCCCCGTTTTCCCGGCCCTTGTTAATTAGCCTCACCTGTCCTGTGTTAGTCTTGTCACCTCCCAGTATTTTCTGTCTTGTTCTCTGTTGGTTCATTGTTGTTGTTTGATGATAGATGTTTGTTTGTGAAGGTCCTGTTTGTGTGTGATTATTATTCCTGGTGTTAGATTTTACCTGCCTTGTTTTTTTGCAGTTAGTCTTTGTTTTACTTTTGACCCCCCCCGTGGTCCTTTGTTTTGTAAGGCTACGTTGACACTGCCATGCTGAAGTGACTCAAATTGGATTATATACATTAATGTGACACAGATCTGATCTTTTCAGAGCTGTGTGGACATGCAAATCTGATCTTTTCAAATCAAATCAAAGTTTCACATGTAGTACTAAATGTGATGCGTATCTGATCCGTGGTCATGCGACCTGAATGTGGACACTCAGATCAGTATTCGTGTGGCTTTTTGTTTATATGCATGCGCTGACATTATCGGCCTGCTCCGGCGATAAGTCAGTGGAAGGATGGAGAAGTTGGGGATTTAATTGATATTTGGGAAAATTAATCTGTTCAACCTGAACTGGAAGAAACCGTAATAGAGTAGTATTTGAAATAATTGCCAAACAAATGGCACAGCGCAGATACAAACAAATGTGGCTACAATGACAAAGAAAAATAAAGACAAAACTCAAAGTTTAAGGAGGCAAAAAACTCGAATCAGCACAGTGGTCATGGCCACTGAACATGAAAATTTTACAACCAGCTTTTAACCCGTGAATGTGAACCGTTAATATGGTCAAATCCAATCTGAGCAAAAAATCGGAAATGAACGATATGGCTGGCAGTATGAATGTAGCCTTAGTCCTTTCTTGTGTTTTAGTTCAGTTAATAAAGCCCTGTTTGTTGTTTTGAGCCGCAAGTCGGTTGTCCACCCTTTCTGCCCGCACCATGCCACATTCTCGTGCCCACACCGCCCGGAACCCTGACAGCAACAAAAGGGGATTATGCCCTCAATGACTTTGGCAACAAGCAAAACGTAGAACAGGGACTATTTTATTTACATTGTGAACTGAAATCCCAGAGAAATTCCAAACCAATTGCTAGTCACTGCCACTAAAAACTCACACGTCTACCTTATTTAAGTGTGGAATGGTTCATTTAGGGTTAGGGTTAGTTTCTACATTATGGTGTATATATGAATTGTATGCATGTGTATGATAATACGGGATGAAACAGAGTTCAAAAGGGAATGTTTCACAATCCACTCAGAACCATTCAGTTAGTTGAAGCACATCAAGACGAATGCGTCTTTTGTCCTACTCTAGCAGTAGTTTAAGTGACGTATGACTGCAAAGACATAGTACAGTGGTACCTCAGCTTACAAACTTAATATGTTCAAGAACTCAGTTCGTGACCTGAAAAGTTTGCGACCTGAATCAATTTTTCAAATTTAAAATAATGTAAATACAAATAATTCATTAAAACCTCAGAAACACTAGAATTTAAAAAAAAAAATTATGTTTTTATGTAACCAGGAATATAGACTTAAATTAAAATAACCTTATGTACAAATAATGCTAAATTAATTAAAACAGTATAACTGAGTGTATGCTTGTTGGCGGGCTGGTTCCGCGAAAGATGCCAAAACACAGAAAAGAACCACAAAACATCCCCCCAAAAAAACTAAACAATTAACATTAAAAGACTAACAGTCAAAAATAATAGTTATTTTGATAATGTGATTTTTTATTATACTGTGCATTATTTTCATATGCCAAAAAATTTAATGTACATTTCATGATGTGATGTATGGCAATGAACTTCTTTGTTTGTACCTTAAACAAACAATACAGTTGACACTATGTGTGAATGCAGTATATAATACTTAATTACTTAGTAATTGATGCAAAGTACTGCAATTTTATGTGTAAATTTGGTACTGTTAAAAACCATCATAAGCTACCGCTATAACAGAACATTTTCTCTCTCTGTTTTTTCTTTTTTTCAGATATACGAGCATCTACAGCAAGTTTTTTATACATTCCACAACCATTCTTGGGCATCCCCATTCAGCACAAGTACGTTGGCGCTACATCGCTGATACGTTTTTTTGAAAGGTCGGTATCTAGTAGCATTTTGCACATTGGCACTATGAAACAGCTTCATCCAGGGGCCTCATGGATAACGACGTGCGTAGAATTCACACTAAAACATGGCACACAGACAAAACCAGGAATATGCGTAAGCAAGAAAAAATCCAGATGCATAAAACTGTGCGTAAGCACAGATCTATGCACATTCCCTTTATAAATCCTAATGAGTTACTGCAATGATTGGGGACACGCTTTTATCGGGGATGTCAGCACGGGTAAGTTTTTCTCGTACCATACTTGTTTGAATTACTTGCATGTTTATGAATAACAAATGAGGCGCAGATGCAGTGTTACTTTTGTTTATTCTGTTTGTTTATTCTTACAGACAATAGTACAAGTGGTGCCCCCAGTGCCGAGGACGAAACAGACGGTGATGGTACTGCTGTGCCGAGCACATCTTTGGCTGGCTGCACACATTCCCGTGCCTCAGAAACCGGGGGGCGACCATCTGGCCGTGTGCTGACAGAAGCTGTGCTGCAGTCACAAAAACAAATTGTGAATGCTGTAAGATGTTGCCAATGAATTAAAACATTTAAATGATACGCTGTGTGATACTGAAGTTGTAACACTGTTCCATTTGGTGGAAAATTTGGTGGCTCAGGGTCAGGTTCATCTTGCCTAAGCTCTTCAGATACCAGCAAGCCACAAGTTTGTGCCAGATTATGCAACACGCTAGATGCGTGTACAATGTGACACACTTTTTGCGAACTGCATGCATTGCAGCATCCCACCGGTCTTGTCCAGGTAGCGCCAACAGCCTTAAAGCTGCCATACAGTGTGGTCTACCACCGGGAGGGGGGGGGGGGACACACTGGCATAAAACTAATGTTTTATGTTAAATGTAGGGTGATCCAAACGAATAAGCACCTGTGGCTAAGAACCCACGAGTGGACAGAACTTGTAAAGGAACAGGTAGCCTATAGCACAATTCCTCATCGTCTGCCTTTGTAATGCTGCCCCCAGTTTAGCACACAGCTCCCAAAGGATTGCTCTTGGAAATCTGAATCATCTTAGAAGCCAGTCATCATCATGGGTCCTGAAATCAGTTTGATCCCTGAATATGTGATCTCTTCTAATTCTTCCATTAGCTATGTATTTCAATAACACCAGCGCTGCCATGGAAGTTGTAATAGTTCTGCACCATTTTATTGTTACAAATTGATTAAAAATCAGGTACATTTGTAAATAACATGCAATTAATGTCGGTGTATTGGATAAAGTCAGAGTCATGATCATGAGTTTAAAAAGGGAAACCGCAGCAGCAATGACTTGACACTGAGTGCTGTCCATTTACAAAACCAAGCAGAAACGTGCATATGCCATGTCTGAAGCTGCCGTGAGAATGTGCGTAGAGGTATGCCAAGTTTTGTTTCTATACATCTCGACGTGAGCATGGAAACAGACGTACATAACATTTTCGTGCGTACGCACGGTTTATACATGAGGCCCCAGAAGATGTAATCCCAATGTTTTCCGTCTCAACAATGATGAAAACACTACGTCTAAGCGAAATTCTGTGATGATTCGCTGACCCTCTTTACTATCCCACGTGATGATTCCCCGACCCGCTTATTATCCTACGATTGCCAATAATTATTTATATGTTTGCTTTAGTGTTGAACATGTATTGATACTAATATATTTTATTTATAATATATATTGACAAAATACAAAGGTGTTCATTAAAATTGTTTTTATTTAAAAAAACAAACAATATATAAAATGCACACGTTACGAAAGAAAAGAACTATCGGACAAGTCTGGTCAGCCTGTCACAAGCCACTCTGATGGTTGTTTCAGCTTCTGAACTAGACACCACTGGGTTTCGTAATGCAGACTCTAAAAAACAGAACAAACACAATTCACTTACATTAGACCTTATAAAATGGTAAATATCAATCATGAACAAGTGAGTTCATTGTTATTCCTTATGTTATGATTGTTCACTTTTTATTTGCAGTCTGAAAAAAGCAAAATTGGGCATTAAAACCAATGATACCTATGGGAAAGAATTATGTAATGTGCATGCGGAGGTTAAATCCATATTGTGTTTAAACCTTTAGGATAAAAACTTTATCCTGAAAGGTTAAATTTTACCTTTGGTCTCCTCTTCCACACCAGTTTAAATGAACTGCCAAAATGGGAGCAAATACCTTTCCACAAATCCTTTAGTGTTTGACCCAAGCCAGTGACAGTTTGGAAACCTGGAGGTGGCAACAGATATTTGGTCATGATTTATGACATACTTTTGGGTAGTGTGTGTATGTATGTATATATCACCATTTTATAAGGTCTAATGTAAGCGAATTGTGTTTGTTCTGTTTTTTAGAGTCTGCATTACGAAACCCAATGGTGTCTAGTCCAAATGAGGATGAAGCTGAAACAACCATCAGAGTGGCTTGTGACAGGCTGACCAGACTTGTCCGATAGTTCTTTTCTTTCGTAACGTGTGCATTTTATATATTGTTTGTTTTTTTAAATAAAAACAATTTTAATGAACACCTTTGTATTTTGTCAATATATATTACTCTAAAACCCTAGGTGATCACAATTACTATCTTGTATTATATTGAAAATTGAAAAGCATAATTGTGATCATTTTCAGTATGCACATGTATTTTGAGAGTGATCTTATGCCATAGTAATACAACTCAAATTAATAGTAACATACAAACACATCACACAAATGGTCGAGCATGGTAATGTTAGCACAGCCATGGATGTTAAAATGATTTAAATTTTAACATGCCTTTTAAAGAAGAAGCAGTATATAAAATAGTTATATATAAATAGTACCATACCCTATAATATTACACTACAAGTAATATTAAACGATATTATTATAGTAATATTACTACTTCCAGAGGCAAAGAAGCCCTTTTTAAATAAGATTCGATGTGATGTGTAGTTTTCCCTGCCAACAAAGGACCTTCAACTTTAACGCGATGATCCGACATTTTGACGAGCAACGCTTTTCAACACTGCAACGGTCCAACATTTTTGCAAATAAAACGCCATGCTTCGATCCGATCCAATTGTGACCATCCGCCATTTATGCGACGCATTGCCTACGATATGATATATAATCCCTCCAACATATACTTCAACCAGGAGCTGCTTCCCCCTCCTGATATTCCAGGACCTTTTTCAGGCTGAGTAAAAGTCACTTCCCATGGCCTTACCGAACTCCTCCTACAGTCCCCCAGGCTAATAATTCCCGGTAAGCCTCCTTCTTCAGCTTGACAGCCCCCCTCACCTCTGGTGTCCACCATCGGGTACTGGAGTTACCGCCATGACTGGCACCGACCACCCTGCAGCCACAGCTCCATGCGGCCGCTTCCACAATGGAGGTCCGGAACAGTGTCCATTCAGACTCAATGTCCCCAACCTCCCCCCGTATGCAGTTGGAATTCTGCCGGAGGTGTGAGTTAAAGCTCCGGTGAACAGGAGCCTCTGCCTGATGTTCCCAGCAGACCCTCACTATGCGATTGGGTCTACCAGGTCTGACTGGCTTCATCCCCCGCCACCTGAGCTAACTCAGCACCAGGTGGTGATCAGTTGACAGCTCTGTCCCTCTCTTTTCCCGAGTGTCTAAGACGGAAGACCACAGATCAGATGATATGATTATGAAAACAGTCATCGACCTGTAGCCGAGGGTATGTTAAGATAAGATAATCCTTTATGTTCGTACCATGTCCAATTATGGACACCCTTATGCTCGAACATGATGTTCGTTATGGACAAACCATGCATTGCACAGAAGTCCGATAACAGAACACCACTCGGGTTCAGATTAGGGAGGCCATTCCTCCCAATCACCCCCCACCAGGTCACACTGTCATTCCCCATGTGAGCGTTGAAATCCCCCAGCAAAATGATGGAATCCCCTCGTGGTACGTCAATCAGCATACCACTAAGGCAATCCAAGAGGGCCGGGTACTCTGAACCGACATTCGGCGCATAAGATGACACAGATGACAGTCAGAGACTTATCCTGACCCGAAGACGCAGGGAGACAGCCCTCTCATTCACCAGTAGCCCCACCCCAGCTCAGCGTCACTCACCCACCGCAACTCCAGAAGAAAAGAGCGTCCAGCCCCTCTCCAGGAGATTGGTTCCAGAACCCAAGCTATGCATTAAGATGATTGTACTATTCTATTAACAGCTGGTTGTACTCACCATTCCTCGCTTTGTGGGGCTGACGATTACCTGTGGCAATATTAGAGTTTTATGTCTCGAGACCGGTCTTGGTATTTGGCATTGCCCCTACATTGCCAAATACCATTGGCATCGTAAACGTTCACTATTGATAACATCAGGATGTTCAGATCTTATCTATCTATCCAGCTTACCTCCTTGTAGGGGCACATGACTCAATACAGCTCAGTGGCAGAATACGTTTAAGTGTAAATTGCATGTGACACGTCCATATTTTGGTTTTTTTCTGTATAAAGCACATAAATTGGCTCAGTGCACTTAAACTCCACACTAAAGTTGATGGGAGAATGCACTTAAATCAATAAAGTATGCTACGTGCATGGGAGAATTGACTGCTAAGTGAAAGATTCAACAGCTAAAAATACTTGTTCTGTAAATAATGTTCTTGGGAGGCGATCCTGAAAGCTTCTGCTTCCTGCAGCACTGCTTAGTTTGTATGCAATTTGTCCACAAATTTGAAAAATTCCAACTAATAGAATATGTGTGAAAATTTTTAAAACAATCTATCAAATACTTTCTCTGTTATTGCATTAAAAAGAAAGCATGTCAGGGGGCGGTGGATTAGTCCCAAAACCCTTTGTATACCCATCCAAGGAATATAATAAACATTATTGGGTAACACTTTACATTAAGTGCACCTTCATAATGCGGGTGTTTCCAAATCCATTTTGCTATTTTGAAGGTGGATAAAACAGAATTCAAGGTAACGAAAGGTATAAAAACGTTGTCCTAACTCTCTTCATTATACAGAGGTGTGTTTTGCAAGCAATACACCAATCAGAATGGAATGTCACCCCACATCTAAAAGGAAGGGGTGCATGAGCTATGGCAGATTGATATTATAATGGAATGTTTACCTGGCAAGCCAGATCTGTTTTCGACCAAGGAAATGGACCTACTCATGCTTGAAGTGAAAATGCACAACCACATCATTTATGGGAGCACCACTCTTCCACTTAAACAGGCATGGGATGAGGTATTAGTGAGTATGTCCTCATTTTGTGGCACCAGCAGATCATCCACTCAATGCCAAAAGTGGTACAATGATGTCAGAGGATGGGGAAAACACAAAAAACAGAAGCTCACTGCTTAACCTGGCGTGTTTAAATACCTATGTTTGTCAATCGGTCAAATAGCCTATCTTCAATACATAATTCTGATAATGACCTTGAATGATTTTTTTTTAAATGATATGGTTTTTTGCATTGTGCTTTCCACAGGTGGAAAATAGGGCCCAAAAGTATAGAAAAACATAGCTTTAAGTAATGAGGATTAGTGGTAGAGGATGAGGTTATTTGAGGTGTTCTGGAAGAGCTGGGCCTTAAGATATCTTTTTACGGTAGTGATACATTCTATGAACCAGATATAGTTGAGCAGCTCATTCCATTATGGGACAAGGGATAAATAATGTGTAATATGAAACCTGTTTCCACCCAGTGGGGGATTCACTAGGTGCCCTCCACTGGCTGATCACTGAGGACAGTATAGAAAATGGGTCCTGATGAGTGACTCAGTGTTGATAGATGCTGTTCTATTAACAGCTCAAAAGCAAGTACGAAGAATTTAAAGTCGTTGTGAGCGTCTAGGAAGGTAGTGGAGGGAAACAATGAAATGTATTCAATGTAATGTAACTGCATTTCAGCTGATTGAATACCAGGAACATTGCTGCATTTTGAGTTATTTGCATTGGTTGTACAGCATATACTGGCTGTACAGTACATGCTGTTACAGTAATCTGGTCCTGAGATGACAACTGCTTAGACAAGGAGGTAAGCTGGATAGATAGATAAGATCTGAACATCCTAATGTTATCAATAGTGAACTTTTACGATCACCTTCATCTATTTAATTTATAAAAGCAAACCTCAAAGGAGACAACACTGATTGTTGGTGGGGCTAGCAGGAAAAACAAAATGCACAAAGTTAACACAAATTTTGTTTTTGTTTGTCCAGAATATTCCGAAAATAAGTTTGCGAGTAAATAAGTAATGAACATTGTATTTTTTCATTGTTCCAATCCATTCTAATCTGAAAACCAACAACAGTATATGAAGTCCATCAAAAAAAAAAACATTACAAGAAACCAATGTACTTCAGTAAACACATGTATTTTCTGTACTTCAGTAAAGACATGAACCTCAATAGAAGACAAATGTATACAACATTGTAAATTTTAATACATCTGTATGTGACAAACATGGTATCTCTCAGGTAAAAATTATTATAGTAAGTTGGCTGAGTTGGATCATTTAAATTGGTGTCTGTTCATGAATCACTGGGTCTGTATAACATACATCTGTTCGTAAAATAACAAATTATCAAATGTCAAATTTTACTAAGTAATTGCCAGTATTCTTTGTTGGGTTGTGCGCAAGCAATTGATGTACTGAAAGATCCAAAAGTTCTATACCATTCTTGTTGATTGTAGCTAATACCATGTGTAAACTATAAATAATGTTTAATATTTTATTTTGATTTTGTTTTATTGTGCAAAAATATGTCAGTGCAATTAAGTCTTTTGGGAAATGTGAGGGTTAGAGTTGCTAGCTGTCTCACATAAGATGAACCCTCCCTGATCCCCCCGCCAGAAATTTTTGCGTTGTGAAACAGGAAGGTGGGGGCTGGCCTCCCTTACTTCTTCAGATTGAAAGTGGCAATCCTAGTGAGGATTGATAGTTTGACTGATGAAGGCATGTGTCTCGAGTTAGCCAAGCACAATGACATGATGAGGAAAAACTATGAGATTCTGAAAAGGTTGATTGATGTGATTTCATTCTTGGTACGACAGGAGCTGGCACTTAAGGGACACGATGAGAGTGAAATCTCTGACAAAAAAGGAAACTATAGATTTGACAGATGTGCTTTCCTGCTATGATGATGTTCTGGCTTTGGTTGGTATGTTTGTGTTGCACATGTAATGTAGAGCAAAACAATAGTGTAAAACTGGGTACCCTACTCATATTTTAATCAAGTCACTCAATTTTACTTGTATATCAATAATCCCTATGTTTCAGAAAAGGATGCATCTGTTGAAAACTGTTAAAAACATAATTTTTGTCAGCATTATTTTCTAAATTTTAGCTCACCAAGCTAAAAGCTACAAAATTGCAGGCTTGGGAAAAAGGCTAAATGGGGCTATATTTCGTCGAAATTAGCAACAAAAAAATTAGGGCTACTGTGTTTTGAAAATCGTAATATTTACTATAACATAATTAGAAATGACTAGAATATAATAATTTCTGAAATTCTACCTGTGGGGCATCAGTCTAAACTTTACTTCACTAAATATTTTGGTCAACAGTCACCACTGATGTTAAGCAAAGTTCTTAATTATGGATATTTCACGATATACTCAGATGCAAATATTAATCATTACATTTCCCAGTTCCAAGACAATATTGAATGACTGCACTGACATGTTTCTGTTGCACAACATAAAAAACTGAACCAAAAAAATTAGTGTTCTTATTTTCAGTTTATACACAGGATTAGCCACAAGCAACAAGACCAGTATTTTCAAATGAAAGTATTAACTCTTGGCTCTTTCGCCTTCGATATACCAATTCCATGTACACTAACCAGCAAGGAATAAAGGAATATTGGCAAGCAAGTGATTTTTTCTTGCCTGATGACTGAAAACAAACATATGTAAGTAAGGCATCTCCACTGGGTCAGTTTAAAAACATGTTGTTCCTTAATTTAATCATCTGCACTTTTTAAATTTCACATGGACATTTAACACATTGTGATTATACATTGGCATTAAAACTACATTTTATGTGAAAATAAAAAAGTAGATTGGTTTTTGCTTGTTGAGAAGAACACTAGAGACTTACATTCTTGCATTGATTATAAGGGCTGGAAAGTATCACTATCCTTTACTTCCGGTGGCAACCACACCAAAGCAGCTGTGTGAGGTGTGCATTTACAGTACATTAGATCTTTGCAGTGCCTACAATTTCATTTGTATTCAGGATATCACTGGTGTCTGGAGTGAAACTTGCCAGTTTTTATTAGCCATATAACACTATCTTTTTTATTCCGTGGAAAATTAAAGACTAATCTGTTGACCAGATTAATAATGTAGTTTAAATATGTCATGAGCTGTGTAAAATGTTGTGTACTGTTTTGAATCAATATTGGATGCGATTTGTCCTGTATCTTCTGACTGCAAGATCAATCCCCCCAATAACTTACAACTAAAAAATTGACTTGTTCATTGTCTATTGTTTTGTGGTCGGGTGTAGTTTTATGTGAAATTATGTGTGAAGTTTAACATACCGGCTTTTTGCATCTCCCATGCTTATTTAGCATGAAGGTCACTAGCCCTGTTGTGCTTCAATGTTGGTGTTTTTAGTGTAATTTCTCTAAAAATTTGAAGAGGTCCAGATCATCACCCATACAATGTGTCAGATTTTTTGAGTTATCATGCTGACAAGATCAAGTGTCTGAGCTGACCTTCTATTTGCTATCACTATGTGACGCTGCTTTAATTTTGCTGGCCTTCTGTCACCCTCCTAACTTTCCCCAGCTGTATCCCATTTTTGATGTTTTCCTTATTGTCCTCTGCCCTAACCCCCATCCAGGTTCTTCTGAGAATCTCCATCCCGGGTCCCTTGCAACTGTAACCTGGACATAGCGGAGGATACCTGGGACTCTCATTACTAGAACTGTAACTATAAAATAACATTTTGAGGGATAGCCAGCATGGATTTAGGAGAGGTAGATCCTGTTTGACAAATCTGTTGGAGTTTTTTG
>JAABNX020000030.1:7615152-7633754 GCA_015163995.2 Mormyrus lacerda | reverse complement strand
TAAATCAGAGCTAGATAAGATTTTAACAACTCTGAGCTATTAGTTAAGTTCTCCCCAAGCGAGCTTGATGGGCCGAAGATCTCTACCATGGTTTGGGGGAAGAGGAGGAGGAGAAGGGCAGTGTCTAGCTCACCCATTGTGTTTCAGCAGCCAGCACCTACCACTTCAGTTTTCCTAAAGCATGAAGTCGCCAGCCGGTGCTTAGCCCGCCAGTTCTCCACAGCTCACAGTCAGCATATCACAGTCAGCCCTGACCTGGATTCCCCAGTGACCCAACTCCCTGACCAGGACTTGTTTTCTCTGGCCCCCCCTTGGTAAGCTCGATCTCACCTTGTGTGTTGTCTCAATGACGTGCTCCTAGCCTGCAGTCTTGCTGGCACCCACTATGTCTCTTCCCTCTCCATCTGTGCCTGCCTCATCTCCTGGTGCCCTGCCGATGCTTCCTGGTGTCCCACCAAGATCCACCTTGCCTGCTTTTCCATCAACTGTTTCTCTCTCTGGAGCCCGACTCCTCAACTGAATCATCTCAACCAATGGGGAGGCTTTAGGAGTGACCCTGGAGTCCTCCATGCCGTCTGGCCAAATTCCATTCCCCAATGCACTTTTGTGCCCCAGTGTTAGCATAGTAAGTGTTACAGTACCTGTTCTTGTCTCTGTCACTTCTTTCAGTTGGTGTTCCTAGGTCCATTCTGCCATGGTTTCCTCTCTGTGCACCACCCTGTCCAGTTCTTTGGTGTTGTCTGCCCTGGTTCGCTATCTGTGTACCACCTTGTCTGGCCCCCTCGTTCTTGCTCTTTGTGTCTACTCACCGTCCTTGGTTGTTGGTGCTTTTGTTCATGTTCAGGTGTAGTATGTGTGTGGTTTGTCTGTTCCTCTTTTCCTATGGTCCCTGTTCCCCATCTCAGTTGCCTAGTGTCTGTCCTGGCTGAGGTTCTGTCATCCTGGTTTTCCCCATTTTTTCCCCAGGATTAGTAAATCATGCCCAGGAAATAAAGTCTCTGAACTACCCATAATGTGCATGGGTATTAGTGATAATGTGCATCTCTGTGCCCTGCAATAGACTGACATCCTGTTATGGACATTCCCATCTTGTAAACTATACCACAAAGTTACAAGCTCCTATGACCCCATTCTATGTAAAGAGTTTGAACATGGATGATGAGTCATTGTCACAAAAAAGGTATGGTGAGAGAGCCATAGCAATTAACACTCGAACTGCCAGCTGCAACATATTCCACGTATGACACCTCTTGTTTTGGCTAAAGGGCCATCACGTTAGCATAACATTCAGTCCATAATACAATTTTGTTTACATTATACATTTATTTTCACTGTGTATTCCTCGTCTACTGCTGGGAAAAGCGGATCGACTCCAGGTTGGCAAATGTAATGAAAATAAAAGACTCCTGTGTAAAATGCAATCAATATGTGTGCGGGAGTTCTTCAATAAAGCCAGCAAAGACATGTATGGACTGCAAGTAGTGAATATTTTTTGTTTTACTTGTGTCTATTGTAGTAGGTTTTATGTAATACTTTTACTTCAAGTAAACGCCTGCATTTCTTGTGAAGTGCTTCACCTGGATTGATTCGTATAAAAGAATTTAACATAACAACTGTATAAAACATTATACAGTTATGAAAAAGTGGAAACTTTAATAAACATGAAATCACCAACGTCCCTAATTCAATACATGACGCAATACACATAAGTACACTGAAATACCTACATATTGTTATAAAAATATTTTGAAACCAAATATGTTTATATAAACTACATCTGTTTATCCAACATTTTGTAAAACATAGACTGCATTTGAAAACTTCAACTTTACGATTTCATGAGCAGTCACTCTGTTAGGAACATTACAGCTTTTTGGTTTAAGACCCCCTATTCAAATCTGGCCCTCGATTCCAATCCAGGCCTTGTTTTCAAGTCTCCCAGGTAGTTAGCTCTAATTGGCTGGTTTCACAACTGCCTCTCAGGTAAAGGAAAGCTGGAAAAACAGCAGTGCTTGGCCCTTGAGTATCGTGATTTGAATAGCCCTGGTTTAAGGTGTTAGAATTGTGCCTGTTATTAACACTAATGACACAAAAAGGAAAACAAAAGGGCTGCATATGCCGTTTTATGACTTGCATAGAGGAAGCTGACTTATATTGGAGTGGGAGTCATTACCTGTCCTCAATGTCAGATCAACATTTTAACAGATGACTGAGGCCTCACTCATGTCAAGTGAAACTGTAAGAAGCCACTCCTCCAAAGCTATTATTTCAGCTTCGTGATTATATCTTATTTTGTTAACCTGTTTTTCAAAAGTAGAAATAAAACATTCTTAGTGAATTAAACATAAGTTCATATCTTAAAAAATGCATTTGATGTTTGTTTCACAATAATTCTACATGTCATCAGGCACAAAACCATGATCACTAGCAGTCTTTCTTTTGCTTTATTTTCATTTTAAGACATAATTATTTAAATAATCATTAATAACCAAATGGTTTACAATACAGATGTCTTATAATCATGCAGCCACTTCATGATATGACTTCAATCAGTGAACGTCCAGTGATTTTTTAAGCATAATCATTTAATATTGATATTCTCTGAATCTTTGATACAGCTACTTCGGAATTCTTATCTTGATTTGATATAGAGAAGTATAATGTATTTAAAATACTATGAGAAAATAATTACCCTTGTGGAAATATACTGTGAATGTACTAAACATCTAGTACGTCTTTCTAACATTGTGTCGCACCTCCTTCAGCTCTCAGAATAGCTTTAGTTTGTAAGTGCATGGGCTCAGGTGTGGATGCTAAATGCCATTGCTTCTTACAATTGTGCACAACTGAATTGAGATTTGGTAACTCGGCTGTCCATTGCATTAAGGTAGATTCTTTAATCTTCTTAATTACAGTATTTAGTCCTGGGTAATTTTATTTTTGTGTAAAAGGCCATTATCTTGCTGAAAAATATATTTTCAGATTAGTTCATTAACTATTTATAGTACAGTCGCCTTAATAACTTAGTAGTTACTACTCAAGTACAGTACAAGTCATGAACAAAAATAGTAGCTACTTGAGATAAAAATTGCGCTATGATTCATTAATAATGAACAAACATTTGGTTTTATGTTAACATTGAAATTTGTGCCCTCTCATGTAAAATGTTACCAAAAGAAGTGTCTGCTATGTCTAAAATACCACCAGTTCTCTGCTGCTGAATCCCAACTGTGAAACTGTACTGCATAACAGTGCATGTGTTGCACTTTTCAAAATATACATGACATTATGGTAATAGAATTACATCTACTGTTGAACTGACCTTTTGCAGACTACACAGTATGTAACATGCCATGCAGTCAAAAAGGACATTATTGCCAATAGGGAAAAAAATAGTTCAGGAAATGAAAGGCAGGAAGTGGGGAAGGACGAGACAGGCAAGCGACGATTTAGGGCACAAGGGTTTATTACTGGGAAACGAGGGTAGTACAGGGCAGACGACAACAAACATCAATGACAGATCAGGGGATACAAACTCTGACGTGGACTTAAATGCACAAGACTAAAGGACGTAAATGCAGAACAGCTGAGAACAATCGGGAATTCATATGAGGTAACGAAGGGGGCATGGCAAACAGGAGGATCATACAAGCAGGTCATGACAGAGCCCCCCCTCAAAGTGCACTCTACGGGCGTGTCTCAGGGGAGACAAACACAGGACCTGGAAGACAAAAGTTGTAACATTAACGGGAGACCAGGAACAGAACAGACACATAGAACAGACACAGGAAATAAGACAAGATCTGACAGAGGACAGAAAAGGCACACAGACAGATCAGAAAGGGAGACACCAGGGGGAACACCAATGGGAGGAACGAAAGGGCCAGGAGTGAACATGGGAGGCACAGAGGGATGAGGAACAGAGACAGGAGAGACGAAACAAGGAAGCCGAACAAAGCCTGGCAGACAATGGGGAGTCCAAGGGAACCACAATGGCCGCAGGTGACAGGAACAGTAGCGGACCACAAAGGGGGTGAGGACACAGGCTAAGGGTCAGGTGGAGGAGTCGAGGAGGAAGTCGGAGGGGGTACCAGGGGAAGCAAGGAGGAAGTCGGAGGGGAGGCTGACATAGGAAAGGAGGGAGGTGGAGGAGGGGGACCCGCAGGCGACTGAGGAGTCAAGTCCGGGGAACCTGTAGGTGACCGACAAGGTGTCAGAGGTGGGACCGATGATGGCCGACAAGGCGTCGAAGGGGGACCTGCAGGCGACCGTCAAGCTGGAGCCAACGGACCCGCAGGCACCCCCCAAGCGCCAGCTAAGGTGAACCATAGGGCAGGGCGCTTGGGACCCGGTCCCTACGTCTGTGTCCCCCCCCTTACAGGACACCTAAAGGCGGGGACCAGACCGTAATCCGCCACGCTGGGGGAGTGGTAGAGAAGTCTTCCTCTGGGAGGGGTCCATCAGGGAAATCACTGAGGGGTCCCATTCCAGCTTCTTCTCTCCTTCCGTCCAGGGAGGAGTGACAGTCAAGCAGTCCGGGACCTCTTCGGGGACAGGAATTGGGAATCTGGGATAATAGTGTATTAATTAATCACAGACTAAGTTACAATAAAAAACACACAGAAATGTCCGTATACTTAGGAATATTCTTGCGTACACACAAGTCCCTAGCAGTAGAGACATGTAATTGAAGCGAACAGATTGGCCCATAGGATTTGCACAGACGCACACTAAATTATCATCCTTGATAGGCTGACAAATAGAATGGTCTAGTTATGAACAACAAAGGAATTGTTCAAGTCATACATGAACAAGTATGAACAATGAGTTGAAGATCTACTAGTTTGGGCCCCAACCTTAATAGAATAGTCTGAACAGTCTTAACCCCCATGTGCTGTGACCCCCAAGCCATGGTGGGCAAGATGGGGTGGCCAATGAGAATTATTCCAGTGCCCCTGTATGTGTGCAAATGGGATTGTTGTTGATTGTTATTGTGATGTTCCAGTGTCCTCCCAGTACACACCCACATGCTGCCTACCCTTGGCTTCCTAGCCATGGAGGCATTTCAGCAGGAAATTGGAGACTGGTCCATCATTGCTCAACCCGCCATGAGCCGGATTTACATGGTATCATGTTGCTCATGTCATAATACATCAACTTTCCAAATACTGCAGTGTGACAGACCACAGTAATGAATGTCTTACACCCTATTGCATGTTTTCCAAATGTACTTGGGTTATTGACTACACTCATGGCAAGCTCAAATTTCCCACTGTTAAGGGATTTCCGTATGTTAACTAAAAAGGTTACAATTCCTTGAACGTATAGGTAATAAACAATACACATTTGAACCTATTGAATATGGTTGCCAACTGACCAGAGAGAACACATGACTCCTTCATTGTGCAGAATGGCACCTTTGGATATTACAGCAGTAGGAAATGGCTGGTTGATTGGTAAGTGTGTGACTGCTAAACCACAACCATTTAGCACTGCTAAACCACAACCTTGTGTTTTAAGCCGTGTCATTGCAGGAGATTATACAGTAGATAAGACCCAGCTGATGACTCCTGTAGCAAATCCTACAATGCTGAAGACTCATTGGCTGTGCCTACCTAGCAGAGGTGGCAATTTGGACAAGGTTATATATGCGTGAATGGAGCTTACTTTACCTCTCATCAGTGTTCATATTTTGATTAGGTGTGCCACATAATCAAGCATGCAGTGTGCTGCATAACATTTACATCAAACAAGGTATACCAGTAGATGATGTGCCTCTGCCTGAGAACCCTACACTTGATGGAGTTCACCCTATGCCTACTGCTGCAGCTATACAGCTATTGATTGTCTATACAGCTGAGACAAAGCTTAATCTAACAGTTTTAGGTATGCATTATACTAAGAGGGCATTCTGGCAGCCAATGAACAATAACTGATTTTTTTGTACAGCTTCATTTCTTTGAGGGTACTGTTAAGTTCTCTCAGAGTGCCATTGAGTTCTCCCCTTATCCCAGCAGTGACAATTTCATCCTGCATCAGACAGGACTCTTGCATCTGCATTAACCGCAGACATCTGAGCCAAACTGGTGAAGGAGTCTGGACCCAGCAAGATTGTCGGATCTGCAGCTGAAAAGTAATTTAATGTCACTAAATATATGCTTTTCAAAATAACTTACGTGTCTGGTGCAATCCATTTTTGGCAACATTCACTTGGTCTACTGTAGTGTACAGCACACTTCCTGCAACCAGTTAACACAACCACAAAAATATCTTACCATTTTCTGATAGCCCAACGTCTTCCATGGGTGATGGAACTGTATTGTTAATGTCACCATCTGGAATGATTTCCGTTAGGGATCTTTTGCCTTTGATTGCAGCTATGTTACCATCCAGAAGTGATATTGGCATGGTGCTTGGACTACTCCCTGTGGCAAGGAAGTGGAACGTGTGGGCTGCAATCCTTTATTTTGTGGTAATTTTCAGGTACAATCACTTCTTTCTCACCTCTGCCACCATTCTCATTACTGGTAACACAGCATTAACTGTATAAGTTATCTCCCCCATGCTAGGTCCTTCTATTTCTTTGACAGGGCAAGTTGCCAAATAATACTTGTTTGTTTTTTTTTCTGTTATTTCCAGCATAATGTCCTCCTCATTCTCTGTGAAGTTTCATTTACCCCCCTTCATGATTTCCATTTCTGCAACATGTTCTCCTATTATATGTTTTGATGTGCTTTATGTGGAAGTTACAGGTATATATACCCATATATGGTTAATGAAGGATGTTTATTTAAATTACATTTTTGTGCATGCTCAGTAACATTTAGAATATGTGAGACTTATCAAAATTCACTTTGTATGGCTGTTGATACGCATAACTGATAAATACCAATTTGCCTGTGAATACACATGAGATGTATGCACACGTGTAAGCATTGATCTATGCCCACTTTGATAAATGAGATCTCTGGAGCCTGTCCCAAGTAGTACACAGCAGAAGCCTAGGGTATACCCTGGATAGGGTGAGAGTACTTAAATTGATGAAACTGATGAAATTATTTCATTCCAAACTGGTTACATAAGGGTCGAGGGATCATTAAATCAGAGCTTAAAATGACAATTTTAAATATAACTTAAAAGGTAACGTAATGTTTATTGCTCTAGACAAAATTCAAACACTGTATTTTGCATTGTTTTTGTCGAAGGATGTTTATGAAAATGACCAAGTGTAGAAACCATGCTTTCATTTTCAGAATAAAAGGGTTTCTGTGAATTTCAAGTAGGCTCACAATGTAAATTAAAGAGCTCATGTTCCATGTTTAGCTAGTTGCCATAATCATTGAGAGTGTAACCCCCTTTTCTTTCTTGATGAATTAATTAGACTTCTTACATGGCCGCTCCTTCTTTTTTGCATTATGCTTAGAGGGCATTAATGTGTTGATGATAGGAGAGTATGTATAACTCTCTAATTTACGAACCTGATGGGAGAATAGACTCCAATGTGCAAATCTGGCCTAAACCTCAAACTTCAGTCAATGGCAGAATAAGAAGTGAAAGTGAAAAGAAGTATGTCGCTATGCAACCTATCTGGATGGGAGAATCAACAACAAGGTGTCTCTCTTTCAGCACCTTACTGCCATGTGCTAGGTATGATTTTCCCAGCCCCACACATACCTCATCTACAGCATTAGGCTGTATCCCTGCCTATATTTGAGTATGGAAAATGACAGGGCTTATTTACTCAAGGTTGTTTTGAAGGTTTCACTCCATACACAAGAAAATAAATGTATTTGTGTCATAACTCACAAGGAACTTATTGATCATCAGATAAATATCAGAAATATCTCCTCTCTAGAGCTTGTTCCATGTTCGAGGACACAAAAGGTATGAGACAGGGGAAAAGTTGGATGGGACAGGGCACACACTTCCACACTGAAGGCAATGAAAGAGACACCAGCTTTTAAAATGCTTTTTCTGCAGTGGTCATGTGGAAAATGTGTCCAGTAATATATCCATTGAAGGAGATTATGAACATAAATTGTTTGTGTGAGATTGTATCAAAATGCATACACGTTCTGATAAAAAACTGGACTATGTGTTTTCTTGTAAAACAGCAGGTGTTTTAGTTTTTGTCTAAACCAGAAGAAGTAATACATATAAGAAATATAAGCCTTCCAAGCCTCATTATTTTCTGTGCTTGTATCTTGCTAATAGGCAGTTACCTAATCTTCCTCACTTTCACATAGATGATGTTCATATAAAAGTAATTCTCTTTTTATGCCTTAGAACATTGATTTATCATTAGGCCTCTTATTAAAACTGGACTCTAATTTTCTTTTTTCACACTTTGGAGTCTTTTATGATTACGGTTACCAAGGTGATGTTAGGCACATCTCTAGCAAACACTACCGGTGACACTTGAGAGCATCGCAAAGAGCAAGGTGAGCACACCCTGCCAAAATTGCATGCCATTACTGTTAATATTTCCTCATTAAAACATCCACTGCCTGGAAGGCTGCTCACACAGTTGCTAATTTTTCAAATCAACCACTGCTCATACCATTCATTATTACTTTAGAACATGTGATCTCCGGTAGGGATTAAATACAAGAAAAAACTAGGAGCAAATGTGCCTAAAAATGCATTCTTTTTTAAACTTCTTATTCCAATTCTTGGACATATACATACTAGCATTTATGTGGGAGTGGTAGGGAAGAGAGGAGTCAGAAGACAATTTAGGCAATTTAAATGAGAATGTTATCAAAAAAATTACCAAACTTATTATCCAAATAATGCCGTGCTTCCAATTACCATGTTTATGCTCAAAAACAGGACCACATTTCAATCAAATATTTCACTGGCATCCTCTGTGTAACAGTCTCAAAATGTAGCACAAGGCAGTTTTTTGAAATCCCACTTTCAATTAGATTTTTTTGGTAGTATATTACTATATTATTAGTACTAGTGTTACTGTATTACTGCATTTAGTAGTAGCATTACTATATTCATGTATATATTGTTGCATGTATTTTTTTGCCATCACCTTTCTTCTTATTCTCTTATTCTTTTAGGGGTCTCCCATTAAGCACTCAAATTTAAAAAGCATTTAAAAAGTTACGCACTTTTGAGTTACATGTATTCGGTCCACCTCAGCATGGACACACCCACCACACTTAACAAAGAAGGCCATGCAAGAAGTATAATTAATTCATCAAGCGAGAGAAGGGGATATGCCCTCAATGATTTTGGCAACAATTAAAACCTTAATTGTGAACCTAACTGAAATATGCAGGAATTATATTCTATATACAATTTTATTTTGAAAATGAAAGCATGGTAGTAACCTTCTGCACTTATATTTGGTCATTCTGACTGTAAGAGATAGTAAGGGAGGCATGGAAGCAGGAGAAGTTGCAAAAAATTTAGGATTTAGGGGCCTATTTACCCAGGCACAGATTGACTCCACCCATAGCTATGCCAATCACTCAAGGTTAACATCATAGTAGAGCTGGATGGTATGGCCAAAAATGTATTCACAATAAAAAAAATCAGTTATTATTGATATTTGTCACGATAAATGCTAAATCATTATTTCTTTCCATTTAAAAGGCTGATTTTTACTCATGAATTAAAACTGAAGAAAGCAGATGGTGGTGGTAAAAAATATATTTTAATAAAATAATTACTGCAATGTTGTGCAGCATATTATCCATATAATAGCACAGCAACATTCAGGAGGAAATGTTAGAGCTCCCAAGAACATTCAACACTGGAATCAGCAGGTATTCACCAAGAGGATACCTGCTGTCTCCCAAAAACCAGCCACCAGCAAATACACCATCCTTTGTCATCTGACACACTCCAAAGCTGGACCATGAAGATATAAGCATCATGTGTACTTCAAGGTCTTTCACCATGGTACACAAAATCACAATTAAATTATTTATTCTATAGGCAACACTTTAAATGTTGCATTCATTTTGAATAAAAGTACACAGATATTTCAGACAGGTGCTGGAATGGGGGGGGGGAGATGGCCAATAGTTACTTTTTTCTACCATAAATATTCATAATCGCGTGGTGGGAGTATGGGTGGGATTCAGTGAATACTATTTATGTTAACATGCTATGTAATTCATATTGAAATACTAATGTGTATAGTTAAAGGCTATAAAGGCTGCACTAACACTATGTATTTGAATTTCTTTGAAATCAATTTCATTTTAATTCTACTTTCATATATGCGAAATCGAATTGCAATTCTGCACTGTGTTTTCAACCAATTAATGAAATGGATTTGATTTTCAAGGTCATTTTTGTCACGCCCAGCTCTGTCCGATCCTCCTGTGTGCCACGCCCACCTCATTACATCGTGTTTATGCCTGATTGTTCTCACCTGTTGCTCGCGCTATGTGACAATTTTCAAATCAGTTCTGAATGGTGCACAACGCTGTTATGTACTCAAATGGCATATAGGTGTTACAACAAGGAGCATTGCACTAATTTACAGTCAACAATACAGTTTTATGTTGCAAAATTCACCTCTTATTATAGTATCAGCAATATTACATTGTCTAAAAGATAGTATAAATGTGTTTTTGTCATCTATTGTGACCAATTTCTGTGTCTTTGTGACAGGACAGCAGGCAAAAGTTCAAATGTAGAAAATAACGAGTAAGTCAGAGTATTCATAAATCTATGAATGAGATAACAAACTACTTTAGTTACCAAGGATTTTGGGAAATGTTTGCTAATTAATGATCAATCTTAAGTACTAGATAACAAACTACTTACAGTAGTATTACAAAGATTTCGGGAAAGCCATCCCAACAAGATTTTTGGATGTAAAACAGTATTTGAATTATGTGCAGAGCAATTGACATTGGCTTAACTTATTAGGTATATTAAAATCATGTCAGTTGTAGCTCTGATTTAATTATTCTTCTACCAATTCCCTCATATAGACACTGTGATTACAGTTTTAAGATCAGGTAGGATAAGAACTAATATTCTGGTTATAATAAGTTTCTTCAGTTGTTAGGTATTGTCAGTTGTTTTACTCCACAAGCAATTAACTAACCTGAAACAGTGCATCATGCAATAATGACAAAAATATTCATCACATAGTGTGGTGTACTTACATATCATTGTGTATTATTATTATTATCCATCCATCCATCCATCCATCCATTGACTTCCGCTTATCCGAGGTCGGGGGGGCAGCAGTCTCAGCAGGGAAACCCAGACTTCCCTCTCCCCGGCCACTTCCTCCAGCTCCTCTGGTGGAATCCCGAAGCGTTCCCAGGCCAGCCGAGAGACATAGCCCCTCCAGCGTGTCCTGGGTCTTCCCCGGGGCCTCGTCCCAGTGGGACATGCCCAAAACACCTCACCAGGGAGGCATCCAGGAGGCATCCTAAGCAGATGCCCGAGCCACCTCACCTGGCTCCTCTCAATGTGGAGGAGCAATGACTCTACTCTGAGTCTTTCCCGAATGACTAAGCTCCTTACCCTATCTCTAAGGGAGAGCCCAGCCACTCTGCGAGGAAAACTCATTTCGGCCACTTGCACTCGCGATCTTGTTCTTTCGGTTTCTACTCACAGCTCGTGACCATAGGTGAGGGTAGGAACATAGATCGACTGGTAATTCGAGAGCTTTGCCTTTTGGCTCAGCTCCTTCTTCACCACGACAGACCGATGCAGTGCCCGCATCACTGCTGACCCCGCACCAATCTGCCTGTCGATCTCTCGTTCCATCCTTCTCTCACTTGTGAACAAAACCCCAAGATACTTAAACTCCTCCACTTGGGGAAGGACCTCCTCCCTGACCCAGAGAGAGCACTCCCTCGTTTTCCGGCTGAGGACCATGGTCTCGGATTTGGAGGTGCTGATTTTCATTCCAGCCGCTTCACGTTCGTCCGCGAACTGCTCCAGTGAGCTGAAGGTCACGGCCTGATGAGGCTAACAGAACCACATCATCTGCAAAAAGCAGAGATCTAATCCTGAGGTCACCAAACCAAACACCCTCAACACCCTGGCTGCGCCTAGAAATTCTATCCATAAAAGTTAACAGAATCGTGATAAAGGGCAGCCCTGGTGGAGTCCAACCCTCACCGGGAACGAGTCCGACTTACTACCGGCAATGCGGACCAAACTTTATAAGGCAGCCCGGCACCCCATACTCCCGGAGCACTCCCCACAGGATTCCCCGAGGGACTCATTCGAATGACTTCTCCATGTCCACAAAGCACATGTAGACTGGTTGGGCAAACTCCCACGCACCCTCAAGGACCCTGCCAAGAGTATAGAGCTGGTCCACTGTTCCACAGCCAGGACGAAAACCACACTGCTCCTCCTGAATCCGAGGTTCGACTATCCGACGGACCCTCCTCTCCAGCACCCCCGAATAGACCTTACCAGGGAGGCTGAGGAGTGTGATCCCCCAATAGTTGGAACACACCCTCCGGTCCCCCTCCTTGAAGAGGGGGACCACCATCCCAGTCTGCCAATTCAGAGGCACTGCCCCCGTTGTCCACACGATGCTGCAGATGCGTGTCAACCAAGACAGCTCGCAACATCCTGAGCCTTGAGGAACTGCAGGCGGATCTCATCCAGCCCTGGGGCCCAGCCACCGAGGAGCTTTTTAACCACCTTAGCAACCTCTGCCCCAGAGATAGGTGTGTCCACCCCCAAGTCCCCAGACTCTGCTTCCTCATTGGAAGGCGTGTCAGAGGGATTGAGGAGGTCTTCGAAGTATTCCTTCCACCGACCCACAACATCCCAAGCTGACGTCAGCAGCGCACCATCCCCACCATAAACAGTGTTGAGGCTGCACCGTTTTCCCGCCTTGAGACGCTGGATGGTGGACCAGAATCTCCTCTAAGTCGTCCGGAAGTTGTTCTCCGTGGCGTCGCCAAACTCCTCCCATACGTTCCGCTTAGCCCGCCGGTACTCATCAGCTGCTTCCGGAGTCCCACAGGCTAAAAAGGCCTTCTTCAGCTTCATACCACTGGTGTCTACCAGTGGGTTCAGGGATTGCTGCCACGACAGGCACCGACCGCCTTACGGCCAAAGCTCCTGTCAGCCGTCTCGACAATTCCAGCCAAGAGAGTCCCGGGCAGGAGCGCTCTCTAAAACCCTTCTAAAGACTCCAAAAAGGGTGGGTATTCTGAACTGGCATTTGACACATAAGTGCAAACAACAGTCAGGACCCATCCCTCCACCCGAAGGCGAAGGGATGGTACCCTCTCGTCCACCTCAATGTACAGGAGCCCAGCCACGGGGCAATAAGTATGCCCACCCCAGCTCGCCGCCTCTCCCCGTGAGCAACTCCAGAGTGGAACAGGGTTCAACCCCCTTCAAGGAGACTGGTTCCAGAGCCCAGGCTATGCGTCGAGGTGAGCCCGACTATATCTAGTCAGAACTTCAAAGCCTCATGCACCAGCTCAGGCTCTTTCCCCACCAAAGAGGTGACATTCCATGTCCCTATAGCTAGCTTCTGCAGCCAAGGATCAGCTCGCTTAGGTCCCCGCCTTCGGCTACTACCCAACTCACACTGCACCCGACCCCTATGGCCCCTCCTATAGGTGTTGAGCCCATTGGAAGGGGGACCCATGTGTCTTGTTTGGGCTGTGCCCGACCAGGCCCCATGGGTGCAGGCCTGGCCACCAGGCGCACGCCATTGAGCCCCACCCCCAGGCCTGGCTCCAGGGGGGGCCCCCGGTGACCCGCGTCCGGGCAAGGGAAATCGTGGATCCATGTTGTAAATCATCATAAAGGGTCTTGTGAACCGCACTTCGTCTGGTTCCTCACCAGGACCTATTTGCCTTGGGTGACCCTACCAGGGGCATAAAGCCCTGAGCAACTTAACTCCTGGGATCATTGGAACACGCAAACCCCTTCACCACGATAAGGTGTTGGCTCCAGGAGAGGTTATTATTATTATTATTATTATTATTATTATTATTATTATTATTATTATCCAAGAAATTAGCATCAGTGTGTTTTTGTAATCCATTTCGGGTGACTTGTATATGTCTGACAAAATAGCATGCAAAGGTTTCATTAAATGGCAGAAAATAAGGAGTGGGTCAGATCACTCTTTTATTTGTGAATGTTACGGTAATGGGTTTGGGTAAATGACCCATATTGTGTTTAGGAATGAATCCATATCATTTGGCTATTTTCCTTCTTTATCCAGTATTTTAGTTACAAAGCGTTTTAAGGAACACTCATTTATCAACTAATGATCTTAGGTATGGGGTAGCAAACTACTTAGCATCAAAACGTTTTTGGGGAAAGCACCCCTGAAAATGTATCTAAATTATATAATGTGTTGTTACATCGCCCAGGGGCAAAATCAACATTTTTGACAATAATATAATGTGAATCTGACATCAATTTTTAAAATAAAATTAGAGATAAATTCATATGTTACGGTAATGAGTTTAGGTAAATGACCCATATTGTGTTTAGGAATGAATCCATATAATTTGGATATTTTCCTTCTTTATTCAGAAGAATTCCATAAAAAAGCAAATTAGCCCAACCAATTAGTCATGGTATAAATGTTAGACTGGAAGTCAATGCATTGCTGATAAAATAATAATACAATCAGCTACATAATTTGAATAAACTTATACTACACCAATACAGCATAGGCTGCAATGTATTATTCCATACCAACTGCTAGTCACCGCCACTACCCAACTAACACAATAGAGTCCCCAGGACGCCCTCCCAACATTCACACAAACGTCCCCTAGACGTTTTTTGTTTTTTAAGTTCCTTGAACGTCATTAAGACATTCTCATAGGAGGTCCATGGGATGTCTAGTGAACATTCAAAGACTTTGACAGAGCATTTGTAGTAAGTTCTTTAGGCAATCAATCGGGATGTTCAGTGAATATTGGAAGACATTTAGAACGTTCATGGGTCTTATTCCTTTTTTTGGCCAGGCTATTCATTTATGTACCCCAAGCTAAACTAAACCAAACATATTACTGTTTTAAGTAGAATAAGAATAACAACATGAGAAAGTATTTAATATGTTAATTTTATTTGTAAATTAATTTTAAATATCATTTACATTTTCATTTTGAGCACTCTTTGTTCTTAGCTAATAGCTATAAGAAAGCTTATGTATTTCTATTATTAACAGAAAATATCCGAACACCAGATCATAGCTGTTTTTATAAAATCAATAACATGTTTATAAGCAAAAACATTATTTTTTTCTGAACATACACTGTTCTGCCTTCTCCCCCACAACAAGATCTCACTCCCTATAGGAAATAATCTTTCGAGGTTTGAGAGGCATTAATAACCCCTCTGCTGATGAGAAACCTGAACCCGTTGCACTGATTTCCTCCACATTGTGATCATTACCAGTTGCTGACTTTGAATCTTCTTGGTCTGCATACGCTGAAATGACTACTCTTTGTGCACAGACTGGCCCCATTTGGCCGCTATAAGGTGAGAAACAAGCTCTTTGTCAAGGATAGGTTCGTGACACATAGTTCCTGCCTCCTTACACCATACCTTGAGAATCAACCATGGTTCGTATGCACAAAACAGTGCCTATGTGACCTCTACTAGTGGCCGCAGATGGACCGGCATATCATAATGCCTTCTTTGTCATTCCAACGACAAAACAGCTGTTCCACACCCTGCTCATCTGCTTCCTGTTCAGTTTCCTGATAGCCTGTGGAAGAAGCTAGGACTGGACATCATTAGTCCATTTGAAACAGCTGCTCCTGCCTGACGGACTACTACTCCAAATGACCTGAGGTTGCCTTCTCTCATGGTGCTACGACTGTTGACTGCTGAAGCAGGAGCAGCACTCCAGTAATCGGGTGAACTCAGGATTTAACTGGGTAAAGACAAGCAGCAACATATAATAACGGCACAATGTTAATGAGTGGACTCACACAAAACACAGCGAGGGGGGCATGGCACAGAGGAGAATCAGCATGAGCACGGCATGACAGAACCCCCCCAAAGGCGTGCACTTCAGGCACGCCTAAAGAGACCAGAGGGACAAAACCAGGGACACCACAGGACTCAGGGCAGGACAGGACAGCACCTGGGGAAATATCAACGGAACAACGGGAATAGGACGACACATAAAACAGACACCCAAAACCCAAACCCAAAACTCGGCGACCATGAGGCAGGAGCCAGAAGGGACACTGAAGGACATGAGGAGTAAGGTGGAGGGGACACTAAATGGGGCGAGGAGGGAGCAGAAGTCACAGTAAGCAAAGGCACAGCCACAACCAGCAAAGGCCAGGCGACCAATGTGATGGAGCTGGGGGAACAACAGGCAACTAACAAGGTGTCGGAGGGGGGACCGCAGGCGACTGACGAGTCACCACAGGGGGAATTGCAGGTGACCGCCAAGTAGGAGCCTGGAGAACTGCAGGCGCCCACCAAGCAGGAGCGAGGGGAACACCAGACAGGCGGGACCCAACCCCAGTGCAGGTTTCCTCAATCTCTGCAGGACACCGAGAGACCGGGTCCTGGCTGGGATCTTTCCTGATAAGATCATGAGAAATTTACAAACAAGGCCATTCAGCCCACCAAGCTCATTTGAGGAGAACTTAACTAATATCTCAGAGCTGTTAAAACCTTATCTAGCGCTGATTTAAAGGAACCCAGGGTTTTAGCTTGCGCTACACTAGTAGGAAGACTATTCCATACTGTAACTACACGTTGTGTAAAGAAATGCTTCCTCAAATTTGGTTTAAAATGTTTCCCCGCTAACTTCTACTTATGGCCACAAGTTCTAGTATTTAAACTAAGATTGAAATAGCCATTTAGCTGAACAGCATCCACACCTGTTAGAATCTTATATACCTGGATCATGTCCCCCTTTAATCTCCTTTGCTTGAGGCTAAACAGATTCAGCTCAGCTAACCTCTCCTCGTAAGACATTCATCTAAGACCATGAATCATTCTCATAGCCTAACATTGTACCTTTCGAATGCAGAAATGTCCTTCTTAAGGTATGGTGACCAAACCTGCACCCAATATTCTAGGTGGGGTCTTACTTAGGATTTATGTAATCATAGCATCACTTCCCTTAACTTAAACTCCACACACCTAGACATGTAACCCAACATTCTATTGTCCTTTTTTATTGCTTCCTCACACTAGTGAGAGTGGGATATGGAAGCATCAACATACACACTTTTTTTTCAGCTACCTTTATTTCAGTGGAACCCATCAAATATCTGTATTTTATATTTCTGCTCCCTACATGGATTACCTTACATTTATCTATGTTAAATTTTATTTGCCAGGTATCAGCCCAGTTGCTAATTAAATCCAGATCCCATTGTAGCCTCTCCGCTGCTAGATCAGTATCTGCTACACCACCCACCTTGGTGTCATCTGCAAATTTAACCAGTTTACTGTATGTATTGGTGTCAATATTATTAATGTAAATTAGGAACAATAGTGGTCCTACAATTGAACCCTGCGGTACCCCACTATGAACGCAGGCCCACTGTGACATTTTGCCTCTAATAAATACTCGCTGCTTCCGGTCAAAATGGGGAGGTGGTCGGGGCTTCACTCCAGAGGGAGTCATAGCGGGAGAAGTCAGGGTGATTCCCAAAGAGTCCCATTCAAGCTCTTCCTCCATCTCCACCAAGGTGGGGAGGAGCAGTGGTACGATGATTAGGGACTGAGGTCGTGGGAGCTAGGGGGTCAGGAGCAGGAACCAGGGGGTCAGGAGCCGGGACTGGAACTGCCGGGACTGGAGCCACAGGGACTGGAGCCATGAGGACTGGAACACAGTGTGTACTGACTGATATTGCTTCTAAAGCAAATCACTAGGTGCAAATCTATTCTACATGAAAAGTGATATAATTTCAGTTGAACATCGTTGATAAGACTGTCAGTTGTGCTAAAACTCATACTTTCTTCATTTGATTGTTAGAAGATTTTGCTCATGTTTAGAACTAATTGTTTTTTTATGTCAACTATACTACTGTATTCAATTACTGTTGATGCTGGCAAGTATTATTTTACAGAGAGATGAGGTATCCTGTGATTCTGTTATGTTTTGGGATGCCAGCAGGGGGAGCTCTAGTGTAATGTGAGCAATTGGGGTCAAACGGCGAGGGAAGAAGAATGTGATGAGCAGTGAGTGATATGTGAGTATTGTATGGTATTTTAGTTAATCCTACCCTGCTTCGCTCCTTGAAGACAACACCACAATCTCAATGTGCAATAAATTTAAGAAG
Organism: Mormyrus lacerda; assembly: GCA_015163995.2. Taxonomy (NCBI): domain Eukaryota; kingdom Metazoa; phylum Chordata; class Actinopteri; order Osteoglossiformes; family Mormyridae; genus Mormyrus; species Mormyrus lacerda. The sequence goes on along the minus strand of JAABNX020000030.1, from coordinate 7,615,506 downwards.
TTTTGTTACAAGTTTGATTTTCTGAATACTAAAATATTGCATTTGGCCATGTAGAGGTACATAACTTAATACTGCCCTCCTAAGTGTATAATGAAAATTGCAGTTAAAAGTGCTTAAGTAAGTGGCAAAATGCATGTAAGGGTGATGTACATGCAACATGCCTATATTTTGGTGTTTCTCTGCTCAAAGTGCATATCTAGCCTAAGCCCAACTTAAGTCAAACAGAAAAAACACCCAAGGAGGAAAAACTGCTTAGCTACGTTACAATGTGTGAGTTATAACTGGTTAACAGATAGGAAGCAGCGAGTAGTTATAAGAGGCACAATGTCACAGTGGGCCTGCGTTCATAGTGGG
>JAABNX020000030.1:7599316-7613431 GCA_015163995.2 Mormyrus lacerda | reverse complement strand
CCCCCAGTAACAGTAAATAGGACAAGCGGTTACACAACATGGATGGACGGATGGATGGGTGGATGGATGGATGGATGGATGGATGTCATGTAACATGTCTGAACTATCTGAATGTATACATTATCTATGTAGCCTGTTAGGAAAGATCACAGTAACCATACCACTATTTGGCACTTGAGTGACTTCAACTGTGTACCATTCTGCTTCAATTAATGTTAATACTAATAATGCTCTTCAGAATCCCCTAAAATTACAGTATTAAACAAAGAGAAGGCAAAATTGTTACTAGAACCATATTTGAATTATTTTACAATTCTTAGAGTGCTACCATCTGCTCAGGAGACAGATTTAGTTATGTTTTTTGCATGTGACAGACATGTTTTGTGTGTGTGTTCATCAGATGATCAGACTATAAAAGTTCTGAGTATGTTTTTACTTTCTTATTTTTACTTTGTTTATTTAAGATATCCATAGAACCAACTTCAAACATTAAAAGTTGTTTTTTGTTTTAATTGTTTTGTATTTTAGGTATGTAGATCTATACAATACCCATGAATTGAAAAGCCAGTTTTCTCTTTTTGTTTCTTATTAATTATATTTTATTTATCCAATTATTTCGTTTGCCTGTCATGTTCTTTGAAAGGTGTTACGGTTCTTTATGTCAAAACTTGAACAGAACCCGCCTACTGGTACACTTTATTTAAATACAACATTGTAACAGCTGTCATCATTTAGTTCCCTCGCGACCCCTGGCGCTATATTCTTGAATTACAGTGTCGCTGCCTTTACCATGCCATTCCGTTTTTTTTCTGTGCTAGAGCCGGCCGTATGACATGAGTTTACAATTATTTCAGAATGCCGCGCATATTTCTGCCAGTGTTATTGAAATGTTGATAGGCATATCAATGGTTGTCTTTATAAAGAAAAAATACTATCTATCATGTTTATGTATCTATTTAATACTGCAGAATAAATACCGGAGAAACTTATTAAATAATTAACATCCCCTTGCACGTAGTGTTGTGTAGGGAACTGCGTTTTTTTTTCAAATGCAGAATTTCATACGACACATCACCGATGCAGATGTACATTTTTCAGGAAACGATTTCCATCTACTAGACGCTGTGGTATTTCTGTACAATAAAGGTTTTACACTAAGCGTAGTCAAAGAATAATTTCAATGAGCAAAACGTTTCTTAGCCCGGCATCCCTTATTTGCATTCCATGCACAGTTCTACAGTGTTGATCTGTCATTTTTATGATATGCTAAGCACCCCGTGCCGCTCATCTCATTTCATTCAGTCCTAAATTTATATTATTAGATCTGCGTGACAATGGTCATAAGCGACACATTTAGATAGGGAATATACATTGTTAATTGGCACCTTTACTCACCTAAATGTAAAAATAGAGATCATAAACAATATTCTGATTTGCACAATTTTGTAGAAAGCATCAGTATTGCCACATCCCAGTATTTTCCCCGTTCAATCTATTTAGTTATTTTATAGTAAACCCACTTGGAAACGAGGATATTTGTTTCTTACAGTAATTGTTGTCTAACAGATCCACAAAATAATTTAGACGTGGAAAGTATTGTATTTGTTTTCCTGTTAGTGAAGTAATCTTTGCCAACTGTCACGGGATGAATAAACGAGTTACTAAGGCAACAATCACATTACATCCTTTCTCACAGTATGTCAAAGCAGAACATATGGTTTATCATTGGTAGAGCGTGACTTCTCATTAGCATACCAGCTATGTTTAAGCTTTCTAAAACAACACACTTAGAAATAACACAGTGTCTTAGAAATAACGTGTATTGCCTTGCTGTGACACATTAAAAGGTGCATTTGTCAGATGTTGCAATACAAATAGAAGAATAAAAACTAAAATCATATTGCAAGCCTAGAGGAATTTCACAAAGAAAACCTACTCGGGAACAGTGTCCTATAATGCCGTGAAACTGAAAAGAATACATTATTATTTATTTGAAATACAGGTGAATTTGTATTCATTTTAAGATTGTGTCATAGTGTTACAGATGTGTAAATTTTTATCACTCTTTTTCATGTGTTTATTATTTACATTATTCAGTCACCAAATTATTAGACATATCTGATTTAAATATGAATTTGGTAGTTTTTATACATCACATTTTAACAATAAATATGAAATATATGAAAATAATTTTATCAAAGTAATTATCCTAGTCGAATCAAAACGATTATTACTATTATAGTTTCACCATTCATCGCTTATGTTTCTCGTTTCTTTGGTAATACATATTCAATTGAGTTACAAATAGAAATTTAGATGGTAAATAATGGCAAATTTGAATGGTAAATTTGAATACATGTATTTTGTTATGTGGATGATATGTGGGCTTTTGGGTATGATAAATAAGCATTTTGAATATAGGTATAAAATCATATGTTTCAGTTGTTACAGCAGAGATGCTGTAAGGGTAATTACTGCTTGTGTGCGACTTCGCTGCCATGACATTGCTTCAAGACGTTCCGTGTTTCACCTCTCATCAGCACATTACTGTATTTAATTGCTTTTTTTATAATCTGATGTTTCTCTATGATTTTCCTGGCGTTTATAGCTAAACAATTACAGCATGTGGCAGCAGTCGGCCCAGTTTTAATTTCCAATTATCTGCTGTGATTAGAGGTAATTGTGAACTGTGTTTATTAAAACCACAAAGACATTACCAGGTAACAGATCGCATGATAATATATCAAATAAGATAAATCATATTGATAAGTTAATTGCTTCACATTTCGTTTTCGTTGACAATTGTAACAACAGCAGCAACAACAACACATCATTATTATTAATATTATTATTATTATGTTGTTGCCTGTTGCTAGTAGTAGACCCAGCAGCAGTAAAATTAGTATTAATGGACTTTAATAATTGGCCAGCTAAAAGGTTTTTATGGCTATCTGAAAGAAAACTTCTCAGTTTTGCTTTTCAGACGTGGCCGTTCTCGAACAAACATTAAAGCATTTGTAAAACATTTGTATTGAATGATTGCTTAGATATTATGTAAATAGCATATGCTGCATTACATTAACTGTAACGGTGATGCCCTGAAAAGTCTTAGTTATGTTTATAACGCGCCTGACTATAATTTATATGTTCAAAAACTCTGGTGTTTGCGTGAAGTAGGGTGAGTTGGTGGGTGGGAGGTAAGAATGAAGGAGCAGAGGGTGACCAGAGATAAATTTTAATTGAGCGGCAGGAGAAAGCCATTGTGTAGACAAGCTGGATCATTGACAAATAATATGCACATTTCCACGCTGAGATCACTCTACACTTTCAGGCGCTTCCCACTGAATTACAAGAACGGTAGTTTCCTTTTAAATGGTCTAGCTTCACGATTTGCATGGCGAACGGTTAAACGTGTATATTAGCCTATCAATATATGTAAAATACCAATTTGTAATTGTAACTCGTTTTAATTTTACGATTTACGTTAACAACGTAAAAAATAAACATAAAACATAAAAAATTGCTTCCTCTTACTTTTTTGAAAACCATAGAAATATTCCCTTAGGTGAATTTTTAACTTTTTTGTTTCTACTTTGCACTTTGTAATGTTTGCGTATGAATGTTTTATTGATGGCAGATTTGCGCATTTGTAAGACATTAAGCAGGCATACAACAATACTTTTCAGACTAGCTTTCTGCGACCCTGAATTGGATAAAGTGTAACAAGTATTGATGGGTAATACATAATAATAATAACAATAATGATCAACATAGGCCTATTCATGCTACTTATTTCATTTAAAAAGGAAAACAGCGCTATGGAAATGTATAAATAGGCCAAATAAAGAAATAGAGAATAAAATGTAATTCAAGTAAACGGCACTATCTATACATCTCTCCATCTATCCCCTTGTTTTTTTATGATTGAACGTGAATCAAAGATATACGTTTTAAGCAAAGGTATTGCTTGAGTTGCTTTCTCACTGGTTACCCAAGATAAATAGGGGGCGTTGTTAAAATCCCAATATACATCATGCATATTGCAACATGTTAATTGGTTTTTCCCTAATGTAAATCACATCGAATAATGTATAACGTGACACAGCTTGTGTCGAAAACAATACCTTTGTATTGCACACCATTTCATCAGTCTGACGAGTTCTGTCGGCAGAGAGCAGTAGCATTTGTACTAAACATAGAATTCTAAATAGAATTTAATTATTTTAATGTGTTTCGAGTCAGTGTGTTTTCCCTGTCATGTATAGCTTGCTATTGGTTTCAAGTGGTAAAAATGCACCATGTAGTATGCGACGTTTTTCTTGAAAAATTTGTTGATTCCCGGTAGACAATTTAGGCAATAACCGAGTGACCAGAAATAATTTAGGTTTAAAAAATTACGTATGCCTCTTCTTCTAATTAGATACTTTATTTTCTCATTTTAACAGTAATATTTTTCAACTGTCATTGAACTTCTCCTGTAAATGTATTACTTTAATGCAAAAATATGAACTTATGTATCTATGTATAATGTAGTTTAATGTTCTTAATTTCAGATTATTTTAAATTAAGGGCAGTAATAATAATTTTATTAAACTGAATAAAACAAATAAACTTTAGATTACATTTAGGTATTTCTAGGTTACAGTTCATTGAGCTGCATGTCATTCAAAGAGGCCGAAGGCCTTTCTTTGTCTTCCGAAATTGTGGTAAAAGTAGTTTCTTAGTGAGACTATGCGTCTATGCTATTTGTTAAAAGAGGTAAAAACAAACACAAATGTTATTATAAGTATTAAAATGTTATTAAAAGGCATGAATGTAAACATTTACTAGGTTGCAATAAAATAATAATAATAACATTATTATACATCAGTTCCTATATACTAAAAATTCAATAGCTCAAGTATTCACAGGATATATTTCTTATTTAAAAGTGATTTTCTCTGCACCATATGGCAAACTCCCTTTAAAGAGTAGCTTTTGTTATTGGCTGATACCAAGCTCTATATTTTTAAGACTTGCACGTTATTGTAAAGTCTATATGTGGATAATGTCTGTGGAGGGGTATATCTGGGATATTAATGAACATTTTGGCTTATTCCAAATTCCTTTTGTGTAGTTAGCATCGTGCTGGTGTATGAGGGAAGTGAAAGTCATGATTTTATATATTACATAACTGTCATAAAGTCAACCAATATAAATTATATGGATAACTCCAGTAATTTCATTGTAAAATAATGTAAAGTGGTTGAAATATGTAGTAAATAATGTTAGACGTACACCTCTGGAACCAGGTTTCAAGTCCACCATAGTTCCATGTGTGTGGCATTTGCATGTTCTTCCCGGATTGTTGTGGGGTTTCCTCTGGGTTCCCTAGTTTCTCTCCACAGTCCAAAAACATGCTGAGATGAATTCAAGTTATTTAATTGCCCAAAGGTGTGCATGTGTGAGTGAATGGTGTGGGGGTATGCCCTGCGATGGGCTGGTGGGTTGTCCGTAGAATCTGGGAGAGACTCTGAACCCCCATAACCCTGAATTGGACAAATGGTTACAGAAAATAGATGGATGGATACATCACACAAAAAAGTGCCTTTGGACTGGGAGAGCAAAGCGGAGTACACACAGGAAATTTGACACTGGGAGGAGTTGAACCATACATAAAGAGCAAAGGTGGGATTCAAACCTCCAACCATGATTGTGTTAGGCAACAGTGCCACCCAGGAATTCATGACTCATTATATAATTCTTTTTTTGTTGGGTTTCGTTTTGCAGTCAGGTTTGACATTTTAATGGGCAATTTTCTTAATAGTAAAAGAACTGTAAAAACTCAAATTTTTAACTCAAAAATCTTAGGAAATTACATAGAAAATGCTACAAATGACTTACAATATTTTATGCTTGGCATCAAAACTCTTCAGCCTTATATAAAACTTTGTCTCTGGGAATGCATAGCAAGTACAGCAGCAATATGAAAGACAATTTCTAACCGCATTGTTTTGGCTTTTGGAGATTCTCCTTATTTTGTTTTGACTATCTAGCCAATTCCCACCATAAACTTCTTGGTTCTTTGGCTTGCACGTAAAAAAATGCATAGACAGTGGTGTAAAGTTTGAACAAAACATTTAGCTATATCTATATTGAAAACACTGATCTATTGTGTTTTTATTATGTTTGAAAAGAAATGTAATTCTACAGGGTAATCAGATATATTATAGGGTTAATTTCAGTGTGCTGGCTGTTAGGTATGAATTTGAGGGACTATGAAAAACAACAAATGTACGTCTCATAAATAGAGTTCACTCTTTATTGCACAGATGTGAAGTATATCAATTTCTGATTAAAATGGGCAATGGATTTTTAATGGGGCATGGGGATATTTGAAAGAAATGTTTTATTTCTCTGCGCAAGACAGATTGTGGAATCTGATTAGGGTTACAAAACTGTTTATTAAGATTAATTTAGCCTCTAATAATCAACAACCATTATCTGTCTTCCCAAAAGTTGTTATTCAACAAAAACACTCTGAATACTAGGCATGCAATATTCCAGTTGGTCACCATAATTACGAGGTACTTGGTTCAGATGTCGGCTTACCTTATAGTGTATATGAGTCTGTCATGAGGAAAATGCAGAAGAAGTGTGGTGAGTGCGGTCAGCATGCCAAACAAGAAACCATGCCCCTCAATATGACGTTTACCAAAGACAACAGCAAGCAACACACAGGACAACATTATAGAAAAATGTTCTGTGGATTGATGAAATGAAATATTAGTTTTTGGTATCAAAATTAATGACTAATCCATAATCATTACAAACACTTTCATTTAAATGCCTTGGAATAATCAGAATTGATTGTGCTTCCTTAGACAACTGAGAAAGCACTGTAACAATCAGAAGGCACTAGACCTGTTCCACACTGCCATCAAGTATTATTTGTCTGTCTCTGGGATTGCTTGGGAGACCCTAGACTTGGTTGTGAAAAAAAAGGATGTTGCATATGCTGCTCAACATTATGGACAATCTACACACCCCCTACACAACCTACTGGGCAAACACCTGAGTGTTTTCAGTCAGAGACTCAGTTCAATTCTGCTGCAATAAGAATTGATACAGGAGATCAATCATGCCTATGGCAGTAACCATCTATAACATCTCTGTGCTGGAAGAAGAGTCTCTGTCTCTGAGGCAATACACAATGCACATTTACATTTGCTTTGCACACTAACGGTCTCAGTTGCATCCAGCAGAGGATCTCCCCATTAAAGGACACATTTCTTATGGAGGAACTTCATCTGAATCTGCAGCTCAGGAATGGGATACTGGAAGCGATGATGTGGTGGGTTGCCCTGAATACCTGATGGCACATTTCTGGACTTTCCAGAGTTGCCCCCTGCTCCACCACACTGAGGGAGGAAGAAAAAAAAAAGGACAAAAAATGTGCCTTTGGACTGGACACACACAGGAAATTTGACACTGGGAGGAGTTGAACCATACATAAAGAGCATAGGTGGGATTCAAACCTCCAACCATGATTGTGTTAGGCAACAGTCACCCAAGAATTCATGACTCATTATATAATTCTTTTTTTGTTGGGTTTTGTTTTGTACTGTACAGTCAGGTTTGACATTTTAATTTTCTTCATAGTAAAAGAACTGTAAAAACTCAAAATTTTAACTCAAAAATCTTACGAAATTACATAGAAATTACTGAATATGCGGCAGCTCATGAATGGGATACCGGAAGCGATGATGAGGTGGGTTTGCCCTGAATATCTGATGGCCCATTTCTGGAGCTTCCAGAGTTGCCCCCTGGTGGGAGGAAGAAGCAAAAAAGCCGGAAACGAAAAGAGACGCCGGAGGTCTTCTTAGCCTTCTTAGGTCTTCCGAGCATGGCGGTGTTTGCGCCGAACATCTCCACCGCTTACCTGCAGCTACCCGACGCTTGTCTGCCCACAGCCACTGCCACGTGGTTGTCGCATGAGCGTGTGCCTGACACAGCCACTATGCTGCCAGCATTGGCAGCTCACCCCTTCCTGGGAACGCACCTGGCTCTTAAAGGAGCCAAGTCAGTTGAGAATGCCATATCACAGATCCCCAAAGCCCTTAAAAGAGCAACACCTGCTGCCAAGATGCAAACCCCAGCAGTGCTGGCGGCTGATGCAGTGCTCCCTGTGGTTCTTGTACGGGTTTTTCCTGCAGCGCTGCATGTGGTTCCTGTGCTGCCCGAGGCTCTGGTCAGAAGCTTTGGTCCCGACGGCTGACGTGCAGCCAACTGAGGCTCCAGTCCCGGCTCTGCCCGCGCCTGATGTTCCGGCCCCGGCTCCACCCATCTTTGCTCTGCCCGTCCTTGATCCACCCACTGTACCTTCTGCTCCAATCCCCTGACTTCTTGACCCAACTCCAGCACCATCGGCTCCCAGGACTCCAGTCCCTTTCCCCCAAGTGGTCCCAAATTGCTTGACTACTGCTCTTTCTCCTCTGTGGGAGGAGGAGCTGGAACAGGACCCCTTGGGGATTTCGCTGATGGCCCCAATGGACCCCTCCAGGGGACTGACTCATTTGCCATCGCCTGAACGTGGGCGATCCTGGCCAGGTCCCCACCTGTCGGTGTCCTGGAAGGGGAGGGGACACCTGTACAGGGGTTGGGTTCCGCCCGCCCTGACCCTTGGCTTGCCCTTGGTCTCCTTGTCTGTGTAACAATATCGGGCGAATCCCTTCCTTCAGAAGCAAACCTTGGAAAATTCAGCTTGTTGCACATTGTCTGGCTAGAGGCTTAATAATTTAAATAAATAATTTGAGACTGTCTCTCAAACTGATTGGGCTGGGCCTCAGTCAGTCAGAATCGGCACAATCAACACCTCCAACACCATCACCCTGAGCAGTCAGTCCACTGCTGTTCACACTCCTGACCCACAACTGCACAGCAGAGTCCAGCTTAAACCAGATCATTAAGTTTGCGGATGACATGACTGGGGTGGGCCTCATGAAGAACAATGAGGGTGACATGGAAGAGGTGGTGAGGTTCAGTGGTGTAAGAGCAACAATCTCTGTCATTGTAGACAAGACCAACGAAATGATCATTATTTCAGAAGATCAGGCACTGTTCACCCACCCCTCACCATTAATGGTGCTGTGATTGAGAGGGTGAATAACACCCATTTCCTGGGTGTCCACTTTACCGAGAACCTCTCCTGGGGGCTCATTTATAACCACGTGTGTAGAATTAACACTAAAATATGGCGTACACACAAAGCTAGGAATATGCGTAACCAAGAAAAACCCCAGATGCATAAAACTGTACGTAAGCAGAGATCTACGCACATTCCCTTTATAAATCCCAATCAGCGTGAAATTTTACGTACGTGAACAAGCCCACAGCCAGCCCCCAACCCACCCATAATTATGTATATTTGCATATGCAAATCTGTATATAAACCCACTTTGTTGCATGTTTTTCTTAAACAACAATGGATAAACCACGTGGGAAAAAGAAGTATTTCAGCGAGTGCGAAGTGGAGGTCATGTTAATAGAAATAAAGAAAAGAAATGTGGTATTGCTTGGTGGTTTAAGTAGTGGCATCAGCAATAAACGAAAGCTGATGGTGTGGTACAGCGTGGCAGAGTCAGTTAAAACTGTTGGTTCCGACCGAAATTAAAAAGATGTGGTCGGACATTAAAATCGACGTGAAATAACAGCACAGACTTCGCCTATTTGATCTCCCCTCTGGATACTTTAGCTTCGTCTGTGTGTTTGTTTGTTTGTACCCATGTGTAAGGAGTGACTGCCTTTTTTCTTTCCTGCACAATGTGGTTTATTGTATGTTTGGGTGGGGAATCAGAGGTTAGTGTTGTTATTTTATTTCCTTTTTGTTACACTAGGGGTAGATTAGTTCGGGATGTGTTCGTTAGCTGTTTTGTTTGTTGTTTTAGCCTACGTCACTGCCAAAGTCTGTTGCACCTACTGTCTGTGACGTGTCTGAGTAAATAGAAAAAATACAAAAAAAGATCCTTTCGTGTCCCTTGTTCCCTTTCCCTATTCCCCGCTGGTCTCCTCTTCCTTTCCCTTATCTTTCTGGTGATCCCCAAGCCTAGATTGGGGATCATAATAGAAATTGGGGGCTCGTCCTTTCCTATTGTCCTTTTTCTGTTTTTCTGGCGGATTTTTTTTTGTGGGGGGGGGGGGGTGGTGTGTTGTGGTGGTTGTAGTAATAGTGATGACCCCGTTCGAGCTCGTTGCTTTTATCCTTTACCCCACACTCAAATAATTTGATGAGTGCCATAAGGACGATCTGTTAAGCAAACCCTGCTCGGTGAAGTGATTCGGCAAGGTATCCTGCCTGAGTTGGATGGGCCCCCGAATGTTGCTGCCACCCCGGTTCGGTTGACTGCTGCAGCGGAGGCCAGCAGTGACGATCAAGGGGTTGGACACCGCCTAGATCTTGGAGATCCACGCTTAAACAGGGAGGACCTGTTGCTTATGATTAAGTTAAGGGATCTTGTGCGAACTTGAGATTAAGAGACAGGAGTACCAGGCTCAGCTTTTCCTTCTCCGGGCTGTGGAATTTGAGGCTGACAAAGAATTGGAGTTATGGCGGTTGCGCATGGGTGACCAAAAACTGGTGTCTCTTCCACGTGAAGTACCCTCAGCAGGTATGACTCCACGAGGCCACCCCACCCGAGATCAAGCTGATGCCCTACATGCTCCTAGGCCCAGTCCACGGTCTCCCTTGAGGTTGCCTGTCTCCCTGGAAATATGAAAGTGGAGCTTTGATGTCAGTTGTCATATCGGCCTTGTTCCTGTGTTTTGGGAAAATGAGGTGGTTGCCGATTTTTCAGCGCATTGCCATGACGTTAAACTGGCCCAAACATCTTTGGTTAGAACAGAGCCTCGACTATGATATTGTGAAGGCTACTGTGCTTAGGGCATATGAGTTGGTGCCAGAAGCCTATCGACAAAACTTTGGGAAGCTTCAGAAATCCGCTAGCTAAACACACATGGAGTTTGCACGCAAAAAAACGGTTCTATTTAATAAATGGTGTAGTGCAAGCAGGGTTTCCAATTTCAACTAGCTTAAAGAATTGGTCTTGCTGGAGGAATTTAAAAATTGTGTTCCCAATCAGATGGTAGTTTATTTAAAAGAACAGAAGGTCTCTTCTCTTAACTAAAGCTGCCACCTTCGCTGTTGAGTTCATATTGACTCATAAAACAGTGTTTACCCCAACTCAGTTACCTCATAGAATTCAGCCTTATCCGATTATGGCCTCTCCCTTGTCACAAACTCGGAGAAATGAGAGTGTTTCTATTGCCATGAAGTGGGTCATATTATATTAGTCTGTCCTGCGTTAAAGTGCAAGGAAGCTTGTGCAGCAATTCGAAAGGTGAATGCTGCTGCCTTCCCTGACAGCTTGTCACCCTCGTTCTCTGGTATTGATGCTGCTTTCGAACCTTTTGTATTCACTGGTTCTGTTGTGCTTAGTGAGATTGACACCTGGCACCCTGTGCCTATCCTGCGGGATACGGGAGCCACTGTCGTTCTTGGTGGAACGGGTTATTCCCCTGTGTAATGAAACGTACTGTGGTATGGGTGTGTTGGTATGGGGTATTGATTTGTGTGTGGCTGGAGTTCCTCTGCATACTGTTTATTTGTGTACTCCTGATTTCTCGGGATATGTGCGTGTTGCGGTCCAATCCCAGTTACCTGTCCCAGGTATAACCTTTATCCTTGGAAATGATATAGCGGGAAAGAGAATTATTCTCTTACCCGAGGTAGTTCCAGACCCTGTGATTTCTGATAGCAATGTTGCAGTGGATTTGACACACGTGTTCCCTGCTTGTGTGCTTACATAGGCACGGCAGCGCCAGCTCGCTGATATCGACCTCGAGGACACATTCATGTCCGGGCCTGTGATAGCTGAATCTCTGACCCCGGTCCCCGAGAACCCTGTTACTTCCCCTGAAGTTCCCTCCACTAGGCATGCCCTGATCCTGGCTCAGAAAGATAACCCTTCCTTGGAAACCTGTTGTGCCTCTGCTATGGACATACCTTACGTGAAGGAACATCCCACAGTGTACTTTTTCCACCATTGGGTACTGATGCAACAGTGGTCCCCACCAGACTCACCTTTTGAGTGCTATGGTGTTCCAGGTGGTAGTCCCGAGATTGTACCGTGATTATGTGTTATACTTAGTTCACCCGTGTTCAGGTCACCCCGGTATCCGGAAAACCTTGTCTCGAGTTTTGTAGTATTTCTACTGGCCGGGAGTTCATTTGGATGTGAAACATTATTGTAAAACTTGTCATGTCTGCCAGGGTGTTAGTAAGCCAAATCAGATAATTGCACCTACCCCGTTAAATCCAATCCCTTTGAACATGTCATTGTAGACTACATCGGTCCATTGCCTAAGACTCAGGTAATTGTTATTTATTTACAGTGATGTGTGTTGCCACTTTCTATCCAGAAGCTATTCCCATATGTAGTCTTTGAACTTTTGATCTTTTGATAGTGAAGAGCCTAATGAAGTTCTTCACTACGTTTGGGCTTCCTAGGTATGTGCAATCGGATCAAGGTTCCAATTTCACGTCCAAACTGTTCGCCCAGGTGATTAGTGAATTGGGAGTCCGTCACTCCGTGTCCAGTGCCTACCACCGAGAGAGTCAGGGGGCACTGGAGAGGTTCCATTAAACCTTTAAAAATATGTTGCCTACGTTCTGTCTAGATGCAGGAAAGGAGTGGGATGAGGGGGTACCTCTCCTCCTTTTTGTGATTCACGATACTGTGCAGGAATCAACCGGGTTTAGTCCTGCCGAATTAGTGTTTGGTCATGCTGTGTGAGGCCCTCTGAAGGTGTTATAAGAACAATGACCGTCTCCCTGTGTATCCCGACCTTCCCAAGATGTGTGTAAATTTGTTAGAGCTCTCCGTAATCGCATGTCAGCAGTCAGGGAATTAGCTAGGAGGTCTCTGGGAGCCTCGCAGAATAAGATGAAGAAACTGTTTGATAAGTCTGTGAAACGACGATCGTTCCAAGCTGGTGATCAGGTACTCATCCTTCTGCTGCTGCCAGGTTCACTTTGCACCTGTTTTTCTGGTCCTTTTGTGATCCAGGAACAGCTTAGTCCTACAAGAAAGACTCGCGTGTGTCGTGTGAACATGTTGAAACCCTACCTCAGCCGTTCGGTACCACGCCCCTTGTTCATTTCTGCTCAGCCGCCCGCTCCTATTGGAATCGTATGTGTAAATAATTATTCACCAGCGACTGATGACTTGCATCTCGGTAGGATTTGTTTACCATGTGCTGATCTTCCTGACTCAGAGGCCCTGCACGACCTTTCGTCCCCCCTCAGTCATCTGCCCCGGTCCGCCCAAGCCGACCTTTTGTCCCTGGTGAGTCATTTCCAGTACCTATTTTCAGACACCCCTTCTTGCACCTCTGCTGCTGAGCACGACATAGATGTTGGTGGTCATTTATTCTGGGAGCAGCACATACATTCGGCATTTGATTCAGTCAAAACGCTATTCAGCACTTCACCAGTTTCAGCGGCCCCAGATTTCTTTAAGCCCCTCAAACTGGAGGTGGATGCTAGTGGGATTAGTGCTGGTGCTGTGCTCTTGCAGGAGGACAACCGTGGGCTTGACCACCTTGTTTGTTATTTTTCCCGTAAATTTGTGAAACATCAATTAGCATATAGTGCCTTAGAGAAGGAGACCCTCGCTCTTTTGTTTGCATTACAACATTTTGAAGTGTATGTGTGGGACTCTCCCCAGCTGGTGACAGTATACACCGATCACAATCCCTTGGTTTTCCTCTTGCGTATGTGTAAAACCAACTAGTGTCTCCTGTTCTGGGTCTTCATTATGCAGTTTTTTGGTCTCGTGATCACCCACAAAAAGGGGTTAAGAACCCAGTGGCTGATGCCCTCCCTTGGGCTTGACTGTTCTTTTCATTTGTGGTTTTGTTTTTATATGGTCCTGTTTGATAATCTTTGTAAATCTTCTGTTTGTGATTGTGAACTGTCGGAGTTCACTCTTGTGTGGGGGGGTGTTACGTGTCGAAAGGAGCCAGTTGAGGTGGTTTGGACACCTGGTGCAGATGCCTCCTGAACAGCTACCCAGAGGT
>JAABNX020000030.1:7588184-7599216 GCA_015163995.2 Mormyrus lacerda | reverse complement strand
GTCAGTAACACTTGCGCTGTTTATTAACAAAGACAGACAAGCACTCATGCCGCCCAAAAAAAAAATATGTAACAACCACACACGTAACCGTACTAGCACACAAACATTCATATATACTTCCAAATAATTCCAATCAACCGCTTCAACAGTCGCATATTAGAACACAAGTGCGCACAGCGTCTACACTACTCCCTCACAGCGCAACAATGAGCTGCATTCCTAATGTTATGGTAATACTCTTGTGACATCCTGGCACATGCTTCCACTTTACCCCAACCTGCAGAACTGTCGTAAACATGGAAATGAGTTGCATTGTGTACTTGTGGTCGATTACGTTTCCTCAAGGACCCAGATGTGCATCTTAATAAATTGAAATTGAATTGTGAGAACTGGGAAATTGGGAAAAGTGAATTTGTAAGTATAGAATGTCACATTTTCCAGATAGGATGAATGCAGTTTCAAGTTAATTGGGATTCAGATTCAGTTTTTTAATGCAACAACTGTGGATTCAAATATACACTATTCATATTCAGTTTCATAATAATTGCACTTAACAAAATCATTTGACTGACAGCCCTAATAACTAGAGAATTAATCATATTCAACTTACATTCACATAAATGTAAAATGCTTAATTTTGTTCTTATGTTAGTTTCAAGTCTAGTCCAGTCAGTGGCAATCTCTTCTACAGCCAGTTGACCAGTTGAAATTTCCTCATTGACATTCTACACTCACCAGTCTCACAGTGGAAGCACTGCCCCTGCTGGGAGTGGAAACAAAAGCAGGAGCTAAATGCTAGACTAAGCAGGGATCCCCACAAACCAGTGTATTTCCACTGGTTAATGTAATGGATGAGATAAAACTCTGGCTCTCCTCTCAGAAAATGCTGCAAAACTGCTCTCTGCTAATGTTTATAGAGACCTGGCTTAACATCAGCGATGTGGTTCAGCTATCAAGGCAGTGGATGGTAGAAGCCTTTTACACTTATAGGACAGCTGACACCAGCAAAATCCATGGAGACAGTTTGTGTAACTATGTTAATAACTCTTGGTGCAACAATTCAAAGATCATTGAAAAGTGTTGCTTTTCTGATCTTGAGCTCCTTATAGTTTAGTAACCACTTTTTATAGTTTTAATCTGACCACTGCTGAGATCAGAGGAACTCTTCATAGAGTGAGCACATGGAAGGCTCCTGGTGCAGATGGCATACTAAGACGGATCCTCCGGGAATGCTCTGACCAGCTGGCTGCGGTTTTCACATCTCTTCCAATCCACAGTCCCCACTTGCTTTTAAACTTCCCCTATTACCCCAAGAAACCATCATCCGCATGCCTGGATGACCGATAGCACTCACCCCACTAGCTATGAAGTGCTTCGAGAGACTGGTCCTGGCCCACATCAAAGGCATCATTCCCTCCTGACTCCCATGCACTTTGCCCTGACCCACCTGGAACATAAAAGCAAATATATCCAGAAGCTGTTCATTGATTACAACGCCGCTGTTCTGCCCCTGCCTACATGAGAGAAGTTGACATGAATCCAGCATCAAGAATTAGCACCCTCTGCTGTAGCAGTCCAGACATTGTGTTATGGTTAAAGCTATTTATTACTGAATGTCATATGTCAGTCAGCCATTTTAACAGGCATAGTTGAAGGAAGAAGGCATTTTTGCAGTTTACCATAAGCTAATCTCTGTCCATCTTCACCATTTCTCTTTAGAAGACGCATAGTCTGTAAGTATTTAAATTATAATAAACGTGATACTTTATATTTATGCTGTGTAACATTTTGTTGTGCAGCATTATGTAAGAAAATGAATGACTGAATGAATAATATAAAATGTTAAATTACTATCAAAGTTTTTTTTTTGGGGGGGGGTTAGCATGGTGTGAACACAGAGGCAGCCGCTTGACTAAAAGTCCAATTCACTCATGTCTGTAATGCGCTGTAGAGCAACTCTCTTTTCATTTACACATGTGCCTGCACATTGTATTACTCAGTAAATTGAATTGAATTGAAATATAAAATCTTAATTTTGTTACATATTCTGCTTTATGAAAACTGCAATATTGTCTAGACATGTAGAGGTGCTTCACTTGACATATCCTTCCAGAACACATAGTAAGAAATCCAATTTCAAATGCTTAAGTCAATGGCAGAATGTGCATACAGTGAATTACACATAAAGTCATGTGACAAACCAGTATATTGGTCTGTGTCTGGCCTAACTGTGCATAAATCCCCGATTTAAGAAAAAGGCAGATTACATTCACACGTTGTATTGACTTACACACATGGAAGAATGAACCCCTTATTAGTCTTTGCTAACTGTCAGATTTGGACCGAAATACAGTTGACTCTATAGTATACAATTGCATCACACTCCACTGGTCCACAACTTTTATCATTGGGGGATCCCTGTGGGTGGTTTTCTTTTTTTTCTGAGTCACAGAGTGCCAGTGCTATGTGATCCTGATGGAATTTTGCCTATCAGGAAAAAAATATTTTGGAACTCATATATAGGTACCATATATTTAGTTAATCCTAATTATCTTTTCTGTAGTTTTTTTATCCTTTATGTAGTTTTAATGCAAGCATAAAATGCTTCTAGCTTTTGTGATTTACTGAAAAATCACAGACTATGATTGCATGCATAATTAAAGTCTATCTCAGTGTTACCTATTCAACAAAAGGTGATCAGTCAAGTGAGACATCATAACAATGTCTCAAATATTCAAAACTGAAAATTAAACCACAAAGTTCTTCAGATATGGTCATACAGTAATGTGTTCTGTAGAGCTGAGGGAATGTGGCTGCAGTAGCGATGTGTTGCCGTTTAACATGCGGTTTAAGATTCAACTTTATTATCGCTGCATAAAGTACAATGAAATGCAGTTTGGTAACTAATCTGAAAGTGCTAAATTGTGCAAAAGTGCTAGAAACAGATAATACAATATAAACATGTGTGCTGAGTTTCTTTGTGATAAATGTGCTTAGGCCCTTAAATGTAATGTTTTGTCATGCTTCAACCTAAAATTCTTCAGAATTGCTTTTTGTCAGGCTTTGAAACCAAAATGACTTGTTTGCATGTTGTATGATTATGCAGTTTCCATTGACCATTTATGTCTATTTGTGGGTGGCAACTGAACCTCAGGCTTGTGCACATATGCATGTTTATAACACAGTTACAATTTATGAAAGGTAACTTGTGTACGTATGTGTATACACCAGATCGGATAAATCGGAATTTTCTTGTGTGTATGTAAATGTTCTGTTTTTATTCATTTTCATTTTTCCACAATTAAATTTACAGAGTTTGATAAATGAGGCTTCAGGTCCTTTGCACGGTACGTGCAGAATCAAAATCATTATGCAACATAAGAATATAATCAGTATTTTATTGAACAATACATTGACACAAGAAAATTAAAATAAAAAAACAAAACATGACGAGGGATTTGTTAGACAAAGTACATCAACACAGATGTGTAAATGGAAGATTTTTCCCTCCCAAACAAAAGTTGTAGCCATTCCACTCTTGATTTATCTGTATTTCTGTAACACTATTAATAAAGTCAGTAATGTAAAATACACTTAATTAATTAATACATTAGGCATTACATTCCAGTAAATATATCATAGACTTTGTCACAATACAAATGACCCTAAGACAATACATCTAATTGTATAACTTAGTAAATATAACTCGAGTGGATGGTGCGTCTCAGTATCTAAGGCATTAAGGCAAGCTTTTTAAATCAAAATGTACAGTTTGATCACTTTAGCTACTTTCAAAATGTATTTGAGAACAGCTGCATCCAGGGCCGGTTGGCCCTATAGGCGATCGCCTGGGCCCCATTTTATTTGGGGACGCAAAAGAGCAGGTGAAAAATAAATAAATAGTTTTGGTTGAATTCCGTGATACACGTATTAGTTATTTAAAGTAATTTTGATATTTCACTAATTTTCTTGTGAAACAGATGCTAGCCAGTTAGCTGCCAGATACCCTGTTCAACCAAGATCTCTTTGATACACGTGAACTAACAAAATTTGCTTTCTGCTGCACTTGTGCGTTTGGGGGGGGTGAGGTGGCACAACAGAGTCTCACCTTGATCACCAGAACAGGCAGAGCTGGCCCTGGATGCATATAACAAGCTGAATGATAACTCTAAACTGCAACAAATCATTTGAAATACATTTTTGTCATTCTGTTTGTCTGCCAGAGATTTATCTAAATATATAGAATTAGTGCCTTTGCATTTAAAATTGTTAATTTTTGTAATGAAAACTCTTCTGGTCTGACAATATGTATAATTTAAAATGAAAGCTAGAACTACATCAATTTAATGTGGGGCTTTGGTGTGAAAGTGCTTTGGTAAGTAGGTCACAAGTATATTTTACTGAAATTCGTGTCTGCACAGATGCTAGCCACAGGCATAGAACATGCATAGGTACCTCAATGAATTTTATCAGTCAGCCACATACGGAATCAGAGAAATTCTTGAAAAACATGCTGGCTTAGAGGATGCTGATTTTCTTACTTAATGCCCTCATCTCTTCCTCCTCTGATTCCAACCCCTCATACTGGTCAATCAGGTGGGCAGGATACTGCAACCCGTGCTGCTCTGCAAAGTGCTCCCAGTGTAGTTCATCACTTTCATGGGTGATGTAGCTCAGGCATTTTGCACTCTAGGCCTCTCAGATCCAGCCTGAACTACTGAATATGGACTGAAATTCCATATAGTAATGAAGAAGCCCTTCATTAATGAGAAACAGTTGAGTGCAAAAGTTTGTATACCCTCACTTTGAAATGTCGAAAGTAAAACAAAGAAATATTTTAATCAACAAAATATGTTTAATGCACTGTATTTTTTACAAAGTCTCCTTCAACATAAAAAGTAACAAAAATGGCAAAAGAGTGTATAAAAAGAAAGTTATAGTGAAATAATCCCCTAATACTTTGTATGTCATCCCTTTGATTTTATAACCTTCTCCAATCTCTTTGAGTAACCGCTGAACAATTTTTGGATAAAAAATCTTGGATCTCAGGTATAATTTTAGACTATTCTTCCTGGCATATTTTGTCCCAGATTCCTTGGCTGTCTACTATGCACGGCCTTCTTCATATCTATCCACAGGTTTTCTATTATATTAAAATCTGGAGACTGGGATGGTCATGGTAAAACTTTTTCACCTTATTCCTCTTAAACCATTCCTGAGTTGACTTTGCTTTGGTCTTTGGATTGTTGTCTTCTTGTAGGATCCAATGCAACTTTGGTCCACATTATCTTATTCCAAAATTCATTTGGTTTGTTCACATGTTCATTACCATACTCTAAGCATGCTGCATTGTGTCTAGTACTAAGCAGTGGTTTCCTGTGCACTGTTCTCCGAAACAGTCCAGAGTTGTACAGACTCCACTTGACTGTGAAGGTGTGGACTTTTATTGCAATTGCCTCTAAGGATTTCGTCAGGTCCCCTGTGGTTTGCTTTGGATTCATACATAGCTCTCAGGCAATTTCAGTTGTTTTGCTTGGTCTTTCAGTCCTTGGTAGAGTTTTAGTGTGCCCATGTTTCTTGTATTTCTGGATTATGGTCTTCACAGTTAGTACTGGTATCCCTAAATGCTTTGAGAGTATTTTATATCCCTTTCCAGCTTTATGAAAATGTACCAGTTTCATTTTGAGGTCTTCTGACAGCTGTTTCCCTGTTCCCATTGTTGTTGTTCTCATTGAGGCTTCTCCAGTGTCCTGTACTACGAAGCAGGGTTACTCGTTTATTCGGGGTAACTTGTCAGATTTACGGTACCACAGTTTAAATGTAATTCATATTCATTCACTTACATTTTTCCCAGATTACCTTAAATCTGACAAGTTGCCCCTTAGATCTACCCAACTATGACATTCAGGCCTAATTGAACACACCTGGCTCAACTCATCACCACAAAATGCTGATGTTACACTACAGGGACTACAGGGACTGATAATCAGATGTGATTTCCTGTAAAACAGGAGAAATAACAGGAGAGACGACACTTGCTTTTCTTTAGTTTAGCAGCTTCGCTCAGTATAGCTTTTTTTTGCCAATTAACCCACTTCAGGATAAATCCTGTGTTCATGTTGTGAAGTACAAAACTCTGACTTCATAATATGATGTCTTGTCTCAATAGCTTTTCCAATAACACTTTTTTCCAATTCAATAAAATTGTGACCACACATTTTGTGTCTGTTACATGCTCACTGACAAAATAAAAATAGCCCTAGACACCTCTAAACCTCCAAACATTAACAAATTTAGCTTTACATAGCCATATTTAATACACAAGTGTAGTGACCTCATGCCGCCATAACCGGCATGACTCCTGAACACTATCTCGTATTTTTCTGGGGCGCCCTGAGTTCTTTATGTTATCAGTCCGATAACTTCTATCATGCTCAACCCCACTCCCAAAGCCTAGAGGTGGGTATTAACATTATAATTTTAACTTTCTTCTATACAGTGTCAGACTAAATGTCTGCACTCAGCCATCGCTGCTATCCTGCTCCCCTCCAGCCAGACAGAAATGAACATAAAATATTTTAAAGGGCAAATAAAATTCAGGCCATAAGAAAATAAACATTTCGGCACAGTACATTCAAAGCATTTATACATTTTGTGATACAACAGAAATAAAAAAAATATAGCACAGGGAAACACTCACCCCCTCTTCAAATGGTTGACATGTCCCCATGAAACCAACTTTAACAGGAACAATTACAGTACAATCTCACTAACTAATCCTTATGACTACCCCCCCTATGGACTATAGTCGATGGTTAGTCCTTAGGCCTTCCCACTTCATCATACCTCAATCTGATGTTTAATGGGCCTTTGCTCACGTTTAGGAGAACTTCCCCGAGGTTGAATTTCATCCTCAACTGGTGGCAAATTTCTTTCACCATCAGTCATTCTTACAATGACACTCTCAGCTCCTGACATGCTCCTTATCACTCTCAGTCTGGTCTAATACACTGTCTTGTTCCTCAGCAGTGCTTCTCACCACTGGTAGCCCACTTTCGTAGTTTCTGTCAGAGACATGGCTTCTGGAATCATCAGTCTCCATTCTCCTTCTGAACAGAGGTTGCATCTCATATTCAGATCCACTGCTTCCATCATCCTCTAAGTAACTTGTACCCTGTCAAGGTTCCAAACTAGGTTGCTTAGATGACACTGACTTTCTTTGACTTCTAGTCACCAGTCTCTTGGTAGGCTGATGAACATCAGATCACTCTGACATCCTAACCAAACCACCAATGGGCAAAATGTTGTCCCTGTGAATCATTCTTACCTTCTCCATACCACTCTCAGGTTGTACCTTATAAACAGGCAGGTTGGGAAGTTGTTCTACCACCAAATAAGGTAAAGAGTTCCACCTACTCTGTAACTTATGCTTTCCTTTCAACCATAAATTGTTTAAGAGCACTTGGTTACCATTGGCTAACACCTGGAGAAGTAAACCTCTCTCATAATTTCTCTTGTTCCTCAGATGAATTTGTGTTGCCGACTTAGCAGCAAGCTCATATACACTCTGCAGATCTTTTTTCAGTTCTTTCACATATTGTGAATGACTGACTGCTTCCTGTCCATCTGTTCCAAAACATACATCAATGGGCATCAATTGGCATCATTCCTGCTGCTATTGTAAGCGTGTATGAGCTGACTCACGTGACGGCTCCACTGTCTCTTATGCATGTTTCTCAGGGTCCCCAATATAGAGAGCAGAGTCCTATTAAACCGCTCTGGTTGTGGATCTCCTTGAGGATGGTATGGAGTCATTACACTGAAAGCTGTAAATAAAGGTGTGTGTGTATCTGTGTTCATTAATATACAGCATTGGTGCAGAACACTTGTTGTGTAAGGCAGGATCTGGTATGGTGTGAGGTATAATAGCATATTGAAAGGCATAAAGAATGTCATAAGGTATGTTTGCACGTCCAGCATCGGCATTGGTGATGCATGGGCCCTCATTGTGTTACAAACTGTTCGAGGTTGGTAAGAAGGTTGGCCTAATGATTCGTACGTGAGCATATTTGCAGGCCTTCTTTCACGAGTGGACCTCCAGCCCTGGGGTTGACTAGTCTGACTAATGAAGCTGCTCATTGATCATCTTGGGAGGCACTTGCCCATCCCCTTGCAGCACTTCATCTTCTTGCTCACACTCTATAGGTACTGGATTAGCTGATGAAAATTCCCCTTCTGTCTGTTCCTCGCCATGTGTTCTCAGTCTAGTTTCTTTATTCCCTATTACAAGATCACTCTTTCTTTTCCCTCTGACATACATACCTCCACTAACTCCCCTTTCCGGTATGGGTGGTCCTACATTGTCGAATCTCTTGGTTAACGACAACATAGTTGCAACGTTCCTTGGTTCCACACACATGGTGGTCCTGTGTACTCGCAAATCTTTTCCTTACTGATACTCTCAGCCAGTAACCTTGGTCTTCCTCATAAGAAGAGTCACTGCTTGAGTTCTGTCCACACAGCTTCCGTGTACTTCTTTGTCGAAATTGGTGGTTTTGTCAAGGGGGAAGATAAGGGTATGATTAAACTTGCTCTTTTCTTAGCTGGTGGTTTCTGTGATTGCTGGGGTAACTCTACTGGCAGGTCATGCACAATGGGTGCCCTGATATGCGAGAAGGGTCTTTTGTGTTTAATGCATGGACACTTTCTTGTCACATAAACCTCTACGTCCTTTTTCATATATGGCCAAAAGACGCGTTCTTGAGCTAGTCCCAGGACTCTTTCGGTTCCCATGCGACCCATATCATCATGGAAATGTTTCAGAACCATAGTCCGGTACTGGTCAGGTAGAACAAGCTGATCCCTTGGTCCTCCTATACATCAGCCCATCTTTGCGATGAAGCTTCCCCCACTCATGTAAAAGTTTACGTGCTAAACCACTTACTATCCTTTTCATATTACCAGTCAGAATATTACTACTGTAGTCTCTTTGAGTTTGATGACTTGACTGATCACAGGATCATCTCGCTGAGATTTCAGTAGCTCTTCATGGCCTATGGCTGGGAGTGGCACTGTTGAATGTGTTGCTGAAACATTTTGTGACAAGTCCAGGACCGCATCATAGGCAACATCTTGTTGTTTCGCAGCCCTGCTTCCTTCCCATATTGCCATGGTGGTAGCTCTGTTGTGTATAAGTTAATGTAGCCATTGATGTCTAGTGGTAACCAGGACAGCATGTCAGTATCCACATTTGCTCTCCCTGGACAGTATTTTATGTCAAACCGAAAGTCAACAAGCTCACCAACCCATCGAGGTCCAACAGCATTTAGTTTTGCAGTGCTCAAAACATTTGTTAATGGGTTGTTATTTGTATATACCATAAAGGAGGGTAAGTAAAAGAGGTAATCTCAAAATGTTTCACTTATGGCCCACTTTAAAGCCAAAAATTCAAGTTTGTACTTTTGTTCTGCAGGTGTCAGTGTTCTGGATCCATAAGAAATTACTTTGAGCTTCCCTTCCTGCCTTTGGTATAAAACAGCACCAAGTCCTTGTTCTGAAGCATCCATATGTAATACAATAGGGAGGTCAAAGTTTGGGTAGGCAAGTATTAGTGGGTTAGACAGAATATGTATGAGCTGCTCTAGGGCTCTTTGGTACTCTGCTGTCCACTGTATTGGGGTTCTGGATGACAGCTGTGCCCCCTTTCCCTGCTTGGATCGAGGTCCCTGTGTGGCTATGGTCCTCGTTTGCAACAGCTCATATATTGCCTTGGCAATCTGAGAGAAGTCTTGTACGTACGTCCGATAATAGCTGAGGAACCCTAAGAGCTTGCGTACCTCCCCAACTGTACCTGGTGTCCTCTCTCCCAAAGCCTGGATATATTGCAATATATTCTTTTCTTCTGTGTATATATATTGTTATGACCCTTGCTTGAGCAGGGAGAGAGGAAGCAACTCCGGGAAATAGGAATCCAGAATACGGGATTTATTTTTGAAACGGGGAATACAACACAGGACGAACGTTACATGAATGACTGATCTGGGGAAAACTGACTCAGACACGCACTAAATACACAGGACAAGCCGAACATAACATGCAACAGTTGGGCACAATCGGAGAAGCACACGTGGATGATGAGGGGGCTTGACACCATGAACTAAGGCTTTACCCTGTTAAAGTTTTTAAAAATGTGTTTTTGATGCTTGTTACTAAATGCTGCTCACTAGTTCCTATCTGAGTGCTCCCCCAGAGACAGCGGGCAAGGTCGGTGACATTTTTCCTGACATAATCATGTTGTGATAATATGTTACCCCCTTCAGCGCCACATATAATGGCTGTGTTCCGCGGCGCGTGTGGGGAAATATGCTTAAATTCTTCATTAATTCCCCGTGGTGTAAAACAATGCTTAGCTATATAATTTCACACCTAAAACATGATGACAGGTCTTTTGCCGTTAGAAAATAATACATTTGCTTAAAATAACACATTGACAAACACAAGAAATGTTTTAAGCCCTTAAATTATTAAAATAATTAAGGTATTATTCTACCAAAGTATTTACAATGTTTTGAAGTATGCAGCTAAATACTGCTCTCTATAGTTCCGATCTAGGACTACGGTGCCATCTCTGGATTGAACGCCCTGTTTGCGGTGCCTTGTTTTATGAAATCTGCCAAACTTTTACGGATATACCTTCCATAGTAGAATCTTGAAGATGTTTTGATGTATGTTGCTAAATACCGCTTACTAGTTCCTACAGCTGTTAAATGTAATAAAATAAACTGGGGGCATCTTGCAATATTTAAAATAAATGAACGAAATACAACTAAATTGCTTTATTCCTGAAATCTTATTGGTTTAAAAATTTATACTAATGTGTCATACAGCCGTTTAAGTTATGACACTTTGTCCCGCTTTTTGTAGTTAGATACTTTATCCAACGCCGCAGCGGGGCTTATACCACAGCCCTAGATCTGTCATTTAAAACAGCCAGACCCTCTTTTCACTCTAGCTAGAAAAGCTGGACGCGTCC
>JAABNX020000030.1:7540995-7554886 GCA_015163995.2 Mormyrus lacerda | reverse complement strand
CATGCCACGCTCAAAATTGCTTAAATCACCTTTCTTTCCCATTCTGACATTCAGTTTGGAGTTCAGGAGATTGTCTTCACCAGGACCACACCCCTAAATGCATTGAAGCAACTGCCATGTGATTGGTTGATTAGATAATTCCATTAATGAGAAATTGAACAGGTGTTCCTAATAATCCTTTAGGTGAGTGTGTTTCCTGATTGTTGCGTGCGTGTTTTCCCGTATCTTGTGTGTACCCTGTCCGGTCCTCGTGTGTAATTAGCTTATGTAAATCTCCCACTCTGCGTGTGTGTTTTACAGTTCAGCGTCTGACAACCTTGTGTTTCTTATGTGTAATGGGTTCGGTGCTCGTTGGGTGCCTGAAGTAGTACTTTTCAGAACTGCTAATGAACAGTGTATTCTCCCTGGCAAACAAGTCTCTGTGTGTCTTTCTGCTTCAGCGATGCCTTGTTCCACATAATGCCACAATATATTAAATGGGAGACCTGTTATGCAACTCATTGTACCAATTGATGTAACAAGAAATATGAACTACCTTTTTGCAAACTGCTGAAACCTAAACAAATAAGTATGTATCGGAATGTGACTTGGTCACATATGGCCAATTCCTGATCCATCTAATAGGTCTGGGTCGGTGCTGATTGGAATTTTGGATCGGTGCATCTCTAGTTAAGTTATCAACATATCAGCAATGCTACCATTTTCTGTATTTCCTCAGCAAATACAGATGCTGGGAATCCCCAGTGAAAATCATCCAGAGCACCAAGTTTCTTGGTGTTCACATCACAGAGAACCTCTGGTGGACCCTCAACATCAGCTCCATCGCCAAGAAAGCTGAGTAGGGTCTCCATTTCCTGCAGAGACTGCTAAATTTAACCACATTTTACAGAGTAACTATAGAGAGTACCATGTGTAGCTGCATCACAGCTTGCTACGGGAATTGCTCTACTTCGGACCAAAAACCCCTACAGGATAGTGAGGACAGCAGAAGAGATAATCGGGGTCTCTCTCCCCTCTGTGGCATGACATTTACACTTCATGCAAGAAGGGTCTGGCTGCAGCCGCTCAGAACGTGCACTCTCAGCCATCTACACACTCAGATACAACCGGAACCGCTAACTTAGTTCTTGAGGCCAGTGTGAACGGTATGTTAAGGCTTATTATTTGTAGTACTGAATTATATAGTTACAAGTTTAATTATTTCATGCATCATTGCAATGTCGTGCATTAGTAACTTTTCTCTGACTGGAGTGAATTTTTTTCAGTTAAGGCAACTACTAGCCAGTTAACTCACATTATCTTATGGCAAAACAGACATTTCTACTTTTACAGAGCCTTTCATGTAAGTTATCTTGTGCATGTCTTAGTTTTCAGCATATAGCTGTTCGTGTGGTCTTGAGGAGGACGTTTCTCAGACTCCTTATGGCAAGGCAACACGTTTATTATCATACACAGGCGTTATTTTATCTGAAAAAATAAACATTTGATTCCTGATGTATCCAGTGTTTGTTTTTTTCCATCCATCTTTTATTAATATTATTTTATGTGTTACATGTATGTATGTAAGTAACAATGGTTATAGAATAAGGGGACGTGCGCGCATTAGCGAGCTATGATAGTTGCACAATCAATTTTTCCTTGGAATAACAGCGGAAAAGTAGCAGGGTCTGAATATCAGTGCTCTCGCTAAGGTACCACGGCCACGATGCTAATAATTACAAGAACAACATGCGAGCATTTAGTTTGATTAACTTAATCTGGTATTTAAAATCTAACATTTTAAATAAAATCTAACATTTTAAATAAATCAAAAACGGCCAGCCAAACATAAATATGCACATGTTAACATGATTAAGAATATTTCATATCGTTCATAATTGGCAAGATAGTAACACGAAAACGTACCATTTTTACACTTTGTTAGCGCCAACTTAGCAAATAGGAAACGATTCCCCGGTTGCACTTCCTGTTATGGCTGAGCATGCACCTGACGTCAGTGGCTGAGCGTGCAGATGGCTGAGTGTGCACGTTCTCAGCGGCTGTAGCCAGACCCTTTTGCTTCATGCTGCATCCGCAAAGCCACCAGGATTGCGGAGGACCGCAAACACCCTTTCCACATTCTTTTCTCCTCCCTTCCATATGGCAAAAAGGTTCCTTAACTGCCAGGATAGGAAACAGTGTCTTCCCTCAGGCAGTCAGATTGAACCAGAATCATGTAGTATATATCATACGCCATTTATTATATACTGCACATTCCCTGTCCTGCTGTTACCGTTTGCACTTTTAGTACAATTTATTCTCATCCTGTTGCTAAAATACAGTATAGGTTGTAGTACGGTATATGCATTAATACAATTTATTCAATATCCAAACCACCACGGTTCGACTGCACTGTATGTTTTCGTGTCCTATAAACAGCACTGTGTAGTACCGTGTTATTTCTCTCCTTTTGGTTTTTTTTTTTGGGCACCTTTGTCCTGCGAGTTCACTTAACTTCTTAGCTATGTTCAGTTATCAAGAAGTGAGAAATGTCACAAAATAATTAAGTAAAAAATCGTTTTTATTCTTAAAAAGTAATTGTAAATAGTGTTAAGCATTCCTGCAACACGGATATCGTGCTTTGGAAAGCCATTTAATGAGAAGCTTTACAGATTCAAACGGGTCAAGGCCAATCGGTTTCAGCCCAACGCAGACGAAGTGTTATTTAAGGTGCCGTATAAACACGATCTGCAGCAGAATACTCTAAAGAGATTTACTCAGCGTGAATAAAGTGCTTCACTGGATTGCTGCATTTATTATGCGCCACTTGAGCACAGACACCAAATTGTAAGTCAGGCCGAATGAAGCGCTGCCATATTCGTCCGACGCAGAATAAGTGCTTCAATTTCCGGCTATTTGCTGCTCCCTATACTGAATTTAAAACTGTTGGCCTTTCTAGCCTTTCGTGGTAATCACGGCATTAAAAAAAACGTGCAAACTAAAATGAGAATGGTAATTTGGGGGAATACCGTCTTAAAAAATGCCTGCTTTCATTTCCCACTTGCTCGCTGGGACATGAATCTGTTCTGTTCAGTGCAAGCGCGACAAACACTGGCAAAATACCCATAGTATTTCTTTAAAACAAAAACGATAATATCAGTATGTCATAATCTGTTTTACTTAGTCAAGCATCCAGCTAGCAAATGAAATTAAACCAGATTAAGTCGCGCTTAATAAATAGGTTAATTTCAATCGCAAATTATACATGCCAATACAGATGCAGCCGTATAATGGGAGGTCAATCGAGTCAGTCATCTAATCTGGTAGCACTGTCTTTTTTATACCGTGAATCAACACCTGCATCAGCCTCGGTTTGTTACGGTTATTACAAATAAACAGCCAAAGACATTGTCTATGCGCTCCCACTACTCGTAAATAAACAGCAGCAAAGCCAAACAAGCAAAAATGCAGTGAACTGGTCTGGGGTAAATTCACTACAGCTGTTCACTCGGTACAAACACACCCCGACACACGGAGGGTAATGCAAGAACTGAAGACGAAACCGGGACCAGGACTCACCCAGAATAAGGTGGCGTATACGATGAGAGTCGTCTTCAGAACCAAGTAGGAAAACTTTTCGCAATAGCGCACCTCGCTCGACATGTTTCAGCTGCTGCGTTTTAACTTCCCTACCGTGCAACTTTTACCTCGCCGGCGTCCTACTTTGACACTTCCTGTTCGTCCACCCTCCGTACCTGAAAGCACTCCAATATCTGTCACTCTGTCGGCCGGGCCAGCGCTGTGATTGATAGGGCTCTGTTCCAATGGGAGATCTGCTGCTTTAGCTGCACATGAATGCCGTGTATTTCATCAGGCTACCTGTATAAAAATCCATAAAAGATATCGGTTAACTTAAAACTAGCCACTGTCTAGTTTCTAAATAGCGTTTATGCTAATTAGTTGTAATCCATCCCACCAATTTCCCTTTAACCTGTGTTGCTTTTTGATTGCTTTGATTACGAGTTATACATGCCCATGTTTTGCCTGATTCTCTGTGTGCATTTAAGTGCCTGCTCTCACTCAGATTTTTTGTTATAGTATTATGTGCCTGTGCTGATGTTATGTTCCCTTGTCGATTGTTGCTCCTGGTGTTGCTCTGAATTTATTTCTTTTTGGTATTTTGGGGGAAATGGAATATCCACTGTCACGTAGAGTAAACCACGTTGCAATGACTGTCATGTACCACAAGGGCTCTAGCGTGCCACTGTCCCATTCCACTACAGGACAGTCAAAGCGCTGTCACGTGCCACGGTCTTTACGTGCATGACACTGCCGTGTGATAACGTAACAGTACAGTACACTTGAAGCTGTAAACGTTTCTGCTACGTACGTATTTTGAAAAATACAGGTACTTGTCAATTTTTACAGTATAGCTCTGATTTTACTGTAAGTGGACTATGAATATCATTTATACCAACAATGCATTGTATTATAGTGGAAAATACCGTAAAACAATATTACAGTACCACACTGTTGAATATTTGCTGTAAATTTACATGCATTTTTTTACAGTGTATGATAGGATTGGAAAATTTGATGTTTTAGATCCAATTAATTGGTTGTAGTGATCATAACATGGTTAAATTCAAGGTTAATTTTAGTGTTCAAATAACAAAGTCCAAAACAAAAATAGTGTTAGGAAGGCTAACTTTAATGCTATCAGACTGAAACTAAAAACTGTAAACTGGATGGAATTAAATAAAAGTAGTTAACTACACTACAAGCTAAGTAGAAAAAGTAACTACATCAAAGCTATTTCATCTGGTAATAACATCTGTGCTGAAGAATACTCTTAAAGTAATTTTTAAAAAAATGTGAAACATGATGTTAAACGTAATATGAAAATCCACTTTAATTTAGATCGATTATACTTTTCATAAATCAAAGACTAAATTTGTACATGGCTTTTAGCGGTAACGGAGCAGCACAATATCCATGGACTATCCATTGTCACGTATGGGAACCAGGTTGTAACGACTGTCATGTACCGCCAAGGAAGAGGAGTTCTGTACCATCGGCATCTGTAATACTAAAACAATTATGTATAATCTTGCTTATACTGGCCCAGATTTGTACCAGATCTCACCTAGACCATGTAATAATTTCAAGCTATAAAAAGGTTAAAAGTACTGGTTTGGTCAAATGTAATAGTGTACCTGTCACGTCCGGCGGGTAAAGGAAACAAGGATCCAGAAATGCAGGGTAAGCAAAGTTTTAATATGGCAAGGGGTGAATAGCCACAGGTAAATGTCAGCCCCGTGATGTGAGGAACGAGGAGTCCAGCCTTCCGGGTAACCGGAGGGAGGGCGAGAGGCTGGGGAACTTCCTCAGTGGCGGTGGTCAGGCAAACAGGTCCAGAGGTGGCAAGCGGTAATCGTGGTCGTGATGGGTAAGCGAGGGTCGAAAGCCAATGGGTCCATCCGACAGGTATACACGGGACTGGAGAACAGGAGGACGGGACGACAGGGGAAGCCGGGGCCCAGCAGGGTAGGTGAGTCAAGGACAGGAGCTGGGCTAAGGAGGTAAGGAACAGGAGTTAAGGATCGATCTCACAAAAGGTAGACGGGCAAGGACCGGGAGCAAAGGAAGCCGGCGGACAGAAAACCGCTCAGTAAGGCTTGCCATAGCGTAATACTTTGCAGTTTGAGCTTTAGTGATCTCCTGCTTTTGTAGGAGAGCTAATTAGCTGTTGAGGGGTTGCACCTGTCCGGTCCCGCCCCCGTGGGCGTGACAGTACCCTTGATAAATAGAATATTTGGGGCAAAAAAACTCACAAATTCAAGATTTTTGTATATTTATTGTGCATAAAAACAGGCATGTTAAAAACACTCAAAACATTAAAAGTGCATTTCCTGCCATAATTCAATATTTTAATAAGTGGAACAAAGCATTTAACATAATACCTAAAGTAACACAAAAGAAAACAGCTTACAACTCAAACTGATGCCTGGCTCCTTGCAACCACAGCTCCTGATGAGACAGAAAAAGCAACACTTGATCAGCATATAGTACATGACATTCCTTAACTAATAAGCCCCTTATTGGCATGTCTTAGTGTTGACCGAAGGTTGACAGTGGCCATTTACAATAAGATGGGATTGTGTAGATTGTCAGGAATAATTCAACGTTTGTTAATTGACAAGAAAAAGAAAAAAAAATCAAACACTGTACATATCTCAATGCAATTGCTCACTGTAAACCATCAGAGGCTTAACCAGCATCTGAAGTTAAACTCTTACCAAAACTCTTTCCTGGTGCAGTAAACAAATCATTCACAATGTTATTAGAAATTCATGATGAATTAGAAAATGACTGTTTCTAATTGCAGTTTACCTAATTGAAGGAAAATACATGTCCAACCCTATGCAGTAATACAGATGCCTTTTCTGGTAGTGAATAAAGCCCACCCTTTGCTGGGTAAGCTGTTGTGATTGCTTCCTACTGTAGACATTTAAATATTTTACTGCTTTTCTTCCATATAATAATATTCAAAGTATTATAAACAAATAGTTGCCAAGTTCCTTTATCTAGGGTATCTGCAGGTTTAAGGACGCCAAATTTAAGACTTTAAGACATTTTAAGGCCACTTTGATCAAATATAAGACCCTACATTCACGAAATGAGTGCTTAGTACACACTGCACATCACAGCAGCAGAAATGCGATGCACGTGACCATCTGCAACAGAAATATGCCATAAAATAAAAAGAATTTGAATAAATTTGTTTTGGAGAAAAAATAATCATTTAGACTAATCAATTAATTTATAAATTGGTCGATAGGCTAATTGAAATAAAGTACGTTAGTGTACTTTATAGTGATAGCTGTAGAAAGCATGTTAAACTTTGGTTGTATTTGGATTGTATTTATACAATAATTTTTCAGTTTTTGTTATAAAGATAAAGCTCTACATTAAAGATATTAAAGATATTTGCTGTTATCAAGGACAAAATCAGTGTCAGAAAAATCTGTATCAGCCGATCGCAGTTACAAAAAATTCAGAATCGGCCAAGAAAATTGCAATTAAAGAATCCTCAATTACTAGAAAAAATATGGAACTCTTGTATATTAGGTCTGTGGTATTTTAAGACCTTTGAACTAGTCATTTTTAAAGATATTTAAGGCCTTAATTTTGGAAAATACATTTTAAGGCTTTTTAAGGATCTGCAGATACCTGTTTCTCAAATGATCTATCAGATTTTAGATCAGGTTTTAGGTAGATTTTAGGTTCCTTTCATGCAGCCACTAGTGTATTTTCATCATTAATTATGCTTCACTAAACATTTCAAAATAATATATGTTGTATTTGCTTTAGCAGTGGCATATCAAATATAGCTGAATAAAAAAGCCAATATAATAATGTAAAGTATTAGATAAATTATAACTGATCATCACAACTGTCACGCCCATGCAGGCGGCACCCCACAGCCGCTCCCCCAGGAAGCCTAATTAGGGGGCAATAAAGGAGGAGACCAACTGGCAGCTCACTGCGAAGTATTGCGCCGATGATATCGAGCTGTGCCGAGCGTCTTTTGTCTATCGTCTCCCCGTATCTCCTGAACCGCTTCCGTTTGCCCTCTGTCTTTTCCTCGACTCACCTGCCTTCCTCCCCCAGCCCAGCTCCCGCTCCTGACCAGCCTGTCCAGCCGAGCCCAGCTGTTTTTGTCTCCCCTTCCCGGTGTCATCCCGTTCTGTGCTCCTGTGTCGGACGGATTCTCCTGGCTTTAGACCCACACTCCGACTACAACCATTTTTCTTGCCTTGTCCCTTTCTGTACCTCTGCCTTGGATCTCCCATTAAACCCTGTCGTTCTCTGCATTACTGGATCCAAGCATTCCTCTGTGCCAGCTCGCCACAACAACCCTACTCCCAAATGAATTGTTGCAGTGAATAATTATATCTATGGAAATGGTGAGTGTTTTTGATTTAGCATTTACCTGTGATGTACACTGTATGTGAGATGCCCGTGGAAACAAAAGTGGAATTATATCTTTTCTCTCGGTTAGCAAAAGCTAGATCCGTGTCTCTTCAAACCCCGCCGTAAGTGCTTGAAATGTCTGGAAGTTCTTCCAAGGACCTGCAAAATATTTACATCAAAGCAAAAAGGCAATCAGCCTTATCTTCAACACATCGTTTGTGAACTAATAATTATTACAGTATAATAAACCTATCACCGACCACCAATGGGGGAAAAAATCCAGTCCTTCATCATTACTATAACCTATCAAGAACAAAATACTCACAGCTTGGAGGAGTAGTTTAACAAATAGCCATATTCTGTTCCCAGATGTTACTGGAGGCAAATCCCAGGACAATGCCAGCTCATTAATGTTTTTTTTTTGTATATTCTTTTTCAGACGATAGATCTGCTGTCCCTTCCAGCTGATATTGAAAAGAAGATTAACACAGAATTTCCAAATATTTCTAGAGACAATGGACGTTAACTATTCAGTTAAAAGTTATTTAGAAAATATCAATATTTACTAATAAGTTGAGAGACATGCAATTCCTCAAGCTAAAGCTAAGTCCACCAATACTTTGTTAAAACCATTCCAGTTCACCAATGTCAATTTAATTTGTCACAATACATGTTTAAGAAGTTTTATTTAAGTATGTAACTTTCAATAACACCTGAGCACTCCTGCTGTTGCAACTAACATCAATTTATACTGAAAAAATGATCATACCAGTTTGATTGTCTCACGAATATCCAGATCAGCACAATCCTTAATTTCTGTTGTGGTTTCTTCTGGGGATCCATCAAACAGCACATGTAGGATTGCTGGGCTTAGTCCACCTAAGCATGGCCCACCATGTAAGAATGAGTGACCAATCATTCGACCAGCAACAACAATGAAGTTACTCTCCAAAAGGAAGTGGGAAGTGGAAGGAATCAAATGGTCTGTTTCACCATCAAAAAGATGAGCTCCTCCTGGCACTTAAAATAAGAACATACAAACCACACAGTTGGTAATGTACATAGACATTATGTTGCCATACAGCAAAAGTAAAAGATCAAAAATGCATCATCAACTCAAATTATTTGTAAAAATCATAATTTTTACAGACCAAAACAAGCGTCAAAGCCATACTGAAGTTTAGACATTATTGTTGAAAATAAATGGCTCGTCACACCATCACCAATTGCTGGGTCTCCTGAGCCAACAAATTGCATAAATCAGTAAGCAGAACATAGTGCAGCAAATTTAGGGCGTGCTATGCCAACTAAAGATACATCTACCTATTTGTAACTTGAATATTAATGAAAATTGTTCTCTTCTTACTTGTGACTGTTTTACTAAGATCTATTATATTATTGTCTATTATATTGATCTGGTGAGATTAATATAACCATAAATTTTTTTTAATTAACTTCAATATGCATGTCAAAGGAGAAGCACATTCAGCATGGGCAATCTTATAAAAAGAAATGATTGTCCTTTCTCTTTCCTCTTCACTGTCTCCAAGATCCACAGTGAGGTTTAGTGGTTTTAAAGTAGTGTGCTTGTTTAAAAAGTCTTCTCTATATCTCTTTGCCGCCTCTGAGGGTCGTTCTCAATTTTCCAATCTAAAACTACATAAAAAAACGTAAAATAATTTTTGTGCAAAAACCTTAAATAGACAGACATTAGGAAAATAAGCTATGCAATGCTTTATTTTACATGAAAAAGACCACCTTTCTCAAGTTGGTCCAAAATAGTGACTGGAAAATTAGGCACATGTTCATGAGAGGCTCCTGGAACTGGCATATTCCCCTGATTTGGCACAGAGATGTTTGTGTTGCTACTCCTTGTTGTCAGACTCTCCTGTGGTCTTCTCAATGTGCTCTCATATCTATCTTCACTTTAGGGGGTTGTGGCACCTTCTGTGTCTACCTCCATCTGGCCCTCAACAGTGCTCTGCAATAGTCTAAGACAAAGATGTTAGGGTATTATAACCACTGCAATTAGTTTAAAAGGTCAATTTAATTCTGATAGATGATAAACTCTTGATGAATGTATTATGAGAGACTGTATCAAAGACTGGTCAAGACATAGATCAAGGAGCTTCATAATTACCTTATGCATTCAACACTTAGAGCCTTAATGTGTAAAAATGGGAATTCATCTCCACATGTGACACATTTCTGAGGTGGTCCAATCAGTGGACTACTGCATTCAGGTTGACATATCTACAAAGGAAATCATTTTAAAATTCATACAAGAAATAATAATAATGTAATAGTCAAAGTCTGCATTTTTA
The DNA here is from genome assembly GCA_015163995.2 of Mormyrus lacerda. Lineage (NCBI taxonomy): Eukaryota > Metazoa > Chordata > Actinopteri > Osteoglossiformes > Mormyridae > Mormyrus > Mormyrus lacerda. Next base: position 7,544,606 of record JAABNX020000030.1, on the reverse strand, counting down.
AGATGGGAAGAACAATTTTTAAATGAAGAACTTACAGGCTCTAGAGTGAGGTTCCTCTGAAGTGGTTAAATAAAAATTGTTGCATGACCAAGTTGGGTCTAAGCATCTTTCAGATGTCTGACATAGTAGCCTTCATTGGGACAGGGGATAAGGCTCAGTTGTTGGCTGTGAGGTGATCCAGATATTTTTAGCAATTCAAATCCACCCCCTTCTCTGAGTTTTGGAAATGAGGCAAAAGGGAATTCTCTGAAGTTGTGTGGATTGGTCTGACTGCCTGAAGAAGACAGAGAAAACATGTGACAACAGGATATTCTGGGATCATGTTAAATATTGCATTAAAATATTTTTCAAATATTTTATGTGTTGAGATTGAAGAGCATCACTGCCAAGTTTCAGAAAGATCGGAAATCTGTACTGTACATACACATTAAGACCTCTTAGGAACCTTTTAAAATGTGTGTGTGTGTGTGTGTGTGTGTTTCAAGTGGGGACTACATCTACGTTTTTATCATTGAGACAGCAGAAGGTATGAGTGGGCACAGCAAGATGTCGCCGACCTGTCAACCTTCTCCCTCCCTGCATATACTGTATGGTCCGAATAGTCATGTAACCTCAGCTAGGATCAAATGGTGAGAAAAGGCCAGAATCAACGCTCGCAAATTCAGGAAAATAGTTACATGTTGTAACAAATAGATCATATGCAACCATATATCATGTTTTACAATTATTTGGTTCAACATATTTACATTTTACAACTGTCCACTGGGTGTCTGGTTGAAATGGTTTGAGATGGAGGAATTGGGCTTGGCCGATTAACTGCATCCTGACCTATACATAAAAAATGTTTGAGCATCACATTGTTTAGATGAATTGAGGTGTCCTCTAGTTGATTCAGATCTATGTTTTGATGCTCACATAAGAAGTATTACTAGAACTGCGTTTTAACATTTACGGAACATAGCCAAGCTTCGTAAGATGCTCACTTCGTGATGCAGAAAAATTAATACATGCCTTTGTAACTTCCAGACTGGACTACTGTAATGCCCTCCTTTCTGGTTGCCCATCTGGATCCTTATATAAACTTCAGCTGGTACAGAATGCAGCAGCCAGAGTGTGACGTCACCACTACCAATGACGTACATGCATCCAGCTCGCCATTCTGCCTGTGTCACCTTCCTTGTATGACCTGCTCCTTGCTTTCTGGTTGCCTGGTGATTGGAGGGAGCATCGGCACCGGCTTGTCATCTGCCCCCTGCTCCCCGTTTGTGTCTCAAATTTTATTGTATTTGACTTTCTTTTTAGGTGGCTGACAAAAACCCGGACAATTCTAAAACCCCGGCCGGACGCAATTTCCAGGTCTCAAAAACAGGACATGTCTGGGGAAAAGAGGACGTCTGGTCACCTAATTAGGCATAACGTCAGGATTTTACAGTATTGCCATTACAGATCTAAACTGTTATTCAAGAGCTACAGTTAGCAACAAAAACTAATTCAATTCTGGTAGTTGTGGTAGTTTTAGTAGTAGTCATGTTGTCCAGTCATGCCTCCAGCCTGTCTAGTGTTTTTATTCTACTTTTTATGAATACAAAGAGGATGATCAAAATGGAATACTCATTTAGGTGACGTTTGGATTCCATATGTTGTGTACCCCTGGTATAGATAAATGACAGTTTTACTGATTACAATGTTTATTTGACAGAAGTGAACAAAGGAAACTTTCTGTTTTCAAGCTGATCAGCTAAATCATGCAGAACTTGTACTAATGGTCTGCCAGCTGATGCCATTGCGTAGTTAGTTAATCAGAGTTTTCAAACGAGCATGTGTCGCCTCAATTACATCAATTGCTTTTGTCAGTGGCACCCTGTAGACTAATCATGCTTTCGACTAAGGTTGGGACCGCCCACTTTATTAACATACAGAGACATAAATAAATATAGAAATGTGAAAATACAGAATGGTAATAGTAATTGTCATGATCCGCTCCGTTCGATCCTCCTGTGTGCCACGCCCACCTCATTACCTAGTGTTTATCCCTGATTGGAATCACCTGTTGCTTGTTACTGCTACTTGTCTCGTGTATTTAGTCCGCGTCTCGATCAGTCTACGCCAGATCTGTCATTGTCGTCATTCCCTGTCCATGCCTACCGTAAGTTCTCGTCCTACCTTTACCTGCCTGTCCGAGCAATAAATCCCTGTTGTCTCCTTAAATACCTGCTGCTCTCTCCTCCTTACCTGCTCGTCACCCGCGAGCGTGACACCTCCCTTGTCTTAAACTCCACACACCTAGAGATGTAACCCAACATCCTGAATACATAAGAATAGGAGAAAGACTGACTTTTATATTGAATCTTTTATATTGAAACTCTGGGCAGGATTTGGGCCTCCAGCACCTGAAAATCCAGGTTCATGACCACTGCAGTGTCATGACCTGTGAGTCCAGTCCTCATGTGTGCCACACCCCCTCATCATTCCCCGATTGTGTCCAGCTGTTTCCAGTTAATTCAGCTTGTTTTGTGTACATCAGTCTATGTCCTCCTCAGTGTATTGTCGGTCATTGTTGTACTATGTGTCGCTGTCTCCCACTGTGTTCCCGAATAAACCCTCTCTTGCCCATCATTCTGCCTGCCAGCCTTCTCCTTCACTGCGGCTTGCCTGCTCACCTGCCGCGGAACGTAACAGAATGACCGACCTTACAAAGAAGATTCCCCCCTGACCAAGGACGTTTACCTCGGTCTGGTCAACAAGGTCCATTACTGTCTGGCCCAGCTAGAGGTCTGAGAAAACCCAGTATCCTGGGCATTAGCCAGCCAGAGCCGGGACATCTTGGAGGCGATGTCCCTCACAGAGGACGCACATCTTGTGGAAGATGTGCTCGAGAACTGCTAGACAGGATTAACGAGAAGCGGCTCCAGCTGCACGCTCTCTCGGGGGTAACCCCGGGTACACCAGCCAGGAAGAGCCGGAGAAGAAAGAAGCAAAGGGGGAAAGCGCTGAATATCGGGAAGAGTTCCTCCCGACACAGAAGCCAGCAGGGATCACCGCAGCTGGGCAGCCATCACCACCACAGCCTCCATATTTCAGGGTGGCCACGCCCAAATTCCCTGCTCCGCCTGCAGCTGCTTCGCCCAAGCTCCCTGCTCCGCCGGCAGCTGCTCTGCCTGAGCTCCCTGCTCCACCCGAGGCTCCAGTGCCGGCCTCATCTCCGGCTGCGCTCGCGGCCCCGCCAGTTGCCACCGCAGCGCCCGCAGCCCTGCCTGTTGCCGCTCATTCCCCTTTGTCCCCCGACCCATTTTGTCTGGCCTCCCTTGTTCGCTCCTCGTCCCTTTGTCCCACCTGTCTCTGCTCCTCATCCCTCTGTGCCTCCCGTGTTCCTCCTGTCAGTGTTCCCTCTGTGTCACCCTTTCTGGTTTGTTTGTCCGCGTTCTCTGTCCTATGTCAGGTTCTGTTGTAGCTGCTGCCCCTGTGTTTGTTTTGTATTTCGGTCCTGTTCCCTGTGCCCCGGTAACCGTCTTATTTTGTTTTCCAGGTTCGTCTTGTTCCCGGTCTTGTCCTGTCTGCCGCTCCTCTTGGGGCATGCCCGGAGTGCGTGCCTTGGGGGGGGGGGGGGGTTC
>JAABNX020000030.1:7488730-7505969 GCA_015163995.2 Mormyrus lacerda | reverse complement strand
GGCTATCCCTCAAAATGTTATTTGAGTCCAGGTAATCTACCATTTTTAGAGCTGGATGGGACTGGGGAGGTAGGTAGGCAGGCACTGAGGAGCCCTCTCCCCCCAGGAAGAGGGAGGCTGTGTTGATAGGTTACATGACAAACCACCTCAGGGATGAGAACCTTAATGCAACCATTATCTCAGCGCCACATTAGTCCAAATGGACCAGTGTGGCTGCAGTGCCAATCCTGCCACTAACCCTCAATTCTTTTCCTGTAAATTGGAGGAACTCCTTGCCGGGTTGGATATTAACATCATGCCCAGTTGCAGGTTAAGGGCCTTACTCAAGGGTAGAATCACTCCAGGCATTCACGGGATTGAACCAGCAACCTTCCAGTTGCTGGCACAATTCCCTAGTCTCAGAGCTACCACTTTGGATGGGTTGCAGCTGAACCAGGTAGAAGATCTTCCAGTTTGTATGTAAAGGCTTTTGGAGGGGTGGATCCAGGGGTTGTGATCTATGTTGGCAAGACAACAGCAAGGGTAGGAGGACTGTTCTGAAGGAAAAATGCATAGAAGTTGCAGATAAGCTTAGAAGCATAACATCTATGATGATATTCCCGTGCCACGTGCAAGCCAGGCTAAGTTATCTGAGATAAGAGTATTACACGATTGGATAAACGCATGGTATAGGAAATAGGGGTTCATGTTTATGGGGCTCTGGGGGACCTCCTGTAACAGATGGGGTCTGCTCAAGCAGGTGGGGAACCAATGTGTTGGGGAGGCATATGTGCACCCTTTGCTGTCTGTATTTAAAAGCTAGGAGCATTAGAAATAAAATTCATGATATAGATCATTTCAGATTTTTATGATACTACAGGAATAACATAAACATGATTGAGTGACAATGATGCAGAAGCATATAATACAGATGGTTACATGCTGTTTTATAGGAACTAGATAGCCAAGAAGGGTGGTGGTGTTACAGTACACATAAAAGAAACTTGGATCTCACTGATAAAAACAAAGCTACAGAAGCTGTATGGGTAAAACGAGAGGCTAAAAACTTCGGTGTTTATGTAGTTGTGGAGGAAAGCAGAACATTATACAGCAATACATGGATTATGAGTAATACAAATTATGTGGTTATGGGTGATTTTAATTTACCTGGGATACAGTGGGACATAGTCTCTGGCTCTATTGTACATGAACTATAGATTGTGGAACTGGCACAGGATTGCTTTTTTACTCTGTTAAATCCAGAGGAGAAGCCATTCTATATCTTGTGTTCTCAAATAGCCAGGATAGGATTAGAAAGCTTGAGGTTTTAGATCCACTTGGCGGTAGTGATCACAACGTGGTAGTTGAAGGGGTTGGAGATGAAAGCAGCACGTTTCCTCGCCCCTTTCCTTCCCCCGCCTTTGGTGCCATTCAGCCCTTGCATGAGCCTCTTTCTCAAGATGTTACGAAGCTTGGAAAGCGGTTATTTTTCTTCTTCACTAACTGCCTTAAATCAATGTCTAAGGCTTCGAAGTTCTTGGCACAACTGGTGTATCTTGTTGGCTCTGCAGTTCATACTGTAGTATAGGTGAGATTGATTTTCTTCCTCTCACCCTGGCTAAACCTCTCTGCTCTATAGCTAGCAATGATTGCTGTCATAGATTGAAGCCAGCATTCCACTACCCCCTTGGTTGTAGTTTCAATGATTTTACTGACATCCGCATCAAACTGCAACCACATGGTCTGGTTGTTAGCTGGGGGCCACTTGATCCTCTGTGGGACTACTGGGGGCTCTACTGCTTGGATGGGCTGTGCTCTGTGGGGTGAGTCCTGGCCACCGGTCCACTTCTAGCTTCCAATCAGTAGCAGTAGTGAGAAAACCAGTGTGTGCCAAAAGTCATGTGACCATGTAAAGTAACAGAGAGGATTATCTAATCATTTTTTAATTAAAGTCTGCTACCGAGCAGCTAATCTCTTATCAGGGAGTGTTTAAAGGGGGCTGAGGCACATAGATTATAAAAGTTGCCTATACTCTTTTGACTCAGTAAGTGCAGAGTTCCAAACTTCCTCTGGAATTAACTCCACCAAAAGAATCAGTGTACCGGGAACTTCATGAAATGGGCTTCCAGGGCCAAGCAACTGCATGCAAGTCTCACACCGCCAAGCGGCAGAGTGACGAATCACGCTTCTTTGTCTGGTAGTCTGATGGATGAGTCTGAATTTGGTGGATGCCAGGCGAACAATACCTGCCTGACTGCACTGTCCCAACTGTAAAGTTTGGTGGAGAACGGAATGGGTTGTTTTTTTGAGGTTGGGCTAGGCCCCTTAGTTTCAGTGACAGGAACTCTTAATGCTTCAGCATACCAAGACATTTTGGACAATTGTAGTCTTCCAACTTTGTGGGAATAGTTTGCGGAAGGACCTTGTCTGTGACTGTGCCCCAACTTACAAAGCAAGGTCCATATGATTGGTTGGGTGAGTTTGGTGTGGAAGAACTTGACTAGCCTGCACAGAGCCCTGACCGCAAGCTGAATGAATACTTTGAAAACTTTGAAGTATTGAAGCATTGTGAAACCTCTGTTGTAGGTGACATATATGAGTAATTGGAATTTAATATAATATGACTCATCCTTGTTGTGATTTTTTTTAGTTACTTTGAACTCCTTTTTCATCGTGTTTCCTTTATTCAGCCCACCATTATTTAGCTGAGATCACTTTCAACCCACCCTCATGGATGTATACAACATGTGTAGCAAGAGAGCCCACTCCATCACACATGACCCTTCACACCCATTAAACTGCCTGTTCATCCCCTTCTATCTGGAAAAGGTTTTTGTGGCATTCAATCCCCCAGCAGGGGGCTTTGCAACAGTTTTCTCTCCCAGGATCAGATTCCTCAACTTCTACATACCCCATAAATGCTGACAAATGCACATTTGCATTATGCAGTTTCTGCTATTTGCACTGCTTACATTTGTTACTGCACTATTTATTATTCTGTTTTGTTGCATATGGATTTTATTTTAATTTTTATTCTTATTTTTTATTTTGAAAGATTTTACATTCTTTATTTATTCTACTCCAAGATTTCCTGTTTGGTGTTTTTTGTGTCCCAACTGCTCATTGTTCAGGTTGTATGCTGCTCTCTAGAGAGGCAATTTTATCTTGTGTGTGTATTGAAAAAGTCATTTATCTTGACCTGATCCCCAAAAGATACTTCATTGAAGTGCAAAAGCAAAAATACAGAAATATTATGTGTGTATGAAGGGTGGGGGCTGCATGGTGGCTCAGTCAAATGATTAAATGCGCAGTAAGAAAATTGAATTATTGTGTTAGTCTTACTAAAACAGGACTTACATGTATAAGTACATGTAAACATGTTAGTCCAACTGAAATCGCACTAAATCAGATTTCTCAGAGTGGGACTAAGACTCCCAGATAATGGAATTGTGATTCAATTTACTCCAGCCTGTATAATTTCAAAAACTAAAGGTTTTCCACTGCACTACTGTAGGTACCGTACTTTTGGTATTTCAAAAACGTACCAAAAGTTTGGTACTTTAAGGTGTTGGTTTTCCACTGGTGTAAAAACTGGTACCAGCACCGAACAACATCACAACGCAAGAAAAATACAAAAGTATTTTTTACCAAATTTGAAAAGTACTGTAGTAGGACTGGACAACGTGCATTATTAATACCAACATTGCATATTATGCACATTTTTTCTTACATCCCTAGTCAGATAGATTAAGGTTAAGATTACGGCTTGTTCTTTCTTTTAATTTGGTACAGACATTATAGCGCAGGGAGTTTGTCTTGCTAGAACTGCTCACTGTCATAGTTCAAGCTAGCAAGTTTAGAAATTTTAATGATTATTCCTTTTCAAGTTTATCTAGTAGATGTATAAAATCAATTTAGAGTTTACCTCTGCTACTTTTGCATGAGCACTGCATGAGTTCTCAGAGACCATTTTCATTTTTGCTGTTTAAATCATTCCAAGACGGGTTCATGAGAAATTTATGTTGAACTAATTTCATAAATATCCCAATATCCCAACAAAATCGCATTGCAATATTTGAGAATTTTTCAATACGGGGCTGTCATAGTATATTATACAAAATAGTTTTTGTTATGCTATCCTGTTCTTTTATCTGTTCTTCTGACCCAATCACAATTAAAGCTTGTGTCACTTCATTTGTCCATGCACCCACTATTATTAGTTTTATTATTGTTTATGTCTGTGACTTAATAGGTCAAATGGAAAAGGCTCAATTCTAACAATAATAAACTGAAAGGAGCCATATCACCACCAACTGTAGCGGAGTCGGCCATACTTTGGTCAATAAATCAATTTCCCTCCCATGTATGTATACTGGGATGGAGACAGTAGTCCTGTTAAATGTTGTCGTCAAGCTATAACTGTATAACTGTGCATGTAAACACACTGCATGAGTAGAAATACAGTCTCACACCCCTAGGGTCATGGGTTGGATACTTGGCTCTATGTGTCGGCCTTGTATTTTCACACAGCTTTCCTCTTGGTTTTCTGTTTTCCAGAAATATTCAGTTATGATAATTTGTCACACTGCCCACATACTGATGTGCCATTAAGGGTAGTTCTTACCTCCTGCTTCCAGGTGTAAGCTTCATGCTCGCCATGACCCTGTTTGGAACAAGAAGTGATGGATACTGTATGGATGCATTTGGTATTATAAAAGAATAAAAGTAAACATTTGTGAATAAATCAATGAATGAATTTTAAAGGCTGCGGGCATCCATTCTTGTGGAATTTAATAATTGACCCATAAAAAGAGCAGATTATTCAGCTTCAAAGTATAAAAATTCTGCAGAAAAACACAACCTTGCAAAATATCAATCATATCTATGTTTATAACTGTTAATACTGAAATGCTATTTGCAATGATCATATGACCTATTACACAGAAAATACATTTTCCTACCAGATTTTAAAAAAAAAACTGTAAATGTTACCTTTTGCAGCTTAGATTAAAGTAACAGGGTTGGCATGGAGGACTTCTTTTGGCTCACATAAGTAGCTGGTAAAAAAGAGCTTACAGGAAGAGTTTGGAGCCCAGCATGTGAACAGACTGCCTCATTTCACACACGCAATATCCCCTCAGACATGCTTGTCTCAGCATGCTCAAGTAGAATACACACTGATTAGACATTCTGCTGGTAAATACTTCAATTTATTCAAATTATTGTTTTGGCTTTTGTGTAAAGGCCAAGTTATGTTTGGAACTTAAACAGAGCTACCATTAAATGCTTCAGAAAATGACTATGTCTCAAATAACTGACTAAGGATGCTTAAATCACATATCTGTGTGTATGTGCACACACACATACACATATATATGTGTATATATATATATATATATATATATATATATATATATATATTCCACTCACACACACACTTATACACATACATGTACTGGTATATTATGTGTGTACATACATCATTCGTGTGTGATTCATACTTATACACCTTTACATTCTTTGTATTAGTAAATATCTGTATTCCAGAGATGGAGAATAGAAATAGATATGGTTTTGGTACTGGTGCTCTGCCATCACCACTGACCTTTTGTTTGTTAAGACAATAACTCAGAAACTATGGTGGCCCCTAGAGACAAAACACATACAAAAGAAAAAGCAGAAACAAAATTAAAATGCACTGCAAAGTAAAAAACACAAACAAAAGAAAAAAACAGAAACAAAATGAAAATGCGCTGCAAGTGAAAAAAGACAAACAAAAGAAAAAGCAGAAACAAAATGAAAATGCACTGCAAGTAGACGATCCCAAACTGGAAGTGCTCCATGACGCTAGGGGGCACGGTGAGCTCATGTGGCCCAGTCGCTACACAGTAGTGATGGGAAGCTCGACTGACATCGTTGTGTAAATGTCAAAGTTAATAAATATCTTCGTTTTTTGATGAAAGACATATATGTTTTACTATGCAGAAATGCAATAATTAACTGTTGTGATAAATGATGAACACAGGGCTGCCAACTCTGCATCTGGTCTTGCATCTGGTGTGACACTTACACTTTCAGACTCTGACACTCGCGCAAGGAATCTTACGGCAAATTTATATTATTGCATTATAAACCTAAAATTAGCTGCATCAAAAGAGTTTGCAAACCCTACAGACTATAAAACTTTGTAAATGCGTGTGCGGACTGAAATCGAAAATCTCACGCTAGCTGGCTGACCAAAGTTGACAGCCCTGTGAACAGCTGTGTTTATTTTATTCTTTTCAACAAAACATCCATTAACCATATCCATTAACTTTGACGTTTACACAACAACGTATGCAAGTTTACTTATGCTCATTGTACAGTATGTGTATGTGTGATTGAATTGGTAATATTGCGGTTGTTAACTGTGATGTAGTTCTTAATACTCATGCACATGAATTTACACAAGGAATCTTACGGCAAATTTATATTATTGCATTATAAACCTAAAATTAGCTGCATCAAAAGAGTTTGCAAACCCTACAGACTATAAAACTTTGTAAATGCGTGTGCGGACTGAAATCGAAAATCTCACGCTAGCTGGCTGACCAAAGTTGACAGCCCTGTGAACAGCTGTGTTTATTTTATTCTTTTCAACAAAACAAAGATATCCATTAACTTTAACGTTTACACAACAACATATGCAAGTTTAGTTATGCTCATTGTATGTGTATGTGTGATTGAATTGGTAATATTGCGGTTGTTAACTGTGATGTAGTTCTTGATACTCATATACATGAATTTGGCTAAAGTAAAGAAAATAAGAACTATATATACACACATATTTATTCAGCATCGACACCCTTTCTGCTTTTTATATATTTTTCTTTTTATTGTGAATCATATGGTCAGGCGCAAAAAAAACGAAAAAAAAAAATTGTGAATCGCAGAATCGATTTAAGAATCGATTCATTACAACGGACAGTTTGAAAGAATCAAATCAGTTAATTCAGTCGAACTTCCCATCACTACTGTATAGCGACTGGGCCACATGAGCTCACCGTGCCCCCTAGCGTCATGGAGCACTCTCGGTTTGGGATCGTCTACTTGCAATGCATTTTCGTTTTGTTTCTGCTTTTTCTTTTGTGTGTGTTTTGTCTCTAGGGGCTACCATAAGAAACTATTTGGTGGATCGTTTTCAGACTTTGCAGATGTATTGCAACAGATTGCCACAAAACTGAAGCAAAGCTGCTTAGTACAAGAGTGAAAGCAGACTACTTTTGACCTTGTGAATGTGATAAGTCAAAATGAATTTTACTCTCAAAAAACTTTGTGTGGATGAATACCTACACCTAATTTAATTTTCAGACAAAAGACCTGAAAAATGAAGCAGCCAAAGGAATTATTATGCCAAAGGAAAACAGCATTTCTAGAAGTGAACACAGAAACTCTTAAAAGTATTTTAAAAGTATCTTTTTAAAACTTTTTAAAACTTTGCAGGCACATTGTAGGGGTGACAAACTGGAAGTGATCAAATTTTGTGACCTTTCCTTTTCAGACATGTTCTAACAGTGAAACTGAGGACTTCATATAATTTTAGAACAATATGCAATGAATTTGAAGCAGGGCCGCAAAATGAAAGCAAAGAGATGGCAGATAACTCAAAAATGTTTTAACCTTATGAAATGGATAACTCTACTTATTATTATTATTACTATATTTATTCTATGTGATCTTTGATTGATCTTATTACCACTTTACAAAAACATGATATGGATGAAAATACATACCTGAAAATCTTCCTCATGATTGATCACAAATCACCTCAAAATTGGAACATTGGTAGGGTGACCAGATAATCCATGTGAAGGAGGATACTTTGAGCTAATTCAGGTTTTACAAACTACTTTTAACTCGGCTAAATAGTTCAGCTCTTCTTGTGTGTTGACTGGTTTGTTTCCTTGACTGAAAGACTGTATCCAGACACATGCATAATTATAGGAGTCTGATCAATCAGCACACAGCAAGAAGTCAGTGCTCAAGTGAAATCCAGGTCCTTTTAATTGAAATGGTAATTTACAATGTCCATTGATCTTTTTGCAGACTTTTCAGGAATATTGTACAGGTCATTGATTCACACTGTTGGCTGCAAAATGATTTTCCTAATATTTTATTTAAAAGTTTGCATTGTTTTTTTCACCGTGAATTTCATTGATAGCAGGTTAGTAAAATGTCAAAAACAAAATTTATTATGGAGTAATATAATCATGTCGTGTTTTTCTCATTTTTTAAAGATTTGAGAATGATACAAATGCTAATTTTCACAAAGTCTATTGCCTTAGTTTTGATGGCAATTTTAATATATTCCAGAATATTACTAACAGTGATCAGATGAATTGTAATTAATTGTAAAGCCCCTCTTTGCTATGAAAATGAACTTAAACCAAAATAACCCATTTCCTCTGCATTTCAGCCCTGCCACAAATGGACCCACTGACATCATTTCAATGATTCTCCTGTTAAACACAGGTGAGACTGTTGACAAGGACATGGTTGGAGTTCACTCTGTCATGCTGATTGAGTTAGAATAGCAGACTGTATGCTTTAAAAGTGCTTGAAATCATTGTTCTTCCTCTGTTAACAATGGTTACCTGCAATGAAACATGTGCGGTCATCATTGCTTTGTACAAAATGGGCTTCACAGGCAAGGATATTGCTGCTAGTAAGATTGAACCTAAATCAAGTACAGTATCTCACAAAAGTGAGTACACCCCTCACATTCCCTCCCTTCGGAAACTGGGCCACAAGCATTCCAACATGATAATGACCCAAAACACACCTGCAAGACGACCACTGCCTTGCTAAAGAAACTGAGGGTAAAGGTGCTGGACTGGCCAAGCATATTTTATTTTCAGACCTAAACCCTATTGAGCATCAGTGGGGCATCCTCAAACAGAAGGTGGAGGAGCGCAAGCTCTCTAACATCCACCAGCTTTGTGATTTCATCATGGAGGAGTGGAAGAGGATTCCAGTGGCAACCTGGCACAAGTGAGTTAAAGCAGAGCCGAAAAATAATGGTGGCCACACAAAATATTGACACTATGGCACAATTTGAACATTTTCGCTTAGGGGTGTACTCACTTTTTTGCCAGAGGTTTAGACATTAATGATTGTGTGTTTAGATATTTTGAGGGGACAGCAAAATTACACTGTTACATAAGCTGTACACTGACTTCTTTACATTGTATCAAAGTGTCATATCTTCAGTTTTGTCACATGAAAAGATATAATAAAATATTACACAAATGTGAGGGGTGTACTCACTTTTGTGAGATACTGGATTTATCGGATCATCAAGAACTTCAAGGAGATAGGTTCAGTTGTTGTGAAGAAGGCTTCTGGGCACCCAAGAAAGTACAGAAACTGCCAGGTTCGTTTCCCAAAGTTGACTCAGGTGCGGGATCGGGACAGCACCAGTGCAGAGCTTGCTCAGGAATGGTAGCAGGCAGGTGTGAGTGCATCTGAGCACACAGTGAGGTGAAGACTTTTGGAGGATGGCTTGGTGTCAAGAAGAAAAATATCAAGGATAGACTGATATTCTGCAAAAGGTACAGGGATTTGACTGCTGAGGACTGGGGTAAAGTCATTTTCTCTGCTGAATCCCCTTTCCAAATGTTTGGGGCATCTGGAAAAAAGATGGTCCAAAGAAGAAAAGGTGAGCACTACCATCAGTCCTGTGTCATGCCAACAGTAAAGCATCTTGAGACCATTCATGTGTGGGGCTGCTTCTCAGCCAAGGAGTGGGCTGATCCACAATTTTGCCTAAGAACACAGCCATGAATAAAGAATGGTACCAAAACATCCTCCAAAAGCAACATCTCCCAACCATCCAAGAAACAGATTGGCAACAAATTTTGTCTTTTCCAACATGATGGAGCACAGTGCTGTAAGGCAAAAGTGATAACTAAGTGGCCAGGAAACTTGCCAGACCTTAATCCCATTGAGACGTTGTGGTCAATCCTCAAGGGGTGGGTGTACAAACAAAAACCCATAAATTCTGACAAACTCCAAGCATTGATTATGGAAGAATGGGCTGCCATCAGTTAGGATTTGGCCCAGAATGATGATTGACAGCATGCCAGGGCAAATTGCAGAGGCCTTGAAAAAGAAGGGCCAACGCTGCAAAGATTGACTCTTTGCATGACCTGTAATTGTCAATAAGAGCCTTTGACACTTATGCAATGCTTGTAATTATACTTCAGTATACCATAGAAACATCTGACAGACATCTACAAACACTGAAGCAGCAAACCTTGTTTAAACTAATGCTTGTATAATAGCGAGTTAAATTATTTTGCTCTATTAAGTTTGCATAATATATTTAGCTCACAACTGGTATTATTAATGTTTTTGAGGGCCATTATGCTTCCAGATCACTTGAGGTCATGTCTTTTATCATGAACCTGCCTGTGCTTGTAAGTTGTTGCACACAAAAGCAAGCTTGTGTCTGTGTTTGGGAAGCTAAAATATTTCTCTGGCCTTATCCAACTTTTACAGGAATTAAACTGAGCCGTATGTATGTTTATATGTCAAAGCATGTTTTGGTAATGAGTGAATGTTTGTTTGGTTCATTTAAAAGATGTTTGGCAGTTTTCAAAATTGTGCATATTTCAACACGTCACGGTGCCTTATATGATTAACTTAATTAGAATAAACTCACCTGACCACCCAACCATATCTTTATGGGCTGTGCTTTATACACTGGGGCACAGTCAGGCTGAACTTCCTACAAACTGTTCCCACAAAGTGGGAAGCATAAAATTGTCAAAAATGTCTAGGTATGCTGAAGCATTAGGAGTTCCCTTCACTGGAACTAAGGTGCTAAGCCCAACCCCTGAAAAACAAGCCCATACCATTATCCCTTCTCCATCAAACTTTACAGGGGCACAATGCAGGCAGGCAGGTAAGGTTCTCCTTGCATCCTCCAAGCCCAGGTTTGTCCATCACACAGAGAAGTGTGATTTATCACTCCACAGAACTTGTTTCCACTACTCCATAATCCAGTGGTGATGTGCTTTACGCTACTCCATCTGATGCTTGGCATTGCGCTTGGTGACATGGGCTTGCATTTAGCTGCTCAGGCACTGAAGCCCATTCCATGAAGCTCCCAGCAGAGTTTTTGTAATGGGGTTAATGCCAGAGGATGTTTGGAACAAGTGACCCTGTCCTGTTACTTTATGTGGTCTGCCAGTTTTTGAATGAGTTTCTGTTGTTCCTAAATGCTTCCACTTTGCAATAACATGACATACAGTTCACTGTGGAATATCTAGCAGGGAAAAAAATATCATAAACTAGCATATTGCAAAGGTGGTATCTATGACTTGAGTTGTTCGGAACGACCCATCCTTCCACAAATGCCTGGCTAAAATGCCTGATTTATACACCTGTGGCAGGTAATTGGTCTGAATGAAACACCTGAATTCAATAATTAAGAGGTGTGTCCCAAAAGCTCAATCCATTTAGCGTAGAAAAATTAAGTTTCTGTTCGCCTAAGCTTTGTAAACAAAATTGTACAGGGCAGATATTACATAAATAACAAATAAAAAGTTAAACACCTTGAGATAATCAGTTTGTGTTTTCACTACCCAGTTCATACCACCTGCCTAATTTGTACATCACACATATACGCATGCACACACATCATCAGATTTTCTGGAGATGCCGACTATTTCATCCTGCCATTTTACAGCAAACAATATTGTCTACATGTACAGCAAACTAAAATGGATAACTTGTTGGGATAAAGGTAATCTGGGCTAAATGTAAGTGATCAAAGATAAAGTCCATTTACACTGAGGTACCTTAAATTTGACAACTTATCCTGCTAAGCAAGAAAACCAACTTCATGATTTGTGATACAGGCCTGTTGTGTTAATGTTTCCATTGACTGAAAAGAATTCATATTTTTTCCTATTCTTTGCCATTTCAAATGTTCACTCTAGTCGTCTGTTTCCAGTTTTTGGACCAACAGCATTACTTAAATACATTACACTTTATCTTAGTTTATCTTTCCATCACTTTAAATTGCTGCTATCAGGCAACATGAAATTTTGGTATATTTACAGCTTTGGTGTCAGAGCTTGCGGGCGGCAAGCAGGCAATGGAGGAGAGAGCAGCCAGTTTACCAGAGAACACAGGGGTTTATTAGCGGACAGGAAATCAAAAACAGGATGAGCACTTACGGCATGTAAGAACAGGGAGTGACGACAATGACAGATCTGTGGCAGACTGATCAAGACGCGGACTAAATACACGCGCTAACAAGAAACAGGTGAAAACAATCAGGTTTGAACACTAGGTAATGAGGTGGGCGTGGCACAAAGGAGGATCGTACGGGGCCGGGCGTGACATTTGGTACATTCTAAACTGAAATATGAAGTTTGTCATGTTTTACATTTGTTACAGCTCCAAATCAGTGGAATCAGAAAAAAATGGACAAAACATATATTTGTCTAATTGATTGTCTTATTGGTACAATCTACTGAATTTGCTGCAACATAAATAGTGGCTCCCATCAGGGACATATACAGTAACTCCTTTGTGACTGGAGTATCTAACAAGGCCCATAAACTCACTGTGGAACTCACTGATGTCTTTACATACATCTTTAACATTTCACTCAACCAGGCTGTCATCCCCATCTGTTTCAAAGCCACCACCATTATTCCTGTCCCAAAAAAGTCATCTCCCTCCTGCTTTAACGACTATTGTCCTGTTGCACTTACTCCCATCCTCATAAAGTGCTTTAAACGACTAGTCATGCAGCACATTAAGTCTGTCCTGCCCCCCTCCTTGGACCCCTTCCAGTTTGCGTATCGGCCCAACCACTCGACCGAGGATGCCATCTTTACTGCACTCCATTCAGCACTCACACATCTGGATAAAAAAAACTCATACAGTAGGTCCATATGCTGTTCTTAGACTTTAGTTCAGCATTTAACACTATAATGCCTCACTCAAAAACTACTCCAGCTGGGGTTCAACACCTCAGTTTGTAACTGGCTGTTGGATTTCCTCACCGGAAGACCACAAACAGTACGGGTCGGCAGTAACACACCCAGCACCATCATTCTCAACACGGGGGCCCCTCAGGGATGTGTGCTGAGCCCCCTCCTCTTTACTGCACTCTGTCACACAGCTCCAATCTCTTCATTAAGTTTGCGGACAACACGACTGTGGTGGGTCTCATTAGCTACAGGGATGAGACCGATCACAGAAGCAAGGTGAGCCGCCTTGTACTATTCTTATTTTATTTTATTTTATTATTGTATTTTTTAAAAAAGTTTATTCATATTTTCTTATTTTTATTTTAAAAAAAATATTTTTTGTATTAATGTTTCTGTAAGGGTTTGAGAGTAACACAATTTCAATTCTCTGTGTTTTCTGTACATGTGGCAAAATTGACAATAAAGCTGACTTTGACTTTGATTAAACACATTCATACAAGTGAAGGTGCCATTCAGAACTTTTATAAAACAGACATCACAAATATAATCCAAAATCAGAATATTTTGCTGAATACCCCATTTTCTGCTGGTAGAGAGTCTATAATAGGAACCTGATGTCATGAAAAGAAATAGGATAGAAGTAGGAAGAAATAGGATCAGAGGTATGTTTTCCACAAGCTCCTGTTAGCAACTTAAATGGTTGGAACCATTTAATTGCATAGTTCAAACTATGTAAGTTGCAAATGGCTGAAAAATGCCGTGAAGTGTACAGTAATACTGAGCATTCGCATTGTACAAATAGAACAGATCAGCTCAGAATCAGATGATGTCATTAAATGAGTCCCTTCAAGCATTATGCTGTAGAAAATGATGCAGAAATAATGACAGAAATATGACATTTCTGCTTCATCCAGCTAATTTTATGCAGATGAATGGAAATGATAACGATTTTGCAAAATTATCGCAGTCAGCTCAAATATTCTCAATCTGGTGATAATATAATTGTGACAGGCTACAGGTGAATTTTAATTAACATTTCAATGCTTGTGTTACATCCTGCCCATCATGTCTTCTTGACCCTCCTGTCTCCTACATAATGTGGCCCTGATGAGCCATGCCTGTTGCTTGTTACTCCTCATTAGTCTTTGTATTTAAGTACCTGATTTTCTCATCAGCCCCAGTCTAGTTATTGACATCGCTCCAGATGTTTACCCATGTCCTTTGCCATACTTGCCTTCTTGTTTTGACCCTTCATGGTCTCCTTAGTTTCCCTGTTCCTGTTTAGTTCAATGCAGCAAGACTTTGTAAATTTGCAAGGTTATGTTCCAGAACCCATTGCAAATGAGGAGGATTCACAGATGTTTGATCACTAAAAATTATAATATGTGCTTATTTCTATAGTTTAAGCTATGAGAATGAGAAAGACGGTGCGTGCACACTAAATAACATATACCCTATTCACTTAGACAATACACTGTTAGTTTTGCAACAGTGGATGGATGAGATGGGCAGGCAGCTGGAGGTGGAATTTTGTCCTTGGTAAAACTCTGACCGTCTCCATACTGGCAGCAACGTTGTTTTCTAGGCATAGCCAAACAAATCTCCTCCTGTCTGAAAAGGCATAGAAAACGCAATTTAGCCACTAAAACTTTACCGTTTTTGTGAGGGACAGTCGATTTCTCTCGTTAAGTTTTTTTTGTGTTCTTGTATTTATGTGTGTGTTCTGTGTGCATGAGGGCAGGAGGAGCCCGATCGGTGTTTTGCCCCTGGGCCTTGTGTGTATGTCGTTATATTAGTGCCACATAGTCCCTGAGTGCGCAGAAGGACATTCGCGAGCAATGTTCTAGCTCTGTGCTTGCTCAACTCTTTTTGTACGCTCGCTCAAGTTGGGCACAACGTTACAAAAGTGCCACAAAACCAGCCAATAGCAAACTAGGATGAAGTAATTCTGATTGACTGTTTCCTCTCCAATCGGTGAAGTTGGAAACTGTCTATCATCCGACATAAAATTGATAAAATTAAATCAAGTTTTTTCATTCAAAGTTTTTCTGTTAATATTTTTATTCTTGTATTCTATTACAGAACTGCCTGTTTTGTGTAGTATATTGTAGTGCATTTATCGTTTTCACAATATTTCCAATCCTCAAACCATCGGTTGATACCCAGATAGCATATGTACATTGAAACAATGTTGATTTGTGATCACATTTCATCGTTTAATGTTGGTAATGGAAAGCTAACCATCATTCAACACTGAACAAGCCCTTTTCAGCAGTGTCAGTTAATGTTGAAAATTTGACATTGAATCAATATTGATTCAGAGGAGATTTGGGGTTAAGGAGATGCCGATGCCTGACAGACACCGATAGCTCAATTTAAGCGCTTCTGCGCATGTTCACAGTCAACTGACCGAGTGGCGCAAAGCACTAAGAAAAGCTCTGGCCAAAGACAAAGTTTCTGAGGTAACTTTAATTTACTCTTTAGTCTAAGGACGTGTATGGATATGGCATTCTGGTATCACTTAGAATGATTTTTAATCATTATCCGACTTTGCGTTTTGTATAAATATAACCTTAACATATATTTATTACTCTGGAAAAAAGCACTAATTTACGTGGGAATTTTTACTAATTAGCTTCAATCTTAGCAGTTCGTCTGCTAACGTTAGTTTGTGTACAAAATTCTGGACAGCAACAGACTTTTCTCAAACTTTTCTGGAGGTAGCGCTGACTTTACCAAACACTGTTATTCTGATCACAGATTAGCTAGGCCAGTAATGGACCCTGCAACACTCTTTTCTGTCGCTTTTTACACACTGGCCAGTTAACTTAAAAATGACAGAGGTTTGTGTTTTCTGCTCACATGCACTTTATTATCAGGTTCCTTAATTTGTATCTGTTGGCACTGAGATGCTCTTTCAGACATCTTTTCAGTGTTAAGTCTACAGCAGTGGTTAATTTTTTTCTGTAACACATCTTAGACATGGTGCATTATTAGCATGCTTCGAATATTGAGTTGCAGCTTGGTAAACATAATAAATGGGTAACCCGCGTGTGACGTTTTGAATATTTTATACTGAGATTGGAAAGCTCTGATTTTGAATCAGCTATTGCATGTCAGTCTATAAATGCTCCTTCCAGTGAAACTCTTCATGATACATTTTGTCTGATTACTGATGAAAATGAGTCTGATAGTCACACAACTCAAAATGACTCAGAAGTGCAAAGTGTAACTCCCGGCACCCCTGGATGAGGGTGAATTTTGCCAGGAAAGAGAGTTTCATTTTAAATTGAGGCACTTGGCTAAAACATTCTCTGTTCCGCTTGTTGCTCTGACTTCTCTTCTTTGAATTCTACAAGTCTACCATCCTCAGTTGCCAAAAGATACAAGAACATTACTTGGCATACAGTCTAGAGTTATAGTGAAATGTGTAGGTGGTGACAAATATTACCACTTCGGTTTAGAGAAAGGGTTGATCTCAAAACTGCAGTCCATCCAATTGCCTGGCTTGTTGAACACAATAAAGATGCAGTTCAACATAGATGGCCTGCCTTTATTCTATACTTCTAAACTTCAGTTTTGTCCAATTCTGTCAATGATCGACTCTACGACTACACAAAGGCACCCTTCATTGTTGGCCTCCTTTGCGGATCAGGAAAACCACACAGTGTGTTTTCATATTTAAAGGATTTTGTGGATGACCTCTCCAAATTGTTAGTTAATGGTGTGACCTATGATGGTAAAACCTTGAAGGTCATCGTGTCATCCTTTGTGTGTGATGCTCCAGCATGTTCTTTTTTTAAACAGTGGGCCCTGCGCTCATAGTTCATAGTGGGGTACCACAGTGTTCAATTTTAGGACCACCCAGTCAGTAAACAAATTTGGCCCAGATTTGGCATTCATCCGGCACTGGCATACAGCATGTGGGCCAAACATGGCCTGGGTTTGGCAAAGGTGGTACTGGTTTTAAGACGGCACGCAAGACATGGGCCAGATGTCAAATGTAGTTTTTGGCCCAGATGTCAGATATAGATATGTGGGCCACATAAGTATGGCCGATCTTGACCGACATTTAAAATCCATTTAAAATATTTTTGAGTAAATTCCCAATGTTTTAATACACAATTATTTCCATCTTCCTGTTTGCATCCTGGGTCTAATGCCTTCAATTATATCTATAACTAATATA
Organism: Mormyrus lacerda; assembly: GCA_015163995.2. NCBI lineage: Eukaryota > Metazoa > Chordata > Actinopteri > Osteoglossiformes > Mormyridae > Mormyrus > Mormyrus lacerda. The sequence goes on along the minus strand of JAABNX020000030.1, from coordinate 7,488,812 downwards.
GATATAACTGAAGCAGATGTTTTGCAAAGCCTAGCTAAGCTCAAAATAAATAAATCACAGGGCCCTGATGGCATCTTACCTA
>JAABNX020000030.1:7439753-7452983 GCA_015163995.2 Mormyrus lacerda | reverse complement strand
TGATTATAGCCTCCATAACTTTACCAGTTATACAAGTTAGACTGGCCTATAGTTAGACAAATTACTTCTATCCCCTTATCTTAATAAGGATTACTGGGATTTTTTAAGCAGTGTGGGTAAAAGTGTGAGATACTTTTTTAACTGGTGAATTTACACCATTTAAGGGTACTATCTGGCTGATAATTGTTCGATGTGCAATAAATCAAAAGGGCCATCTGGCATTCTTAGATCAGTATACAGCTTCATTTAGGAAATAAATACTGAAAGTTATTCTGTCGCTGCTAACTGGAGAGTTGATTCTCCCAACATGCACTTCAGACAAAAACTGCACTGAAAACGTTTTGATTTATAGATTATTAGCACTGTCATGCCCACCGCACTTAACCTAAAAAAGGTGCGACCATGCAAGATGTATAATTAATTCATCAAGCAAGAAAAGGGGGTTATGCCTTCAATGAATTTTGCAACAAGCAAAACCTGGAACTTGGACTATTTCTTTCACATTATGATCCCAACTGAAATTTTATTTTGAAAATGTAAGTATGGCAATAGCATATTACACTTGGTCTTTCACTCAAACCTCCAAGAAAAACCTTGAAGTGTTACAGTGCTTGAGTTTTAGCAGAGCAACTGACATTACCTTTACATATTACTGTAGATGTACTGTAATGATTGGGCTAGGTCAATGACCATCCCGGTGCAGTTTACATACAACAAAGGGATTTTTATTACTAACAAAACTCAGAAACAGCCTAAGGTAATATACACAGCACATGCAGGAAAAGAACATAACACTGACTGACAGAGGAACACACCAAGGACAAGCACATATATACCCAGCAACAAAACTAGATCTTTAGGTGTGAGCCAATCACTGTTCACACAAGAAAGACTCATGGCTAAAGGAAACAGGTCAAAGTAGTTAAAAAACAAACAATAGGGACTAGGACTACGCTGGAGATACTGGGAACAATGGCAAGAACATGATAAGGATTAACTTGATATAAACAGGAATAAAGAAAAAAAACAAAAAATACAAAAAAGTACAAAAATAAGGATCCATAAAGAAACACAAGAAAACAATTAATAAGAGTATACAAGAGGGACACAAAATAAGTTCCCTGTTTTAACCATCTAAAGTAGACAGTCTGAAGTGTACAGTGCAAGTTCTTTAAGGATGTAGCCAACCCACTTCTGCCACTTTTTAATGGTGGAAGGTGCATGGTCCCAAAGGGTTAGTCATGGGTGTGTTTGGAACGTAACTTGCTATAAACCAGTGTTAATTTTCGTCATAGTTATAGTCAATGACTGTATTAGGACGGATTTTCGGATGACTATATTGCCTATAATTAATCATCGTCCTGTTACTGTCATACAAATGAGGTGATTGAAGTATTGATTGATTCTGATCGTGTATGGACTGATCATCCTGAGATTCAGATACGTCATCCATGATTCACTTATAATATTATTGTATTAAGGTTAGACTGTATAAGCATGCTTTTCCCTTTCTGATCACTTATATATATATTTGTTTTTCACAAATGACTTGTTTCTCATGAAAGAAGTATCCTGGTTCTTATGTGAAAGAATCCTCATTCTGTGATGCTTACCCTACTCAAGGACGTTTCCCTGGGTTCTGGAGAGGCTTGCTGAAGACAGGGAAAGGTGTTGCTCAATATGTTCTGCACACCATTGGTCAGTGTTTGAGACACCTGCCTTATCTTCATGGGAAGGGAAAGCATTGCTCAAGGATACTCATCTAATTATTTTGAGAACTGCACCTAATTAGTCAGTGTGTGCAGAACGCTTACCCCCATCCTTACGAGGAGGGAATACATTGATTATAGAAACATTCCAATTGAATCTGCAGGTGGCATTGCTCAGACAAAATTGGAAATTTGAGAACATAAATGCCTGGGGGAGGGGGGGGGTGTGCCTGGCCAGCTCGTCCCCTGCCCACATGTAATATCCAAAATTTAGTATAAAGGAAAGGGGAGATCTCAGTACTGGTTGGAGTTCAGCTGTGGGATAGAACGCGCATCGCCCGGCACTTTCTTGGGACTTATGTCAGGTAGTCAATACCTGACTGTCAAATTAATTCAGTTCAATTCAAAAATTTATTGACAATATTTATTGCCACATGACATAGAACTGAATATATATGTATGACTGCCGATATGTATAATGTTTTATTTACTAAATAAAAGTAGCCGCATTTCAAAATAAGAGAAAAACTGTGCATGTTTAAATAAAGTACTTAAGCCATAAAACTCTAATACAGTCGTGTTTATGTCATATATTTTTGTGTTCATGGATTTCAGTATTGGTTTCTATAATCCCACATGTTAATAAAATTAAAGTCTTGTTTTAATATAAATACATACAAATTTATCACATTAATCACTATTAAAGTAGGATGTGGATGTGATCTTATTTTTTCAAAAAGATAAAACGTAATGTGTTTTTCTCATATTTGTTTTATATTTGTCGAAGTTTTCAGGTAAAAATTGTGCATCTTACTTTCAAATAAAACGTGGGTTTCCCTCGTTTGCACACCTATGTAACAGTTCTTACCCTGTAAATAGTCTGCTTTTCTATTTAATTATGTAAATGCACTTTTGACATTATAATTTTTTATTTAATTTTAAGTTTATAATGGTATAATATAGATTTGCCGTAAGATTTCCTGCGTGAGTCAAAGTGTGATTGTCATGCCACATTCAGATTGAGATTTGGCAACCCTGGAAACGGAGGTTTTTTTGTTTTACCTGAGTTGATTTATATAACAAATAACATCACTTTATACAGCTGGTAAAAATCGAAAATTTTGAACATGAAATCGCCAATAAATGACATCTACAAATATTTCTTTTAGTATCTTTCTTTTAATATTTAGAGAAAGCAGGCCTAGCGGCATTATAGCCTATGCCCTTTTTTTTTTTTAAGCGATTTTATTTTTGCACTAATGGCACTACTAATTTTACAGTACTCAGTTTCCGGGTAAATAAACATATGTTTTTGTTTCACATAAGATTGTCTTTGTGTACTGCACAGTCAGACTGTCACGCCCACACAGGCGGGGCCGAACACCTGCAGGCGATTGCCGGCTAATCACCCCACTTGTTAAAGCAGGCTAAGCCAAGTGATCTTTGCGAAGCATTGTTGCCACTGTTTCAATAAGTCTTACCAAGTGTTTCTTTGTCTCTTGTTCTCCCCACTTACCCTGCTTGCTGTGTCCTACCCAGCTGTTTCACCTGCCCTGCCAATCCTGCCTGCCCCATCGACCTGCCTTTTCCTGCCTGCCTTGCCTTCTCCATCCAGCCTTGCTGTCCCACCGACCTCGTTCCTTCCTTCCCATCATCACCTTGTCTTATCTCTCTGTGTAGGGCTGACTTCCCTGGACACAGACTCCCTGCTTTCGTTTGACCTCAGCCGTGTATCTCCCCCTTAGTCTTGATTGCTCCCGGTTTACCAATTAAACCTTTCTGCTACCGCATTTTGGGGTCTGCCTCCTCTCTTATCACCTATCCTCACAGAATACTTTGTCTAAGAAGAATGGACCCCACGGAGCCCCACCACTTTCAGCAGCAGGTAGACTAACTAACTGCGCTATCTCACAGCTCCTGAAGAGACCGGCAGCCTGGACTCAGCTGCCCGATTCTCCCCCACGAGTGTCTGCTCCTGTCCCGGTTGCTATGCCCGAAAAAGTATGATGGTAACCCAGACCACTGCAAAGTGTTTTTAATGCAGTGTGGGTTGTACATTCAAAAACACCCGGAGCAGTTTGTAGAGGAAACATCTTGTATATGCTTTGTCATTTTGCTGCTTACTGGACGAGCATGTGATTAGGCTATGGCTCTCTGGACTGAAAGTCTCTGCCCGGGACTTTCAGATGACCTTCAGGGAGATTTTTGATCATCCTGCTGTGGGACACAGCCTAGGGGAGTGACTAGTTGACCTCAGGTAAGGCTCCAGGACTGTTGCAGAATTTTTCTTTGAGTCCGCACCATCATGGCAGGACTGCGCTGGCCGGAGGACTGTCTGCAGATCCTCTATTGTCACGCTCTGAATCCGGATATATAGGATGAACTCATATTCCAGGGCTCTTCCCTATCCTTTGAGGATTTTATTGGGCTGTCCGTTACACTGGATAACAGCCTAAGAGAGGGTTGTTGCCGGCGGACTCGCATGAGTGTAACGCCCATTGCTGCCACAGAGGAGCACCCGGAACCCATGCAACTCGGGCACTCTCCGCTTACTATGGCTGAGAGGCAATGACGCACCTCTACTGTGGAGAGCCCGGGCATGCCCTCCACTCCTGTCCCATTCATCCTTCTTATGCCGAACCCTCCGCTAAGGTAGGCATATCAGTTTTTCTGTGTGTTTCCTAAGCTCCGTTTACTGTGCCAGTTGAAGTAACATTTGCTGGGGAACAGATTTCTACACAGGCTCTAATAGATTCAGGAGTGGCCGGGAACTTTATGGATCAGGCTCTAGCTCAGAAGATACAGTACAGATTCTTCTACAGGCTCTCTCCACTCCCATTTGCAGTGCTGGGTGTTAGTGGTGGACCCCTACAGAGGGGTAAGATCACCCATTGGACGAGCCTGCTGACTCTACGAGTAGGTATTTTCCATGTGGAGAAATTAAACTTCCTAGTTCTTCCCAGAACCAAGTATCCCGTTATTCTGGGTCTTCCGTACCTACAAGAGCATACAATGTTTTTCCTGGCGTGTTGCTTTACCCTGTTGCATCCCCACCGAGTATGTGGACTTCCGAGATGTCTTCTGTAAATTGCTAGCCTTCCAGCTTCCCCCTCACAGGAATGTGACTCTGCTATCAATCTCCTAAAGGGGGTGCCACTCCCCATAACTAAAGAAGCGAGAATAGAGGATTATATTCAGAAGGGCCTAAAGCAAGGTATTATTCATAAGTTTACCTCCCCTACTATAGCAGGTTTCTTACGTCTGTGCATAGACTATTGAGCTCTCAATACTATTACGGTGAAACGACAAGAACCATTTCCCTTGATTCCCTCTGCATAGGAACAGCTGTGTGAAGCTAAGGTTTTTACTAAACTTAATCTCTGCAGTACTTATAATCTTGTATGTATCCAGAAAGGAGAAAAATGGAAGACCTCCTTTATAACCCACACTGGACAGTACGAGTACCGAGTTATGCCTTATGGCGTAGCCTAAATCTGTCAATCTTTCAGGCATTCACTCCATATTTCTCCTTCCCTCTCCCAGCACGTAAACCATGTTCATCAGGTTCTCCAGAGGCTGAGTGAATATCATCTATTTGTGAAAGGGGAGAAATGTGAATTCCATTAGACACAGGTATGGTTTCTGGGTTACGTCATCAGACCGGGGATGGTGGCAATGGATGAGCGGAAACTTGTCACTATTCAAGATTGGCTACGACCCTGTACAATTAAGAAGTACAGCAGTTTCTTGGATTTGCTAATTTTTACCACTGATTTGAAAGAAATTTCAACCAGGTCAGCCGCACCTCTAACCTCCTTCACCCGAGGAAAAGGTACTCGTCTCCAGTGGACTCCGGAAGCTGACCTTGCCTTCCAGACATTCAAATGTGCTTTCTGCTCTGCTCCCATCCTCCAACAACCATGTCCCGAGAACCCCTTTGAGATGGAAGTGGATGCCTCTGAAGCCAGTGTTGGAGCCAACCTCATAAAGAGAGATCCAGTAACTGGTCGCCAACATCCCTGTGCATATTTCTCCAAGAAACTCACTCCTGCTAAACGTAATTATGATGTAGAGGACCGGGAACTTCAGGCTATCAAACTGGCTTTGGAGGAATGGCGACATTAGCTGGAAGGGGCTTGACACTCCTTCCAGGTCTTCACTGATCATCAAAGCCAAAAAATATTTGCAGAACGTGAAACGACTAAAACCCCTGCAAACCTGCAGGGCCATGTTTTTTGTTCACTTTAATTTTACAGTGACTTGCCTCCGGGCCCGAAGAACTATCCTCGCAATACAACCCCCTGGCGGCAGTGGACCAAACCCCTTCCATCCTAGCCCCTTCTTGCCTCACAGCCACCATTTTCTGGTCCCTGGAAGAAACCCTTAGAGCCGCCAATGAATGCTCTGCTCCACCTACCAGATGCCCTCCGGGAAGTCTGTATGTGTCCACCTCACATAGGTCAGACATGATCAGGTGGGTACACACCTCCCGTAGTTCAGGACACTCGGGGGTCTCCGCTACTGTACAGTTGGTAGCACGAAGATACTGGTGGCCAGGATGGAGAGCGGATGTGGAGCAATACGTGGCCGGCTGTCCTGTATGTGCTCAACTTAAGGCATCGCACCAACTACCTGCTGGGTTGCTTCAGCCTCTGCCGATTCCTTCACATCCCTGGTCACTTCATCACTGATCTCCCTGAATCGAAGGGTAACATCGTAATACATATCGTAATTGATCGTTTCTCCAAGATGTGTCGCCTAATTGTTTTCCCCAAGCTTCCAACTGCAGCGGAATTAGCCGAGATATTACTCACCTGGGTATTCTGGTACTACGGCATCCCTGAAGATGTGGTGACCGATCGGGGTCCCCAGTTCTCCACTCAGGTGTTTTGCTCCTTTTGCACCAAGCTAAATATCTCCCTCAGCCTTACTTCTGCATACCACCCCCAATCAAATGGCCTGGCAGAGAGAACCAACCAAAAATTGTCCAAGGCTTTGAGGCTGCTATGCAAGGACAAACCTGCCAAGTGGGCTATGCACCTTGTGTGGGCTGAATATGCATTAAAAACCTGAGTGAACCCAGTCAATAACCTGTCTCCATTTCAGTGTATGTTGGGGTATCACCCACAGTTCTTCCCCTTGGATTTGACGACCAGTGATGTCGAGATGATTGGTTCCTGGGTGCCTGGGAGGTCTGGTGTCAAACCCAGCTCAAGATTGTCCAGAGATGAAAAGGTGAGTACTACCATCAGTCCTGTGTCATGTCAACAGTAAATTTTTTACATGTGGGGTTTCTATGCTTCGAGAACAAAAAATCAATATTCTGGGTCCATGGCCAGGAAACTACCCAGACCTTAAACCCATTGAGAACTTGTGGTCAATCCTCAAGAATTGGATGGACAAACAAAAACCCACAAATTCTGACAAACTCCAAGCATCGATTATGCAAGAATTGGCTGCCATCAATCAGGATTTGGCTCAGAAGTTCATTGACAGGTATGCCAGGACCAATTGCAGAGGTCTTGAAAAAGAAGGACCAACACTGGAAATATTGATTCTTTGCATGAGCTTAATGTAATTGTCAATAAAAGCCTTTGACACTTATGAAAAGCTTGTAATCATATGTCAGTATACCATATAAATATCTGACAAAAAGATCTATAAAAAACACTGAAGCAGCAAATTTTGTGAAAACCAATTCTTGTGTCATTCTCAAAACTTTTGGCCACAACTGTATAATGCCTTCTCTGAAAAAGATGTTGTCTGAATGGTGTTGTCACACCCCAATCGTGCCAATCCTCCTATGCCACACTCTCCTAGTTAACCTACTGTAATGTAGATTCCCAGTGTTTATCAGCTGTTTGGAGTTGTCCTTATTCGTTCAATGTATTTAGTCCATTACACTATTCATTGTAATGTCAATGCGCATTTGTTTGCCCTGTCTCTGCTCCTTTGGATTAATCCCTGTGTTCCCCAATTTCTTGACTGCCGCCCCTCTATCTCCACTCTGCGTCCCGTGTATGACGTGACAGGTGTCATATGTTGCTCCAAAACCTGTATATATTGTTCAGCATTAATGGTGCTTTCCTAGACGTGCAAGCTACCCAAGCCATGGGCAATAATGCACCCCATACCATTATGAATGCTGACATTTGAACTGTCTGCTGATGACAAGCTGGATGGTCTCTCTCCTCTTTACAGTAGTGATTTGACTATAGAATCATGCCTGGTTTTAATGCAGTGCTTCCTGAGGACCCAAAGATCATGGCTATTGGTTCTTAACCTTAGATACAGAGATTTCTCCAGATTCTATGAATCTTTTAATGACATTATGTGCCAAACAGGATGAAATTCACGAATTCTTTGTAGTATTACATTGAGGAATATTATTGTTAAACTGCTGCACGATTTGCTTCCACAGTTTTTCACAGGGTGGTGAACCTCTCCACATTATCATTGCACAGAGACTCTGCTTCTCTTTTATACACAATCATCTTACTGACCTGTTGCCAATTCACCTAATTAGTTGTGAGATATTCAACTAGGTGTTTTGTTTCATCATTGCATAATTTTTCCAGTATTTTGTTGCCCCTGTCCCAACTTTTTTGAAATGTGTTGCTGGCATCAAATTCAAATTGAGCATATATTTTTCACTAAATTATCAAATTTCAACATTTGATATGTTGTCTTTGTTCTGTTGTCAATTAAATATGAGTCTATGGGGCTGTTCCATGAAGCGGGCTTATAAAATTGAGGATTATTTGTAATAGCCTCACTTGAGTCCCAGATAGCAAAATCTTTCTGGCCCGGATGTGGCCCACATCACGCATTTTCATCTGGCCCACATACCATATGGAATGACGGCGATTGAGCGGACCGCTCTCGGTTGCCGCGTCAGGTTAATATGTGGGCCAGAGCAGGGCCTGATGTTAGCCACAAGTGGCCGGGCTCTGTCCGAGATCTGGCCCTATTGAGGCCCACTACCAGTTTCTGAATCTCACAGATGTTAAACTCATAAGAGCTACTTTTCAACAGGAACTGCATACAGTCCCTGATCAGGCTTCAAATGCGTTTAAAAACAACAAAAGTCCAATGCCTTCAAGGATTTTTATTTTAAACAATTGCATTAACAAATATTAGCATTGAGATACAACACATTGAATTTACATTGTTGAACTGGCAATTCAAACTCAAAAAAACAAAAATGTCAGTCAACTCAATATAAATTCAAGCCTTGAATACTATATTCAAGCTTTGTTCACTACAAAGTGCTTTTAAGAATTATTGACAGCTGTGTCTTTCAGGTTTTCGCCCTCCTTCCCTGTCCATCACCAAGTGAAGCCATCTCTTAATGCAGGCCTCAATTTCCTGATCAGTTGCATTAGCAGTCAACATATTGCGTCGGACAGCACCTAAAATGAAACCAAATTGTAATATTAGGCCATTATCTTTCGGATACGCCAGTGTTAAATTAACAATGAACAGTGTTGCAGCAGGTGTTACAGATAAAGCAGTGCAACATTACAGTAACTAACAATACATTAACCACTAACTTATGTGTACTCTTTATGTAGCATTTAGGTAATTTATTTAAACTTTATTTCATCACTCAGGTAAATTAACTAAAAACTAGTTCTCACTGCTTTACGTGCTTTTTGGGAGAAATAGCAGATAATATGGCAAGCTGTTTTAACAATTAATCATGTTACACTCCTGTCCATAGTTATATTTTAGATATTCACAATAGCTTTTCTTCTAGTCAAAAAGTGCATTTCAGATATCCAAAATGGCATTCTTCCTATCCACAATTGTCATTTGATATATCCACATCGTCATTCTTTCTAGGAGAAATCACGTCACTTTTGCCATTCATGTCTATTGGGTTTTTAATTTCAGATATCCACAATTGAATTAGTGTTAACAGCTCTCGGACACTTATGAGTCAGCTGGGATAGTCGTCTTCTTCACAATCGATACATCTAATTTATTACTCACTAATGTTTGAAGTGCGTATAGGTTCTGAAAGTAAAATGATTGTTGAATGTTATACATTGACTTTACCTCGGTATGTCCATGTGGGCAAGTTGGGAACATTAGACTTGCAATAATGGTCATCAACAGGAAAAAAAATCATTCCAAAACTATGTACACCTAACTAAATTAACAGGCTAAATGGCTAGCAAATTAGCGGGACAACATTTTGTAGGGACAAGCCTGGTCGAATTAGAGACGGGCGGAAAAGCTATTCATATTGGCGTGGATTTTAAACTTGCTTTTTACATCTCCTAAAATCTTTGTTCACGTATGTACATTTTAAAAACACTAAACTTAAGCGAAACACACGTTTCTGTGTTAAAATGAATAAATATAATTATGCTGAACAATACTTACTGCATTCAATAAACCGCTTCAGAAATGTCTTCTCCACAAAAAATACTTGCCCGCCGTTTCTACTTTCCCCGCCCTCCTTCAACTGTAACTTTCAGCGACCAATCAGTAACGAGCAGCGGGCTTGCAACTGACACCTGCCACTGGGAAAGTATTTTGCTGGAAGTAGTCCCATTCCCAGTTGCATAAAAAGTAAATACTTTACGAGAGGTATTGAGATGCATCAAAAATCATTGCACAGTTCATTTCTTGACAGGCCAATTTAATTAAAACAACCAACCACCCTACCTTATATATTCCATTATAATCATTTTATTGGTCCTATTACAATTTATTTGATGCAGTGAGCAACTATGGAAAAATAATGTTAACTGTCTGTTGGCCCTAAAATAATGCAGCTAGTACAATGAAACATATTAGTTAATTTTAATGTTGCATCACTGTTTAAATAATGTAATGTGCTCTGTCTCTATCCAAATAGCACACTTATTACATCTAGAAAACATTTCTTTTTCCATAAGCACAAGGGCACATTTGCCATACCTTTGCTAGAAGTGGGCCACTTCTGGCAAATGTGTGGAACTGCTGGCCTGGTTCCAGCACCAGCAAACAGATGTATGCCAAAAGTGGCCCACTTGTGGTTAGACAAATGTGGCCCAAATCTCACAAAACAGATATGGGCCACATGTTAAATACTTTATTAAAAAATAGTTATACTGTATGGCTTGCGGTTTTGGCCCACTTCTGGCAAAGGTATGGCAAATGTGCACTTGTGCTTATGGAAAAAGAAATGTTTTCTAGCTGTAATAAGTGTGCTATTTGGACAGAGACAGCGCACATAAATTATTTAAATGCATTATTAAAAGGTATGCAACATTATAATGAACTATTATGTTTCATTGAGCACAGTAAACCCTAACAGTTCTACGAACTCATAAACATTATGGGTATAGCAATCAAAACCTGTCTATTAGTTAATCCAACAATAAACTTTTGCGTGTTTATAGTGAGTCATACTGTATTAATTTTACCTGACTATATGTTTTTGAGTTAACATTGCTCACTACTATTTTTTAATAAAGTATTTAACATGTGGCCCATATCTGTTTTGTGACATGTGGGCCACATTTGTCTAACCACAAGTGGGCCACTTTTGGCATACATCCGTTTGCCAATGCCGGAACTGGGCCAGCAGTGCCACACATTTGCCAGAAGTGGCCCACATCCCCATGCTATCTGGGGTTAGCTTGACAAGCGAGGCTTGTGCGCGTCCACGCGATATAAAAGACAGCCTTGTTAATCAATGCTGGATAAGTAAGAATAGAAGGAAAGGATAGAGTTGCATTTCTCCCCCAGGCGGAGCAAGAATTATTATTGCAAGCCTATGAGGACTACAAAGATATAATAACTAGAAAGGGGAATACGAGCTGTATTATGAAAGCTTGTGAGGCTGCATGGCAGAAAATAGCTGACAGGTTAAATGCGTAAGAACGTGATTTAAGAAATCTTTGTGTTAAGGATGTAAAAATATTAAACAACTAAATGTCAGCAGTTTTAAGGCTTCAAAATGTATAGTCATTAATATTTCCTTTTACATATATATTTTGTTACCAGTTGTAAGGTACTTTAAGGTTATTTTAACACATCGATAAACAGGACAGCATGTTAATTATATGGGTCCATCTTTGATAAAAAGTGATAAATAATTGTAATTATTAATAATGCTTGGTTTCAGGGGCAACATGAGTGGAACGAAAAGGTCCAGGCAGCAAGTGAAGATTAAATACAAAAATATTTTTCAGAATGGTAAAAAGTAAATCTACGTAATTAGAACTACATTTTTAAAGAATTTATTTAAAGCCCATTTTGCATTGTATAATTTAGCCACCAAAAAAAGAGCTGCGGCTGCTGCAACCATTGGGGGCCCCCCTCCAGCAGCCTGTACCCCAGCCGAGGTGATGGCCCTCACACAAAACCATGCATGGCCTATTATTGAGGGAGGAACATCCTCAGACGTTGCTCCTTCTAGTCATGTGCAACCATCTGTTAAAGGTATGGTAAGTCTTTACTCTGTTTCCCCTCTCTGCCTTGCTTTCTGTTAAATGTCTTAAACAAATATTCTAATACATTATAGTAGTGGATGGTGTCTTGACCCTCTTGGATCCTGAACAACAGTCATTAGAATCTGTTGTGAGTATTGTATTTAATCATATACACTGCAATAACTGTGGGTTTTATATTTAATGTTTCAGTCCAATGCCTTTATCTGCTGCTCATTCTGTCATGTATTGTGGTTTTTGTTTACTTAATTCTGTATGTTAAGTCCTGCTTCTAATGGAAATAGATTTACTTTTTAGTTGTACAGTTAATACTTATGGTCAGGCATTGTACAGCAATACTACCACTGCATATCATACTTTGTATGTGACAAATAAAAGTTGAATTTGATTGCATTGTGGCCATGGTAAATAAATGTTCCCTTCGCAGGGCCACATCCACGACACAGGAGGAGGAGGAGGAAACTATTTTTGTTTGCCCAGAAATGCTAGCTGTATGAATTTGAAACTATTTTGCACCGAATAACATTTGTCTCGAATGCCTTGGTGGCCAGGAAAGGTAATGAATACATTTTAAAAAGACTTTAATGCAACGCAATCCTTCCTGATTTCGTGACACACTGTAGCTTTGTTTGAATGTTCAGCATCCCCCACACTGTACAGAAACGAATCACTGGCAAAGTAAAGTAAAGCGATACACAGACTGTGCAACCAAAACGGCTTTAGAGCGACATGTGTGCTTAGAAATGTAAGGTTCCAATAACTGACACAAATATGTAATACTGCATCTACTAAATCTATAGCGCTCGTATAAATAATCATCTGGTAAAATGCAACGGAACTATCCTGGGCCAAAGTACTTGTGGAACCTGTTGCCTTAAAGCTCTATGAATGACCCGTGCTTCCTCATCAACTGCATTGTGAATAAACGGGCATGCCATGGTTATTCATGTATAAGTCTTCAATGCACTCCTTGTCATTTTATACTTTCTGAATAATTGGAATTGCCTGCATGTAATCTGTAATAATGTTATACTGGAGGGTCAATGTGTGCAGGAAGGGGAGAGAGGGAGAGA
>JAABNX020000030.1:7419121-7435285 GCA_015163995.2 Mormyrus lacerda | reverse complement strand
TTCCCGTTCGGCATAGACTGAATGGCCGCCCAGATCTCCTCCACTGTAAAAGGAGCATTTAAGCTAAATCGATCTTCCTCTGAAATCGACAATAATGGAATTTTGCTTAGATAGCCGGCAATGTCTAGGCCCGTCACGTTTGATTCCGGGCTATAAAGAGATGTATAAAAATCACTTTCATCCCATATCATAACGATTGAACAATCATTTTTTTGATTTTTTAGTTGGTGAGCAAGCAATCTACTGGATTTATTGCCAAATTCATAATATTTTTGTTTAGTACAGAGCAAAAGCTTCTGAATGTGGCTGGTATGGTCCACATTCAGATTGGTTCTTGCATTCACCAGTGTTTTAAAATTTGAAACTGTAGGGGATTCCTTATGAATTTGCTCCAACCTGGAAACTTCATTTTCAAGCTTTTTTCTATTCCTGTCTCTGAATCTTTTAAGGTGAGAAGTGTAAGAGATAAGATGACCGCGTAGAGTGGCTTTAGCTGCATCCCAAATCATGGTGAAAGATACTAGGGACACTCTATTATCAGACCAGAATTGAGATAGACAGTCTGAAACAAAAGGACAAAAAGAGTCACTGTTTAAGAGGGATGTGTTAAACCTCCAGTATGAGGTTCTAGGAATAGTAAAAGCAGGGTCTATCTGCAAATGTACTGCTGCATGATCTAACAGAGTAATACTGTCAATACGACAAGACTGGATCACATTCAAAAATTGCTTAGGGATAAAAAAGTAATCAAGCCGAGAATAAGAATTATGAGGGTGTGAGTAAAATGTATAATCCCTCATTTTAGGATTTAATTGGCGGCATGTATCTATCAAACCTGTATCCGTGGATAATTGGGATTCGATACATTTGCAGAGGAGGATTTATCTAGAGAGGCACTCATTACACAATTTAAGTCTCCAGCTAGAAAACGTAGACCTTTACAATAATAATTAAACAATAAAATAATATGTGATATGAAATTAGGCGAGTTGAGATTTGGTGCATAGACATTCAGAATCGTGATATGATGATTATAAGTCGAGCCTATAATCATAATAAATCTTCCTTCAGGATCTAATTCCTTGTGCTCTAGGCTGAAAGGTAGATTCTTATTTATAAGAATGGCCACCCCTCTCTTATTCTGTGAGTAAGAGGAGAAATGAACTTGACCTACCCAATTTCTCCTAAGCTTTAGGCTTTCAGTATCAGACAGTTTAGTTTCCTGGAGCAGTACTATGTCGGGCTTTTGTTTTTTTAGATGAGTTAAAATTTTCGTCCTTTTTATTACATGGCCAATCCCTTGAACATTCCAGGTAACAAGTTTAAGTGAACCAGTCATAAAAAGCAACCGATTGGAAATTAAAATGGAGGAGAGTTAACCTTGTAAAACAAAAACATGAAACACAGTGAACAAAATTGCAACGCTTACCCATCCCTGTTCTGTCCCCAAACAACAGAACAAAACCACCCATAATGAAGTCACCAAACATATTAGACATACCGTAGTCCTAACTCAACTGAAAGACCACAATAACAACTTAATAACACAATAATAACAACCAAACCTTAGATTAAATAGAAAAAACTCAAATCAGGGTCCCCTTTAAATAAATAAAAGAGGCGTACTTAAAGCAACTGAAACCTTATATGCGTAACGTTATAAGACCGATAACAATACAAATAAGTTATTAATAATAATAATAATAATAGGAAATTCTTTGTCATGCTGTGGCTTTGGCATATTTGAGACAAAATTTGACCGATAATATGGCGTTTATTTGAAGAGAACGAGACAATAAGCCATAGTTTGGAGAGGGCCAAGTCTCAAGCAACCATCTTGCTCCGGGTCACGTGACCACCCCCATTAAATCCATTAAATGTTTTTAAAGGTGCCATAGAATGCACTTTTTTTCAAATTGTTCTTTGGTGTCTGCGTTGAAATTATATGAACTTGGTTTGGTAGAAAAATGACCAGAAGTGGTTTTACAGGCCCATTTACAATCCTACAATTTAGCCCTTGAATGAAACAGGCTGTTTTCCGTTATTTGGTCGGCTCATTAATATGCTTATGAGCTCTGCTCTGATGGGCTGGTTTACATTGCAGTTCTGCAATGGCTTACACAGAACCTATTTGCTGCACATCACTTAGTAGTCTCACTTCAGTCTAGGCACAACATTAGCATAATAATAACTTTGTTTTCAGCATTATAACAAGAACATTTATTTTTCTTGTCACACAACAAATGATTTTACAATGCTAGCCTCTTCATGCAAGTTTTAAAAAGATCTCCAAATGGTAAGCAGAGCAGCTTGTAAATATGTTGCTTGTAATAAATTGGAGTTTTGCTTTCTTTTTTGTACTGCAGTATTGGTTAGATATTTATTCAGGCAGAAGTAAACTGTGGGGAGTACATAAGCCTCTTGTCAATGTCAATATCATAGACTTTGTAATGTTGTTTACTACTTCCTTGAAAAACTGGGGTATGTTTTCCCAATGTATTGTTGCTAGCAATGTTAGCAACTTACATAGTTAGAACCATGCAATTGAACGGTTCCAACTATGTAAGTTAATGGGAGCGTTTGGAAAATGTTTCCCTGACTTAACCATTAAAGATGAACATCAGCCTGTTGACAGTTTGGTTCCTTGTGTATAGTTTGAAAAGTGCAAGCATCCCCAACACAGCCTTGAACAGCAAACTTAGGCATACAATTTTCCAATTTTGCTGATGTCCTCTGCTTTGTTCTTCATAGTACCTGCATAACTTTTGAAGCCAGAAAATGCATTTCAATTAAGCTTGAAAGTGGCATATGTTACATTTGGGGGCATGGTTAAAACTGTTATGTATTAGTCAAGGAATATTTGAAACAGCACATTTCATTTTCTTCTTTTACATATTTAATATTTCAAAACAATATTTGAGATTCAAAGTATGTATATAATGGGGGCTCAGTGGGCTAAGCCTGTGTGTAATCACAAGGTCACCAGTTCAAACCCAATCTGCAGGTCCTTGAGCAAGGTCCATTACCCCTAGTTCCCTGGGTGCTGCTACAGGTGGTAGCCCTTTGCAGACAGCTTACTCTTCAAAGAGCAACTTGAGGGAAGCGTAAAGGCAATAAAGTATCAATTATTATTATTATTATATAATTTTTTTCCTTTTTCAATTATAACAAGGTAAAGTCAGATTTTCATCCTGTGGCACTTTTAAGCCTTTCAACTTTATTGTAAGTAACCCTTGAGCAGACAATCAATTAGCTTAATAAGATGTATGTTCATTTCTTCAATTATTTATTGTCAGTTGTTTTACCCTGCAACTGATGAACTACACTAGAGACAAATGTGGTTTAGATTATACAATGTGAGTCTATAGTGAAACTAATTTCAAAAGCTTAAAATGGTTATCAGTTAGGCAAATGTTCTGGTCAGGTTGTTGAGTTGGGGACCCCTGACCTACAGTAGTGTATGTGGTGTATGCATGAAGTGTATTTATGTGTATGAACATATGGGATGAATTGGAAATAAAAGAGCATTTATGATTCCCCCAGACAGGTGTGATGCATTCAGTGTCAGTCAGCAGACGTACATCAAGGCAAGGGCATCTCTGTCTCACTCTCGCAGGAGCATAAGTACATACACTGCAGCTTAGGATTCCGAGCACACACTACTACCTTTGAACCTTTTTTTTACTCAATTTGATTGAAAGGATTACTTTTTAATTGACTAGTCGTTCAGCCTAATTAATTCACCTACCAAGCATATTGGCAAGGCAGATGTCACTTGAATGCCACCTAATGGTAATATACACTGCTCAAGGAAATTAAACGAACACTTTTTAATCAGAGTATAGCATCAAGTCAATTAAACTTGTGGGATATTAATCTGGTTATTTAAGTAGCAGAGGGAGTTGTTAATCAGTTTCAGCTGCTTAAGTGTTAATGAAATTAACAATAGGTGCAATAGCGGGGCAACAATGAGATGACCCACAAAGTGGACCCTGTGCTCACTGCTTGGCACCATGGAACATAAGAACATAAGAACTATACAAACGAGAGGAGGCCATTCGGCCCATCAAGCTCATTTGGGGAGAACTTAACTAATAGCTCAGAGTTGTTAAAATCTTATCTAGCTCTGATGGGATGGGATTCCAGCGCATCACAGGACATAGGGCCGGGGTAGTCCCTAGATGGGATGCCAGTCCATCACAGGGTACAAGCCTGAGGCACGTCCAGGGCAGGGTGCCAGTCCATCATAGGGCACAAGGCTGGGGTATACTCTGGATGGGATGCCAGTCCATGAAAGGGCACAATGCTGGGGTAAACCCTAGATGGTATGTGAGTCCATCACAGGGCACAAAGCTAGGGCACACCCTGGGCAGGGTGCCAGCCCATCATAAGGAAATTTAGAGTTTTCAGTTAGTCTACCTACATGTCTTTGGATAGCTGGAAGAAAGTAGAGTGTCTGGAAGAAAGCTTCCTAAATCAAGAGAGAACATCACACTCCCCATATACTGTACAAAGCCCAAGTGAAATGTGAACCCCCCTGCTCCCACTGAGTCACCATGCACCTGGATGTGGTAATCATCTTGTAGAATGTATATGATTTTTAGTTGCTTTGGGTCAAAGCAGTGGATAAATAACAAAATAAGTAACAACATTCTCTCCCTCCAAAAAAGCATGTATTATCCAAATGTATTACCTTTACCAATTTCCACTGGATTACGGACTAATTTCCATTTCTGTATTGTTGCCAGAGCTTTTCACACTGAATACTTTTTCTTACAGAACCTATTTAAGATAATTAGCTGTTTTTCCTAGTTAATTAACAAATTATTTGTAGTTTTTATCAGTGATTGTTGCTGCTGAGTAATCAATGTGTCTTGTTAGCAGTTAAATTGGTGATTGCATTATGCATTGTATAACTCTTCAGAACTTTTTTAAACCATTATTTATTTGCATTTTGCATTTATGAATATTTAATATTTTATATAAGCTATGTCTGGTGTCTGGTGATAAAATCAGGTCCAGTGGAAATGACATTAAATTGTAATCTTTAGTTGATATTATCCAATCTACATCTACCCTGCTAAATTGTCATTTAAAACTGTATGATTCACATAAGTAGGAATAAAGGATGCACCCTTTATAGGTATGTTAGGAACAGACCATGGGCAAGGCTTGTTAGGACTCTGTATCTGGACCTGCTCCTTTGCTAGGGGGTGTATCTACAAAAACTAGGCTACCCATCCATAGTGTACTCTGGTTGTTTGGGATGGACACCAAAATCATCATATTGTTTAGGCCAGTGGTGTCAAACTCCAGTCCTGGAGGACCAGAGCCCTTTGTAACTTAGTTCTTTCCCTGTTCAAGAGCTGTGTGGTAATTAGCACAAGGAGGTACAAGGAGTTCAATCCGGTGTGGGAAACCCCAAAATGTGCAGGGCTCCAGCCATCCAAGACATATGGAAAATGGATGAATGTCAATATCTATGCTACATAAATGATTATTGCACTTACTTAGCAAATAAAGCTTATATTGTTTGTCATAAGTCACTTAATTTCATTACAGAGCAATGTAGAACATTTAGATTTTGATTCTAATATACCAAAAAAGATTACAAGTCAGTTCTATATTCTCATTAAATCCAACTCTGTTAAAGTTGAATAGCAGTAAGAAACAGAAACACACAAATACGTGGCTGATTCCAGACCATAGACTATGCAGGGCAAGACCTGTATCTAATGTAGACAGTGGATATGTGTTCAGTTAAGGGATGGATGGATGGATGATTTTTTTTCTTTCATGGTAGTGGCAGTCAAAAGTTTCACTTCATTGGCTGGAAAACAGTTTTTTTATGCTTAGTAATATTTTGCAACATGTTTTTTTTCCGTAATGCACTGCCCTATCCTGATGGAATGACATTTCTTTAATGCATGCAAGTCATGTTGGTTTAGATCAGTATGAATTCAGTAAAGATAATCAGGTCTGGCATCAGCGGCCCAATACCATGACATTGCCTCGCACACATAACAGCAGAAAGCAGGCTTGCAGCACTCTCTAACAAGAACCACACAAGCAGCACTCTGTAACAGGAGAACCATACTGTACATACAATGTCTTCTAAGGAGAAACACACAAGCAGTGCTCTCTAACTGGAGAACCACACACACAGAGTGCCCTCTAAAAGGAGAAACACATAAGCAGCTTCCTCTAACAAGAGAAACAGACAAGCAGTGCCCTCTAACAGGAGAACCACACATGCAGCACTTTGTAACAGGAGAACCACACATGCGGCACTTTCTAACAGGAAAACCACACACAGGATGCTTTCTAATAGGAGAACCATACATGCATGCTTTGTCCTGAAAATATAAAAATTTGACTTGGTACATATAACCAACTTCCACTTTTGTTATTAGACAAGAGAATACAGTTTAAATCATAGGTAATTATATTTTCTAGCAGGTGTAGTCATACTTTTCTATAGTACTGAGTATGGCTGCACGATATCACATCACTATGTATTCGCGATTATATGGCGCAGCCACAATAATGACCAGGGCATGAGATAACAGGTGAAACATTTGCCCAGATTTTTGGTAGTATACTAGCGTTTACTCACACAATTTGGTAAGCATATTACTAGTACGCCTAAAATATTGATGAGATATCTATTGTGAGACCCAAATGTTTAATCTATCTAAAGCTGTGGTGATTTCTGTGCATGCTCCATATAACCAGAATATGATATTGTGGCATCCCTAGTACAATTCAAGATATTATTTGAGAAAAAAAATAGTGGCATTTTTTCAATTCATGTACATTGAAGTGATTCTGGTTGAGCAATGAAACACAGGTGAAGGGGAAGATGCGCTGGCGTAGTGATCCTTCTGCAAAGACGCATCTTACGAACACCGCTACTGGGAATATTCCTCTCCAGCATGCATTCACTGAGTAATAAAATGGATGAACATACTGTAAGTGTTATGATGCGGGGAGCTGGTGAGCAGGAAATCAGGCGAGTGGCTGGGACAGACGGGTAAACGGGGTTTATTGCAGGAACGGAAAGGGCAGACATCCACAAACTTGCTCTCACAGTGACTAACGACAATGACAGATCTGGGCAGACTGACTTAGACGCAGACTAAATACACAAGACAGGCTGAACTTAATGAGCAACAGGTGAGTAGAATCAGGAATTCACATGAGGTAAGAGGGGGGCGTGGCACGCACGAGGATCGTACGAACATAAGACATTTACAAACGAGAGGGGGGCATTCGGCCCATAAAGCTCATTTGGGGAAAACTTAATAGGGGAGATTTACAACTAATGATAAAGAAGAACAGGATCTTGTGTTCTGTGTTTCACAGAATCGTGGCTGTGCGCATACATACCTATGGAACCCCTTAGGCGTCATGGTAGAAAATAATATCTCATAATAATGCATGCTCTCAAATTGATAATTTATAAACTCAAGTTACTAATTTGTGCTCTTGAGTTAATAAAGTTACTAATTTGTGCTATCAAGTTAAAATTTTGTGCTCTCTAGTTACTAATTTCTCAAGTTGGTCATTTTCGTGCTCGATTTAGGAATTTGTGCTCTCCATTTAGTCATTTGTGTGCTCAAGTTGATAATTCAGCTCTCCGATTGGTGACTAATTCGAGGGAACTAATTACTAAACTTGAGTGCACAAATTAGTAACTTTAGAGCATGAATTACTAACTCAAGAGCACAAATTCCTATGGGATAATAACTTTTTCTACCATGACACCTACGGGGCTCCAAACATACCAGACTTTTCCATGCTGATCGTGATGTAAAAAGCTATTAGTTTTATTGATGATAGCTGGTGCAATGGTGTGACAGTAGTTTAACAGTATTGTTCATCTGACTTGTTGTTCCATTATTTATAAAGTGTAAACCATTTTACTACCCTAGTGAGTTCATGTCCTAGAGTCTAGTCTGTGTTTACATTGCACCGCAAGTTAAAGTGCAGGAAGCACAGCAGGTGCTTGCTGATCAAATATTGGAAGTGGACAAATCTAGATTCCCTGGTTATCATCCTTGGCAACTTTAACTAGGGCAACTTAAGTCAGGATCTCCTCAGATACAAGCAGTTTATAAAATGTCCAACCAGAGAGTAGAACATTGTTGGACAATTGCTGCACAACTATCAGCAATGCTTATCGAGCCATGCCCCGTGTTGCACTTGGTCACTCCGACCATATAGGCAGAAATGAAAACTTTTGAAACCAGTTGAGCAGCAGTGGATGAATTGTATGTGTGCTTGGATTGTACTAATTGGAACGGTTTCAGGACGGCAGACTGGATGAGCCTAGATGAGTACACTGATACTGTGATGTCATACATCAGTTTTTGGTAAAACTTGTATTCCAACACACACTAGGGCAAGCTATAACAATGACAAGCCCTGGTTCACAGCTAAACGACTATGTTTGGAGAAGCAAACAGCTTTCAGAAGTGTGAAACAGGATGGGTTCAAAATAGCAAAACACAGGCTTGGCAAGGTGGTGAATCATGCCAAATTCCTGTATTCTGAAATCCTGAAACAGCAATTCAGAACCAACAATTCAGCTTCCGTCTGGAAAGCAAATCATTAGCTACAAACCTACTTCATCAACCACCTGACCCTTGCCAACAAACTGAACAAATTCTACTGTCAAATTGAAAAAGAAAGGGACAGTCCTGACACCACCCCCAGTGTGCACAGTCATCAGTCCCAGCCCACGGTCACCACCATGGGATCTTAGTTCATACGTATGCCTAGGTTGTGCCTACCAAATTTCAGACCCCTAGCTCGTAGGGTTCAGCCGTGACACCCCCTCATGTCTGCTTGAAAAAGAATAAGATGTGGACAAACACAAAATACAATAACATTAAATCACTGGAATAATAATTTAAAAAAAAATAAAAAAATAATAAGAAAAAAAGAACAATAAATTGTAAGATTGTGAGTTCTGATCGGGATGCAAACATCAAACTGTTTTTCTCCTCCAAGCAAATTAAAATGTAAATTCACAGGTCCACCAAACATGTTCTGTAATTGCTGCACTCATGAAACTGGGGAATTTAATCCATACTTATACCTAATTCGTGTGTGCCGAATTTCAGACCCCTAGCTCAGCCGTGACGCCTCCGGATGTTCATTTTGAGGTCTAGTTTTTTATGTCCCCATTGTTTTGCGTTGCCTAACTTGACAAATTCAAAAGGTAACTGTGGCTCTGCGGTAAGAGCTGCGCCCATGAAACTTGGCAAAGTAATTCATACGTCCACCTAGTTTACAGTATCCGCATAAAATTTCAGCTCCCTAGGTCACAGGCTTCAGCCAAAGGACCCCCTCAAGTGACCTTGCCCCTTTTCCCCTTAAAAGCGAATTAAAATATAAAATTGTATAAAATTATAAATTCACAGGTCCACCAAACATGTTCTGTAAGGCCTGCGCTCCACAATGGAGGGTGGGGCCACTTTATATTCACTTGCTCAAAATGCCCCCCTTCCTCTACTATAATGATCCTCTTTCGTTCTGAGTGGGATGTTAACAAGACAATCAGGCATCACAACCCTCTCAAAGCAGCCGGCCTGTACTCTGTCTCCCTCTCCACACTGAATCATTGTGCTACCAGCTGTCTCCAGTGCTCACAGACATCTTCAACACCTTACTGGAGACATGGCAAGTGTCAGACTGCTTCAAAACCTGCACCACCATTCTGAACCCCAAAAAGCCCTGGATCATATCCATAGCCATGACTGTAGGCATGGCCTAAGTAGTAATGATGTCAAATGTGCGTCTTGTACTGTCTCATCTCAGATCTATCACTAACATTCTCAATGAGTTTGCCTACTGAGCCAATAGGTCTGCAGACAATGCTGTCAACATGGCTTTTCAGTTCATCCTCCACCACTTGGATTCTTCTGGATCCTGTTTGTGGATTTCACTTCTGCATTAAATATAATCATGCCAGCTCTGTCCTGGACAGGTTCTTGTAGCTGGGCGCACCAAACTCCACCTGCAAGTGGATCACGAATTTCCTGTCCAACAGGAAGGAGCATGTAAAGCTAGGTAAGCACATCAGTTATTATTGGTATATTGTACAGCTCGCACTGCTTGATACCATTTTATTCCTTTATTTTACTATTTTATTTCTTCTTAAACAACAGTTAGTTCCAACTAAGAAATCTGATTAGACAAGAGGCGTTCTGTGAGTGTGTACACCTAGACTTTGCAAAGGTCAGGGGCTATGGGTCGCTGGATCCTGGTTCTAACACCCTGAACCTCTTTTTTGGACTTGGTATTCCAATAATGGTGGTGCGACAAAGGAGATCGATCACATCCTCATGGACAGAAACTGGAGGACCCATCAGAACTGCCCAGTTTGTGAATTCTGACCACAGACTTGTTGCTTCTGTAAAGATTCAGCTTAGATCCAGTAGGCTACTAATTACTAGGAGAATGAGGCTTATAAAGCTTACTGTTACCTTATCAATGCTACTCGAAGAACTGTTGTATAAAAGAAATAACATATTCAAAGTTGTCCAGTTGTACTCCAATATATCAGGGCTGTGATTATTTTCGGAATCGCAATCGCAGCTGTGATATTTTGGAGTACAACCACATTCCTTCACGTTTGTTATTTCTTAATTATCTATTTTTCGTACTTTATGTTCTGTGTTCGTCTATGTTATCTGTGAATGTAAGCACAAATACTGCCAAAATGCAATGCCTAGTACAACTAGTTGTACCTGGGTAATAAAGTGAATTCTGATTCGCATCCTTGATTTGTATGAATATTTTTGGAACAGTTTATTTCTAATCATTTATAATGTTGTAAATGTAATGAATCATATTCTGATCCAAATGCAGAAGAAATCCACAGTTCCTTATTCACATACAGCCAAAACAGAATGTTATATAAACAGCATATAAAGAGAAGTGGTAAAAATAGACAATAAATCTAAAAATGCTCCTGGGCAGAACAAACCAATACCAATATGTTGGTTAAAAGTGGAAGAACAGAGGTAAACTAACATGGGAAATGGTCAGTAAGGAAACAAACTGACAATATCTCACATTAAATTATAGAAGGTTGTAAACACGAAATCAGTTTAATGGAATGTTGTAAACAGGAAACGAGCTTAATGGGCAGGTGAGGCAGATCAGGGAAGAGTAACCTGTTGGGTCAAATACATGTGCTGGACCCTGGATCCAGGGGCGGACTAATCTATATACATGGCAGTAAATTCTGAATTCAAGGCACTATTCTTCTGTTGTATTTACAACATAAAACTTCTACTTCAAGGTATTGTTTTGAATTTTTTTGTTTTCAAAGAGAGGAATGTCCAAGGAACAAAAATATTGCAGATCCCACACACTTGTTGCTTGCTGACATACAAATCAGTAGACCTATGTGTGATGCACTACAGTGCAGCATCAGTATTCATTTCATTCTTTGTGCCATTTAGCAACAGTAATAGGGAAAAAATATCTCCGTATAAAATCTGGCCATAAAATAGAATGTGCAAATGTGGCTGTGACTATTCAATTTAAGAAGGAAGAAGTATTCATCAGCAAAATTAAAGAAAAAAGGAATATATGCAAAATCAAAATGTCAGTGGATGATGGAAATGTAACTGGATTATATTATACACTAGAATTAAAGATCAAGATTATCAGAATAACACTGAAAGGGCAGTTTCATTTTGTATTTATTAAACTCTGGCATTTAAACTTTTGATCTCAGGTTTTTCATGTCTTTTTTTAAAAGTACTTTTAAAAACTCATTTATTCCTAGAAAACACCTTTCACATTCTCTCACTCTGTCCACAATACAGTACCACTCTATAATGACAGTTTTTTTCTGCTTGCACATTCTGTAATTATGTTGCGGTCTCTGTGCAATCATGCGACAGCAACAAGCAAGGGGTGGGCTTTGTAGATTTACATAATTACAATAACAAAGTCTCAGAAAGGTCCTCCATATATAACCTGGCATTTCTTTTGAGAACGGCAGGATAAAGAACTGCCATGTAAGGAAGAAGTGAGCTAATTGGAGAATAGCCATTGAAAAGAGAAAGACAAAATCAAAAAGCAACACTAGGGAGAAAATAAAGGAGGATGTAATTGAACTCCATTGCTCTTAGTGACAAAACAACAGAACTGAAACATAGCATTCAGTGAACCTGCAGTCATTACCACTCTCTATTCTGTTCTGAGTGATGTAACCCCTCTTCTATGGTATGAGCATGGGAATGACACTTCTGACACCAACTAGGGATTGAGACTAGAGACAAATCTCTAGAATTACATATCAATACAGATATGGTTTCTTACCCTGAAAATTTACATGTTCTCCTCTCCCAAAAATCTACAATATGGCTAAGCGTGTTGGTTTCTCTAAAGTGCCTGTGTGTGTGTGATTCTGTAAATGAGCATATGCTTTGTCTTGTGCCCTGAATATCTTGTGATGGACCAACATGTAACCCTGTATTGGATAAATGGTTATGGAAAATGGATGGAAGCATGGTTTTTCTTAACTCACAGGTAATATCAGATACTGTAAGAAATACTACCTGGCATAACTTTGTTTTATCTCAGGTATTATTATACATGTACACACCTAGTAAGTATCATGTATTTACCAATGAAACTCATGTTTTATATGATTCAAATTCTAACCTGAGAGCACTGTGATCGGCATTGAAATTTTCTCATAGATTTGTGAGTTCTGTTGCTGATTCTGCGCTGGTTTTGTACTACACTGCCATTATTTGAAAGGTCCCCTTTAAGCACTCAAGCTCCCTCCTACCTGACAGATTTTTAGGATGCATTATAAAGGACAGAATAATATTTCAAAAATTTCTTGTTGATTTGGTAGGCAGGTGTACGTATTGGGCAAACGAACCACAAAAGGCCTAAAAGAGGCAAGTGACAAATGAAAAAGACAACACTAGATCTAAGCTGAAATTCCGAGCAAACAAAATACGCTGCATCTACCTAACAAATGCAAACAAAACAAAAGCCTAGTCACAAAACTGTATGTTTATGAGCAAAATAGTTGTAGGAAGCAGAAAAGCTGCAATTGGAACAACAATCATGTATTCCTCAGACAGCCTTGTCACCCTCTTCCCCATCTAATCTTTATTCTTACCACACCCCTGATATTCTACAATTTGTACATAAGAACATAAATTTACAAACGAGAAGAGGCCATTCGGCCCATCAAGCTCATTTGCGGAGAACTCAACTAATAGCTCAGGGTTGTTAAAATCTTATCTAACTCTGATTTAAAGGAACCCAGGGTTTTAGCTTGCACTACACTAAGAGGAAGACTATTCCATAGTCTAACTACAAGCTGTGTAAAGAAGTGCTTTCTTAAATCCATTTTAAAATGTTCATCCTGAATTCCCTGTTCTCCAGAATTACTGGATGAATTGTTAAAGCTGACAAAAAATTACAATGTATTCCCTGGGTGGCCCTGTCATCCCCTTCCTATTATCAAATCAATATTCCTCCCACAACCACCAACCTATATTACTAGTCTCCCTATAGTAGGCTTGGGCGGTATGAAATATTTCATACCTTCATACTGTCCATATGATATATGCATGTTTGTATTCTACTTCTCTCTTCTTCCAAATGAAGAACCATTCAATCTTATAGGGTTTGCATAACTTCACCTATATTTAAAACATCACTAGACATGCTGCCCTTCTCTATGCTATCACTATGTAGCACTGCTTTTATTTTGGTGAGATTTGTCATAAAATTTCATTGCTCAAGACATTCTCCCTTATTACAGAGCCCCCAAAGGGACAAAGGAGGAGGAAAAACATGCCTCCTTGTACAAGATCTCTTAGTACTTTTGCATTATGTAGCAAAAGATGTGAGATGTCATTGTAACAACATTGCCTTATCCCAGCTTCTCTGCTGAGGTCTCAGAACTGTGCTGAGGTGGAGGTCACTTGCTAAGTCTTGAAGATCAGGACAAATATCCTTACCCTATCCACTTCCTGGAAGTCTGACGTGGGAGAAAGTAGGAATAATTGATTCCCACTTCCATGTAATAGTCCATTATGAACTGTGATTGTTTACTGGTTGGGTACTGAAGGAAGTCCATCCATATTGTCTGAAGGATGGACAAGTCAGCAACCCAGTCATCTGGAGCCAGCGGCAGTGTCTATCCTAACATGAGAGGCCCCTTGGTTGAGAAAAACAATCCAAATGGGGATTTTATAATAAACAGAACAGGAAACAACAGGAAACAGGAGAGCCAGCGACATCTGCTAGCCAGACGGGAAAATGATAGACTGAACAGGACAAGACGGGGATCAATTTTCACCTCCTTGAGTACTATGTCTCCTAATATAATTTTGCTGGATGATTTTAACATTCATGTGAATAATGTTAATCATACACTCGACAGTTTTAATCTCTGACACTTTGGTAACTTCCCAACACACTCAAAAGACCATAGCCTTAACCTTGTTTCCAGTTCAGGTGTCTCTTGATTTTGTTGCATCTGGTATGCCCATATTGGATCATAGCCAAATTTCTATATTAATGTGCTATTATAAAAACCTAACCAATAGCACTCCATGTCCTTCCTCATTCTAAAAAATATCAATCTCTCCACCTTAGCTACTCCAGTTAATAACCTCCCACACAGTGACCATTTTACCACTGCTGATAATCTGATATTGCATTAAAATGCTGGACTTCATAGCCTCCTGGTCACTCCTGCACCTCTAAAAACTTGAACTCTTTCCTTTACTCACTTGACCTTTACCCCTGAGCTTCATCAGCTGAAATCTATAGGCCATCACTTGGAATGTCTTTCCAAAGAAATTGGACTTGCGCACAATAAAATATATAGTGAACTATATATGCTGTTTTTGCAAACAAATCTACTTATTATGTAAAACTAATTAGGTGTGGTGAAGGCAGCACAAGAACTTTGTTTTCCACTGCTAATAGTATCCTAAAGTCTCCTGACACGCATCCACCTCACCTATACTGCACTGCTCAATGTGATGCATTCACCTTCCTCAATGCCAAAATAATATTCATCAGCAGCTGGCCTCCTCAATAAACACATCATGTAGCTCTTTTTATAGTGCCTCAATTTAACCACCACTAACTATTTTCTCTACTTTTTAACTCCCTACTGAATCTGAAATTTCATCTCATTTTATTCATAAATCTAAATCATCCTTGTTTGACTGACCCCTTGCCAACTCATCTGGTAAAAGCCTGTATGCCTTCACTCTCCTCCTCCTGATCTCTGGCCTTGTTCCATCATCACTTAAAACAGCTGCAATAACTCCAGTCCATAAGAAACCCAACCCCAATAATCTCAATAATATTGTCCAATATCAAATATACTGAATATATTCCTGTGGATTCTTCAAATTAAGTGAAAAACCTAGAAAGGACATACAATTAATACTCTTTGTCTGAGTAAATTAGATCTTGAAAAAGATATACAGAGAATGAAGCTAGGCAGTGGTGTCACCATGACAGCAGCACCACTGTAACAGTCAGGTTGCCATGGCAACAGAACCCAAGATTCTTTCTTGATTGAAATCCATTCATTTATTTCACTAAACTGATGTACATGTATCTGCTAACCAATGAAAATATTTAAATGGGAATTCTTGAGATTAAACCACAAGAAACTTTGTTTTAGTCACTGAAATTGAATTATCACAAAGACGTCAATTACTAATACCTCTCAGGGCCAAGAACTCATTTGCAGTTTGGCCTTCAAATAATATTTTACAATATATACAAACACACACTCACACAATGTCAGTGAGTAGCTTTTTAAAGGCATACTTGTTCAAAGAAAATTTACACAGGAGCTGCATTTTGTCAACCGAGAAAAAAATTGATTGGAAAATGCATTGCTTAGATTTTTTAACACGAGCAAAAGGGGCAGCTTGTCAGATCATAAAGACTAACTCTAATCTCTGCAAATTTCATATTGCTTTTCATTATTTTTTTGCTCAGTTATATTGTTGAAAGGTTAGTTGAGCTAAATCTGTTCAGCCTCAAGCAAAGGAGACTGAGGGGGGACATGATCCAGGTATATAAGATTCTAACAGGTTTAGATGCTGTTCAACCAAATAGTTACTTCAGCATTAGTTCAAA
>JAABNX020000030.1:7374646-7384804 GCA_015163995.2 Mormyrus lacerda | reverse complement strand
GTTATTTTCCATTTGTGGAACAGAGCCCTTTTCCTCCTGACTTTATTCTCAATTTCCTTAGTAAACCACCTTGGTTGTCATTTCCCAGATTTAGTTTTGTGGAAACAGGTATAAAGTTCTCTTGCACTTGCAACAATGTGCTTTTAAAAAATTCCCATGCTTCTTCAACTGTTTTGCTATTTAACTCCATCCAGTTTACAGTTTCTAGTTTCAGTCTCATGCCATTAAAGTTAGCCTTCCGAACATTGTATACTTTTAATTTCGACTTTGCTTTTCGGACACTAAAATTAACCTGGAATTTAACAATGTTTTGATCACTACCGTCGATGGTTCTAAAACTTCTAATTTTCCAATCCTATCCTGGTCATTAGAGAAAACAAGGTCAAGAAGGGTTTCTCCCCTGGTAGGAGTATTAACAAATTGAGTAAGAAAATAATCCTGTACTAATTCCACCATCTCCTGTTCATTTTCAGAAGAGCCAGAGACTATGTCCCACTGTATCCCAGGTAAATTAAAGTCACTCATAACCACCATATAATTTTATTAATCATAATCCTGATATCGTCATTTAACATTCTGCTTTCCTCTGCAGCTACATTAGGTGCTCTAAAACAAACCCCGACAATGAGGCCATTTGAGTCTTTAGCATCAAGTTTTATCCATACAACTTCTGTACTTTTATTTTTATTAGTGAGCTCCCTTGCCTGCAAGTTTTCTGTTACGTATACTGCAACACCACCTCCCTTCTTGCCTATCCGGTCTCTACCGAGCAACGTAAACCCTCCATATTATGTTATAATATGTTATTCCTATAATGTCATGTGTCCCATGAAATGAAAGCCTCTAAATCATTAATTTTGTTTCTAATACCCCTAGCATTTAAATACAGATCACAAATGGTCGGCCTTTTACAGTGCCCACTTTTAATATTTATTTGGGCTTTCCGTCTCTCCCCACATAAATTCGTAACTAACCTCCCTGCCCCCCCGAGTCCCTAGTTTAAACATTCCTCAACTACTCTACACATTCATCTCCCCAATACAAGATTCAAGATTCTTTATTCGTCACATGCAGTTATAGCTGGTACAACATACAGTGAAATGTTTTTTCCTGGCTGAAAAAGTACTCTCCAACTTTGCTAAAATATACTACAAAAATGAGAGATAAGAAATAAGTACTAACAGAGGATAAGTGTAAAATAAGAGGAAAATTATAGGTGTAAAAAGGAAAAAAAGACAAGGAAATCTATATAAAAATGTAGCAGCCATAAGTATATGTACATATATATTACCTGAGGTATTGCACTGTAAGGGTATAGAAAAAACTAAAATATATACATATTTATACATAAATAGATGCATTTACTATGGTAATAAATAGTGTGCCATAAGGTGCAGACAAGGTAAGGTGCAGATGTGCCATGAGGTACACATATTTTTATAATTTCCAGAAGGAAAATTAAATTATATTATGAATGTGTGTAATTGTCCTTTATGTGCTATGTGTGTAGTTGTCCATCATGTTGTCCAGTTTTGTGCTGTGGTTGAGGAGTCTCACTGCTTGTGGGTAAAAACTCTTTCTAAGCCACACTGGTTCCACTATGGTTCAGATGCAATCCGTCCGGCTTGAACAGGTCCCACCTGTTCCAGAAGGTCTTCCAGTGCCCCATAAACCTGAACCCCTGGGCACCAGGCAGGCAAGACACCGTATGGGACCCTCTATCACGGGTGCAATCATAACTATCTACACCTCTGATAATCGAATCCCCTACTACCACAACCTCCCTCCTCCTGGGGGTAGGTGGTTCCTTGGTGCCCAAGGAAAGCGGTCAGACACAGTCACTTCAGGTGATGATTTTAGCTAAACTAAAGCGAAGTTGCTCTAGGTAGGCCAAAAAACCACACAACACCCTTTCAAAGCAGGCTACTGCTGAAGCGGGAAAAAAAGTGGAAAATGTCCTCCCTGCCCCAACTGGCGACTGAGCAAAGCTCAGGAGCAACTGTCCTTTCCGAGTTAATGTTACAGACACTAGATAATATTATCTGCGGGTGTTTGATGCAAAGATACACAGACAGAAATGCTGCTCACGCAACGCCTGCAGCTATTGATAACTCACACACGGTCAATTAACAAGGATTAACAAGGACAGACAAGTACTCACGTACACAGAGAAAAGAATAAAAGAAAAAATGAAACAGTAACTACCCACGTAACTGTACTGGCACACAAACACTCAAATATACTTTGAGATAATTCCAGTTAACCGCTTCAACAGGTACACAACACAACACAAGTTCACACAGCGTCTACACCACTCCCGCACAGTGCAGCAATCCCAGCAGCCATGTCCCACCAATATCAGAATTTGGGTAGCTGAGCATAATTTCCATTTTAACCACTTGAAGATTGAGATTCCCTATATCCCAGCAAGTCCATCGTGTCATCGAGACATTACTTTCATAATAAATTTGTGCATTGAGGGGGTAGCTGTAGTACTATATAATTTGTCCCATCAAAAATCACAGAACATACAAGGAGAAGCAAACATATTGGTTCTATATTCATATAATATGTGCTACAGGTCATCTGATCTGATCAAAATAAATGTAAAGAATAAAATGTCAACTTTTATTTCTAGACAATGTTTTTCATACGATATTAACCATATGTAAAAATATGTTATCTTTTCTGCATACTCAATTTTGGAATAAGTATTGAGACAAAACTATGACAGGTGATTCTGATGGTTGAGGTGTTTGATGTTCCCTCAGTTGTGAACACATAATAATATATATCAGGTTGGTTGAGGTCATTGTCAAGTATCAGGCCATCCCAGAATGACCACAGTGGCTGAAGGCAGAAAGAATGTTAGAGCTGTGAAGAAAAACCCCAAAATAACATCAATCAAAATAAAATATGCTCTATAGCCCTATTATTCAAATCATGGTTCTCGAGGTCTGAGCACTGCTGGTTTTCCAGCCTTCCATTACCTGTGAGTCAGGTGTAAAGCACCTGACTAATCAGAATCAGTAATTATTAAACTAACTACCTTGGAAAACTGAAAATAAGGCCTGGATTTGGAATCGAGGTCCAGATATGAAAAACCCTGCTCTATAGGGTGCAGAAGTGAATGTGTCACAGAAGAATTCAAGAAAAGCAGTACTGAAACTACACTGAAAGATGTAAACCTCTCATCAGCACCAAGAATAGAAAGGCCAGGCCAGAGTTTTCAAAGAACAACAAAGATGAGCCAGAAGAGTTTTAAAGCAAAGTTTTATGAATAGATGAAGATATGATTAACATTTATGAATGAGGTGGGAAGAGAAATGTGTGGAGAAAAAGCACACCGCTTCATGTGCAATGGTACATGGAGGAGGCAGTGTCATGGTTTGGTATGCATGGCTGCTTCTGGAATTGGCTCCCTTGTCTTTATTGATGATGTAACTGAAGATGGAAACAGTAGAATGAATTATGAGGTTTGAATGAACGAATGCTACATTTTATATAGTGCTTTTCAAGACACCCAAAGCGCTTTATAGAACCAATGGGGAGCCACTTCAACAACCACCACTGTGTAGCACGCACCTGAGATACAAACATCTTGTCTTCCCATGTCCAAGTTAATGGAGATAAACTCTTTGGGCTCTATTTTGATGATGTAATGCAAAGTGTAAAACGCAAAGCAAATTAAAATTTAGTTTTGCTATTTTGACTGCGGAAAAACCAGACTCTGCTCTGCCTCCATTTGACCTTCTGCTGTAACAATGTTGTGTATTCTATCCAAAAATGTGTGTTTGTGACCTGTATTGTAAGGACCCATGTTGGCATGGCGGTGGAGGACTCCATTCAGTGTGATGGCATCATGCACCATGCTGGCCAGGGGTGTCCGCAAAAGCTCTGCGGCCAATGATGTTTCTCCCTTTTCTTCTTACTTTTGTGAGGTTGAACCCGGTTTCATCTATGAAGAAAAATTCATGTGATATTGCATTGGCGTCCATTAGCATTATTCTCTAAATAAAGACAAAATTGTGTAGCTCAGTACATTCCTACTGTCACGGCTCGAGCACGGAGCAGGGAAGCAGGACAGAGGTGATAGTTGATCAAACATGGGGTTTAAGGGAAAAACACACCAGGCGAGGTAACAAACGGACATTAGACGTTAACGACCGGGCTGGGGAAAACATACCAAACTTAAATACATTGGACTAATGACAATGATCAGAAACAGCTGGTTAACACAGGGAATCCATGCGGGGTTAATGAGAGGGCGTGGCACACAAAAGGATTGGATGAGCAAGGCAGGACAGGACGTCCCCCCCCCCCAAAGGCATGCCCGGAGCAAAGTGACAGGGACTGGGGACACAACAGCACCTGGGGGAACAAATGCAACAACAAGGACACACAGAACTGGCACAAGGAGGACAACCCAAACAATAAAAGATAGGGAACGCAGACAAACACAAAGACACCAAAAAAAGAAAACGTGGGACCCAGGAACACTAAAGGGTGTACAACCACAGGAGACAAATAGGGACTAGCAAGGGATGTAGGCACAGAAAGACGGGAAGGACACACGGGAAGCACAAAGGAATCAAAAAAGGACAAAGGCCCAGAGGGACCTGGAAGAGACACAGGGGGCACAAAGGGACTAACCAGAGACGAAGGCACAGAGGGACAGGGAGAAAATGCGGGGGGTACAAAGGGGCCAGAAGGGAGCAAAGGCACGGAGGGACAAGGAGCAAGCATGGAGGGCAAGAAGGAACTAGAGGGAAACGACGATGAAACAGGATGGGGAGTGAACACAGGGGTCAAGGGAGCTAAGGGCAAGGGGCAACAGGGAGCAGAGGGGACCCTTAGTGGGTGTAAGGCAGGGGCCACTGGAGCAGCAGGCGACCGTGAAGCCAGAGCAGGGCTTGAAGGGGACACTGGGGGTGCCAAGGAGGACGGCGAGGGGGCTGGCAGGGAAGAAAAGGAGGGAGACGAAGGGGACCGTGCCACAGGGGAGGACAGAACTTTAGCAACGGCAGCTGGGGGCGCAGCCACAGCCAGTCCAGACACCAGTGACCGTGGAGACTGGGTTACATCTGGCCGGCAAGGTGCCACTGCTGAGGTTGGGGGCACCGGCTGAGCTGGAGTCTGGGGGAGTGAAAGTGAGCTAAGGAGTCGACCCTGACATCAGTGTCCCCTCCCTTTCCGGGAAACCAAATGGTGGGAACCCAGCTGAGATCCACCATGCTGGGGCAAAGGTGGAGGGGTCAGTGCCCTAGAGGGGTCCAGTGGGGCCATCAGGGAGGTCCCCGAGGGGTCCCACTCAAGTTCCTCCTCAAAGGGGGAAGGAGCGGTGGTCAGACAGCCCGGAACCACCTCAGGGGCTGGGATTGGTGTCGGGGGGATTGGAGCAGGGTCAGGGACTGCGACAGGCAGAACCTGGGATGGGGCATCAGGTGCGGGCAGAGCCGGGCCAGGGACCTCGGAGGGTGGTGCTGGGGCCTCTGAGAGCTGAGCATCCACTGCTGGCACAGGAACCACAGGACCCCAAGCAGGAACTGGAACCACCAGAGGTGAAGCAGGGCCCACGGGGGACAGGGTAGTGATCTCGGGCAACGGGGCAGGAGGCGGTGCTGCTAGGACCTCGGGTGACAAAGCAGGAACCTTAGAGGATGCTTCAGGAACCACCGGCAAGGGTTGTGCCGCGGGGATGGCGGACGTGCCTTCTAAGGACACCTGCTCTGTCCTTACATGGAGCAGTTGTCTCAGGCTCTCCGCTATCCTCCTCATATCCCCAAGCGGGGAAGTTGAGGTAAAGGCTGTGAACTCCACTGCAACCATTGACAGAGTGGGGCAGCCTCTGGGGAGTCTTGCACTGCAAAATCACCCACCAGTATACCCCCGAAGGGCAAAGAATTGCTTGGACAGGGTCTCAGGTGTAGGTGGAGCAATGGGCAGATGGACCTTCGGTGCTGATGAAGCAGCAACTGTGCAGGCATCATGTGTAGGGAAGGAAACTAGTAGACAGGAGTCATGTTCAGGCACTGCAGCAGGCAGAGGCGAAGCTGCAGGCAGAGGTGCATCATGCACGAGGAGGGTGGTGTCCGCAGAGACCTTGGGCGTCAGCAGTGGGAGATCCCGGAAGGGCTTCGGACACACCCCCCCCCCCCCCCCCCCCCGATTGCAACGTTTCCGCATCTTTCACGGGGCAGATACAGCAAGGGCGACGTGGATTTTGGGCTGCCCAGACTGCAAAAGAGGAAACCCTCCACAGTTCAAGTACAGTTGCCTGATCATATTCTCCTCGGCCCCGCTTCTGAGCTGGGCGAGGCTCTGCCACACCACTTCCACCTGGCTTGTGTCATCCAGTGGGTCGATCCCCTCTAGGATCTCCTTAGCATGGAAAGCAAGGGCTCTGGCAACTGGGTCTTCCTTTACGTCAGGCTGCTGGAGCCAATAGATTACCTCATCAGCGTGTTTGAGGTACTCTTCCTCCGTGAGGTGAGGCGTCTTTTGGGCGAGTCCAGTCATTCTGTCATGGCTTTACGCTTAAGCACGGAGTGGGGAAGCAGAACAGAGGCAACAGTCGGGGAAAAGTAAATCGTATCATACCCTATAATAATACAAGTAATATTACTATATTAAATAATATTATTATAGTAATATTACTACTTCCAGAGGCAAAGAAACCCTTTTTTTAAACAAGATCCAATGTGATGTGTAGTTTTCACTACCAATAAGCGACCTTTGACTTAAACACGATGATCCGACGTTTTGACGAGCACTTTTCAACACCACGACGGTCCAACGTTTTTGCAAATATAATGCTATGCTTCATAATGGAACGCGATCCGATTGCTACCATCACTTACTCAGTGCCACATTCCTAATTCAATACGCTACTTATAATCTGCAGATGATCCTAACTGTATAACTACTCACACTTGCAATCAGTGTATTTTAGCTCATTCTGGTCACTCTCTCCTTCATCTTGCAATTTTTTACATTGCTTTGGCTCTCTATTTCTTGGTTTGGCTTTTTAGGTGTTGGAATCTGTTTCCCTGGTAATGTTTGGTTTTGTGATTTGAATTTGCTTGATCATTTCAGAACTTAAACAGGCAGGGGCAGGTGCAGATGTAATTACTACAGTAATTAAGGTTGTGTGAGCATGCGGGGCATGCCTGGTTTCTAATTTTGCTGGCTGCCCAGCCTTTAGTTCCACAGCTTCCACCAATGTAACTTGATGTTTAAGTCCTGCTTAGCAATTAAAACTATGTTAAATTTTAAAAAATTGCATTTTAATCCTTATCTTCTTGTTTTCAAGTATGTTTATTTGTTATTTCAGCCATATACACAATACACAGTGAAATGAATCATTGTTCCTTCAGGACCAAGGTGCACAAAAAAACAAAAGGACAGAAACAACACAAGACTACACTACAACTACATTTACAGAACAAAATGACATATAGTGCAGTTGGCAAAGTAGATACAATGCTAATTTGAATGGGTATTTGAATAAACAGTATTATTACATATACTGTATTATGGCATTTACTGTATTCCTGCAATAAGACTAATAAATAAATATGCAAACAATAGTAGCAGCAGGACAAATAGTGTGTAGAATATACTAAATGGTATATGACATACAGTTTTTGAGTTCTGATTCAGAAGTCTGATAGAGAAAAAAAACTGTTTCTCATCCTGGTGGTGTAGGCCTGTATGTTATGGAACTTGTTGCCAGACAGAAGGAGGGATAAGAAGGTGTGGGAGGAGTGTATGGTGCTGGTGACTTCTTGGAAGCAGCGTGACATGTAAATGTCTGAAATACAGGGAAGAGAGACTGTAGAGTCTTGTGATCCGAAGTGAAGCAATTCTCATATCTAGCCATGATGCAGCTGCACAGCATGTAGTCTCTCTGTAGAATGTGAGGAGGATTGGGGGGGTGGGAGGTGCGCTCTCCTCAGTCTTCACAGGAAGTACAGATGCTGCTGGGATTTCTTGGCTAGCTGGTGCTGAGGGTCCACTTGAAGTTCTCCGCAATATGAACACCAAGGAGCTTGGTGCTCTGGATGATCTCCACTGGGAATCCAATGATGTGCAACAGAGAGTGGTCACAGCATGCCCTCCTGAAGTCAACAACCATCTCTTTTGTTTTGTCCTCATTCAGAGACAAGTTGTTGGTTCCACACTAGTCCACACTAGCTGTTGCATCTCCTCTCTGTAAGCTAACTCAGCGTTTACACTGATCAGACCCCCTACAGTTGTGTCATCAGCAAACTTGATGATGTGGTTTGAGCTGTGCATTGCTGCACAGACATGGGTCAATAGCATGAACAACAAAGGGCTAAGCACACAGCCCTGCAGGCCCCTGTGCTCAGAGTGGTGGTACTGGAGATGTTCCTGCAGATCATGATTGACTGAGATCTCCTAATCAGGAAGTCTAGGATCCAGTTGCAGAAGGAGGTGGTCGGGCCCAGTAGTGTCTGCTTTCCTATCAGATGCTGATGAATGAACATGTTGCATGCTGATGAGGCCGGCACTGGAGCTGCGGGCGGAGGCGGCGCCAGTACCTCGGAGCAGGGAGCTCAGGCGGAGCAGCTACGGGTGGCTCTGGGCCAGCAAGTGGCGCCGCAGCTTTGCTGGGCGGCACGGCAGGGAGTTCCGGCGGTGCATCAGGGGGCGCTGCAGTGACCGCCAACTCTGGGCCAGCAGGGGAGCCTTTAGCAGGTGCCCCGGATCAGGCAGGAAAAGAACGGTGGGCTCCGGTGGGACAGGCAGAACAGGAACGGCGGAACAGACGGGACAGGCAGGACAGGCGTAGTGGCTGCAGCATCGGACGTTGCAGCGGGCATAGCGGCCTGCAGCAGCGGGCGTAGTGGCAGCTGTAGTATCCAGCGGCAGGTTCATTATAGGCACCAGGGCTGGCGCCAAACAAGCTGGCGTTGCCCCTTTAAGGGCCTTTGGGATCCAGGGAATTGCATCCAACACAGACCTGGTCCCTTTAAGGGCTATTTGCATTCCCCGGAAGGGGTGAGCTACCAGTGCTGGCCGCACTGCCATGGGCAAACTCAATGGGGTAGCGGATGATCTTGGCAGCCGCAGGCGGTTCTTGTGATTTAGCGGCAGTGACGCAAGGGGCAAAGACTTCCGGGTCCAGGATTGGGAGCGGTTCCCTTCAATACCCGGAGGGGGAAGAAGTAGCGGAGATGGAGACAGCCCCTAGGAAGATCGTCAGTGCGTCTTCATTTCTCCTATCTTTCTGTCCCTTTTTCTTCCGCTGAGTTGTTTGAGGTGGAATCTGAGACACTTCCGGGGGTTCGGAGGGAGTTTTTTCAAACATTGATCATGCAGTTTGTTTATTACAGAAGCCTACCAAATGGTAGAGGAAGCCATTAAATTTAAAAGTTTAAAGTAACATTTATGAAATTTTTCCAAAAATATCAAAGCAACATCTTTGTGTTTTTCTATTGTTTTTTTTTGCTTTATTGCTAAAGAGATATACAAATTTTAACAAAATTAATAACAATATCACCAGGAAAACTGTTCGTCCATACACAAATTGACCTCCTCCATGTAAACAGGTTTAAGTCTATCATCAGCACTGTGCAGTTCTGGGAAGGAGTACATCACAACAGTCTGGACCGATGCCATGTCACCATTTGATCTGATTTTGTATGAATTCCATGTGTTGACAACTTCATCAAGTTCATCCTGCATAGAAAGAAGCATAGTAAGTATAGACTAAAAGCAATGTGAAACAGGTCTGTCTAAATTGCTGTGTTGTCACTGTATTTCCCCATCAGCTAATGACAATTCAGCTATCACAGGAAAAGATTTTAAACAGTGATTACTGAAAAAAAAACAACAGTAAATCAGAGCATGTGAACCATACAGCTGCCTTAATAATCACAGTGTTATAAAGGGGGGCAATACATGTTATTCTAAGCTCAGGGCAAATCACTGACTATATAATTGAGGTGGCACGGATGCAGCCACACTGTCCACACATCTGTGTGTCTCTCCTTGATGAAGGATTAATTGATTGAAAAGTACTTATGTTAACAAACTTATATCTAACCGAAATTTAGATGTTTCTAAAAACTAAAGTTCTACAAATAAATGCATTCAGATATGTGCTTGGATATTGACTGTGTGCATAAGGAA
>JAABNX020000030.1:7350913-7365798 GCA_015163995.2 Mormyrus lacerda | reverse complement strand
TATCTAACTGATTCTGAACGAACTCGTCTTTGAGATGAACGTTTTCTAACGCATTTTTAGTCAATAAAATGTTAATAGTACATACAGTAATTTGACCATTAATTTTGTGACATTATAGGGGAAGCTGAGCTTCCCTTGCAGTCTTAAAGAAATCGCCACTGAGTTCTAGGTATTTGGTTTTTTTTTTTAAATGGTTGGTTCAACTTCTAAGAAATTCGAGTTCTAATGAATTTGAGTACTGAGGTACCACTGTACTTAAATTTTCTGTGTGAAATGTATGTTCTAGTAGTTTAAGTCACATCATTCTTGCCTACTGAATCTATAACCTTCTATCAGTTAGCTGTAAATGTCTGAGAAGTGTCCATGACTACCAGACCTTATTCAGCCACCTGATTATCAAATAATTCAGATTTATGGTGGTGTCTCACTGCTGTCATTTTATTGGCCGGGATTAAACATGATAAATGTCATAGCCAGGTAGATTAGTGAAGCGACAAAGAGATGGATTATGATGTAAGACACGTTGCCATGGTAGCATGGCAGGATAAGAACTAAGCTTACTTTGACACTACTTATTTATTGTCATGTCTTTTTATTCTTATGCCGCACTCTCTTGACCATTGCACTGCTGATTGTCTTATTTTCCACCCTCCAAATTTTTTCATTTTGTTTTTCATTTATTCCAAAAAGAAGTGGAACATGTAGAAGAAATACACACAACATTCATATGCCACACACAGGAAGGGGTGGGGCTCAAATATACCATCCATGGATGTGTGAGGTCAGTGTGCCACCCCTTGGATTGATTCATGTAATCTGAAAATAAACAGATTTTTAAAATTCATTGTAATACATTTCAAGTTTCTATCATAAAAATAATGTGCCAACTAATGTTATGATTTAATTAAAATATAAATATTTTATATATATTTTATATAAATATAGTATAAGTTACTGACACTGCGTAATCACCAAAGATCTGTGTTGGAATGAAAAATTATTTGCTAATATAGTTCTCGTGTATAGAATATTGGTATAAAGAGTCTGATATGCAGTAAAATCAGTGTTCATATATTGAATAGGTTCCATGCATTCTCTTAAATTCTCATCATTTTGCTAGTCCTTACATAATTTTTTCAAATGTTTGCTAGTCCTTACATCATTTTTTCAAATTATTTAGTATTATTTTTTCTCACCCAAATTGATGACCAACATGCACATTGGGAGTATGGGTAGCTGGGTTGCTGTTCTGAAATTTTGTTTCTTCTCACAATTTTCATACATACAATGACGTAGGATTTAACTGCTGAAACAAATGATAAGATGTGGTGTGGGTTTTAGGGTGTAGATTAGAGGGTTATGTGTTTGTACCCATCAACTGATTCTGTGATGCTGGCTGACTCTGACGCCAAATCTCTCTCTCTCTCTCTCTCTATATATATATATATAGAGAGAGAGAGAGAGAGAGAGACAGAAAGAGAGAGAGATAGATAGATACATAGATAGATGTGTGTGTGTCTGTGTTTCTGTGTTTCTTAGAGAGAGCAAGATGGGGTATGTGACAACTACCCTCTTTCCCTACAGAAAAATGAAGTGCCTCTGTTCTAAGTGACATCATTCATGCTGTTTTCATTTCAGATGAGTCACCTTTAAAACAAATACATTTTGTAGCAGGTTTGACTATTTCCCTGTAATGACATATAATTTCTCTCCTAACAAAAGGAGCTAGAATTATTTCAGTCATAAATCCATAAAATAGCCTTTTTTGAATCAGTCTAAATTACAGTAGACTGGAAATCAAAAGATTATCCATCCATGTCACATGAAAGAGAAATGCAACTGAGTCAATTACTGACATTTTGTCAAAGCATTTCTAGAAGAATAATAAGGTCTTTCTATATATATGATATTGCAGGTCAAGACCCCCTGTTGAATGTCATGATGACTCTTTCTAATTGCAATTTATGTAATAGCCAGGAAAGAGTTTGGAAAACTGGTAGTGCGTTTCATGTGAAGATTAAGAAAAGATTATAGCTTGTCAGAACTGACAGACTTCAGTTAAGCACTTCTTTTTTCGCTTTGGCTGCGTTAGACCTATCTCGCCCAGCAATTAACTTGGCTCTCATCAATAATTTTCTGAACTGACAAGACTGACAAGAAAAGTCACTGTTGTTAATACAGGAGACATTGACTTCTGCCAACTTTCTTAATAGCTTCAATCAGCCATTCAGAATAGTGGGACATGGATGGTTTCATCTAAAATGTAGTTATTACTAGAAGAAGAAAAATGTTCATTTGTTCCATTTGTAACAAATTAATGACCTAAAGAGGAGTGATGTTAAATATTCTAAAAATACAGGTATGAAAAATCTGCAGACATGAAGTCTTAATTTGAAAATGAATTTAATTAAAGATAGTATGCATACAATTTATAAATAAAATACACACATATGACAAACACAAGCATGATTTTAGAGCATGCATTGGCAAGGTCTATATCTTGCCTGTTTATTTCATATTAACACAGTTCTTTTATAAATATAACCTCCAGATTTCCTCTTTATTCTTTGTATTTCTTTACTATGCTTACAGAATAAACAAGGTTTGAACTTTGTCGCAAACAACAAAAAGGCTGACAAGCTGAGATTCTGTGCATCTTATGTGTTGCATATCCAGGCCTGCATCTGTAATGCCTCATCATGACTGTGGTTATAGAATCTTTCTATTGCATGCATGTCTTTCTATGACATCATTATATGTGGCAATTCTCTGTTTTACCCAGCATGAAACTCAGAGGTGTTTCAAGTAGCTTGTCAAAATGTCCTGGAGACAGACAGGCTAAGCACATTTAGATTTGCACACTGTCTGTACAGTGAAAGGAGTTGTGATCTCTATCAATTGTACCCTTTGTCCAGTTGTACATAAAGAGCAGCAAAAGAACAGTAGATGAATATTCATTGGTTAAATTTTTGTGGGTGCCGTCTTGTATTTTCTCGCACCTATGGCTCATCAATATGGTTCAATCCATTGATTATGCTCTTTTAAAAATGCAATACAAAAGTAAATCCAGTCAATCAGCAAAGAAAGAAATAAATGAGGCACTGAGTGTAGCTCCATGGATTTGGTATATGTGTCCATGTCTGGGAGATTGCCGGTTCAAATCCTGTGGCCAGCAGAGTAATCATGTCATTGTTGAGCCATGAGCAAGGCTCTTATCCCCAGTTGCTCCAAGGGTACTGGCTGACCCTGCTCTCTGATCCTCAGTTTTACATTACTTTGGACGAAAGTGTCTGTTAATTTAATTTAATTAAATAAGACACCTGCAATTGCTACAGAATTTAGGATAAAAGGAGAAATGTATTGTTCCATTAAGGTTTATATTTCTTAAGTTGGTGCTATTAATTGGCTGCACTGGGAATTCTTTGCTAAAATATTTCTCAGTTAATTTTTGTAAGCCTTATTGTAAAAAGCATATATTCAAGGGTATTTGAACCTTATTGTTATGACCTTCTGTCTGTGGACTGTGATATGTAGGACTACACATATTAAGAGTATACTGAATTTCTGTACACCTGCCCATTTTCAGAACAATTAATCCCAGTCATGAAGTACCTATAATATATTTATATATTGCATAAATTCCTAACGTTAGTTGCATCCTTTTTTTTGTGTGAGCATATGTATTTGTGTAAAATATACTGCATGCATGTGTCTCTGTGCATGAATACTCTATCAAAATATAACAAGGTACACTTAATTACAGAACAGAAAATGTGGTTTTGATATTTAACCTAGGATATTGAAAAGCAAACATCAGAAAACATATTGTAACATTGCCACTGGTGGCAGTATGCACTCCAAATAAAAACAACAAAGTACACCTTTAATTATTTTTTATCTCCCACAAACAACTTTAATTGCTTTGAGTAGGCCGAGAGGGATGGAGTCTAAATTCACTAGGGATTTCATCAAGCAGAAGAAGAAAGATACTGTACTCTAATGGGTTTTTCTGTGACTGCAGAGACACAGACTGCTAATGACCCAGTAGTCACCTCACTCGTTAACAGAGCCCAGGCCTTTAGCAGGCTGTGATTGGTCATTACCAGTGATGGCTTTAATTGGGTACTGGGTGTTGGTTTTCCAAGGTGTGCAAAGGCCATTGTTGTATCATTAGATCAATGTGATAATGGTCACTCATGGGAGCAAGGTAATCTCAAACTAGCAAATTAAAACTCCCACACAAAACTCTCTTTATATACAATTTTAGATATTTCCCTTCTGTTATCCATGCCTATGCATGTTTTGCATTATAAATATAATCATTAATGGAAATGCATTTTTTCAATTAACTCTTGATGGATAAAGGTATTTGGTTTTTGCAGTGAAATATGACCAGGAAAATTAGCAAACCACAATTCACATAATAATCCATTATGCGGTCTTAGATTTCCTGTACTGTATATTATAAATGTGTTTATTTTAAATTTTGATAACAATAGAGAAAAACAAATAAAATTTACAACAAACCATCAATATTCAGCAATAGCTGCTATGCTCTGACAGATCTGGATTACTGAGATTGTGTTTGGAATTTAAATCTTATTTGATTGGATGTTTTTGTTCTTGAATACTGGTTGGCCTGTGCTGTATTTTATCAGTTATATATAGTTGCATTTAATGGTATACATATCAAAACAAATTGTGTGTGTGTGTATTGTACAGTATGTGACCTTACAGAACACCTTGGCTTAGTGGATTGCTATTTCACTTCTGTCATATACCTGTATGAAAGAAATGACAACAAAGAGTCTTGAATGTTAATATGAATGGTTGAGGAAGTACATAATGAGGAGGAGGAAGCATTGCACTTTTTTTTGCAGAAGCCACATGGGGTGCAGGATGGTGTCAATTTACACTCAGCATTGGCATATGTTCAACTCTACAGTATCAGTGGGTTATTTGTATTTTTCTCCCATTTGTCTCCCAGTTGTCTAC
Organism: Mormyrus lacerda; assembly: GCA_015163995.2. Taxonomy (NCBI): domain Eukaryota; kingdom Metazoa; phylum Chordata; class Actinopteri; order Osteoglossiformes; family Mormyridae; genus Mormyrus; species Mormyrus lacerda. The sequence continues at coordinate 7,360,803 of JAABNX020000030.1, read as the reverse complement.
AATCTATGAGCCCCTGGGGAATATTTTCAAATTTATGAAATCAGTGGCAATTAAAGCTGAAATAACAACCTAAACACATTTGATATTAAGCAATGTGTCCAATGTGTTTTCTGGCAGTATCTTTGAATACTTGATAGGATGGAAAGAGATAAAGTGCATTTGTCAAGGGAGATTCAAGCATTCCTGTTTATTTCCCTGTACAAGTCTTGCTCAAACAAACAAACAATAACAGGCTGTCTGGGGACTACACCGGAACTGATAAGATTACATTGTTCACCTTTGATTGATAATGACTGTACAAGATGATTTGTTGCCCTTCGACTGTTTTATTTTTTGTTAAACCATTTTATGAGATTGATTACTCAGACGCAGCTGCCCTTTGCTTCCTTTTCTTTATGTAGGAATGTAATTTACTGAAGTCAAAAAATGCTTTCACACAAGTCCTATCTGAAGACACTGGCTAGGTATACCGTCTCCAAAATCTATTGAAAGTGACCCAGTCTTATGATGAATTTCACTTAGTTCATCAAAGTTTGAAAATGTATTCAGTTGGAATACAGCCCGTGATGGTGTGAAATCTTTAAGGCTGCTCATTCTCTTTTCAGTTTTGAGTGTATGACTAGGATCCCTTGTCCAGACTTTTCTTATAATACTTTCCTCAGAATATAGCTTATTGTCAGAATCACTAGCAATTTGAATTAAATTTTATGAGTGGGCACAAATAAGTTGAGCAGTGCTGGTTTAGTGGTTAGGGATGCATGCTTGTAATTGAAAGATTGTAGGTTTGAATCCCTGACCAGTAAGTCATCACTGAGGTACCTTGAGCAAGGTACTGCCCCCAAGCACTGCTCCCCGGGCACTGAATTAGCTGCCCCCTACTATGTCACATTGGCACATATAGGTTAAATGCAGAGGACACATTTTGTTGTTGTGTGCTGTGGTGTGTCAACAATGACAATTAATCACTAAATTAAAATTAAATAAGTGTTAGTTTTGTACTTATCCCATGACCTTTCATTAATCAGTTATGTGTTTCATGCAGTTACTATATTTGTTAATGATTTGTACTTGAGTACTAACTGAGTTATTTGTGCCCCTTCAAATAAAGTGTTACTGAATCACTCAAGATGCTATACCGGGGATGGCCAATCTTACCCACAAAGGGCTGGCGTGTGGCGGATTTTTAGGATAACCTTTAGGTCAGCTGTTCAAACCCAGGTGTAAGAACTGTTCAGCCAATCAGTCCTCTAAATAGTAATCTAATTAGGGAGCTGCAGCAAAAACCTGCCTACACATCTGCCCTTTGTTGATAAGATTGCCCACCCCTGTGCTGTACTGTATCTTTCAAATATTCCGTGATATATTATGTTTTGGATTTTATTTCTGATTATGATATTTGTCATATTTAAATACTGTTTATACATTTCCTTATGTTGCTTCGGAGAGAGAAATGTAGATGCAATCACATAACTGGGCTAAAAACTTTGTGTCATCAAGCAAAATTATTCTACATCTTGACCTTGAGTTTCTTTACAGGTAAATAGATTTTTTCCTAAGTCAGCCTTTCTTCTGACTGATGGTGAGTGATGCTTTCTCTGTTCTAAAGGTTCCACTTTTTTCCTCCATTTACTAAAAAAGCAGAAAGGAAAAAGCCACTCTCGTTCACTGTTGTTGAAGCTTGATACATAATTTATGCAAAGAAAAGAATGGCAAATTTATGATTATAAAACTATAAATAAACTATATTTTTTTATCTTATTGCCATGTGAAAGGGAAAGTTATGATGATAAATTTACCCAGCTTTTTTGTTTTCTGATAATGAGGTTTACAGTGACAGTGCTCTCACTAGAGCTGTGATGTGACACTATTCTATGACCTCACCATCACCACTCATACCTACACCACTGCAATCCCCCATGCAGCACTGAACAGCATCCGTTGTTCTTGTACCAGGTAATATCCCACCGTTAGGTATCTTTTCAGCTGGATGTATAAACACCATGTTTTTCACTACACCCCCCTATCCCCCCCCCACCCACCACCACACTTCCATTTCCACCCAACCAGCAACCCAGCCAGTATAGATGTTGCCCACTAATTGCAAATCATCTGTGATATACACGGCTGCTTCACTAATTGCCGCTCGAAGCTGTGCTCATTAACTGTTCTCATCTGGCTTGGTACACAAACTAAACAACTTGCAAACGATCCAGCAATTACTTATATTTTACCCACTCCAGCATCAGGCGGGAATCAAAATAGCTGCAGCAAATAACAAAAGGCGTTTGGCTGCTAATGTCTAAAAAAGCTCCACAGCAAAGGAGGCTCATTAAAGAATATTTGTTTTTTAAAAAAGGAACCACAGCAGGGCACTCTTGAATAGCTGTAACAAGCTTTCTTAAGTACAACACGCCCACAGATCATTTATTGACCAAACTGAGTTTTCTTGTTTACCAATAAATTGGAGAAACATTGACAATGTGTGGGTAACATGCAACTCCTTGCTGCCAGCTTATGTTTCAACACATACATCGTGGCAGCTGGGTGAGAGCGAGAATGTGTGTTGTGATATACAAAAAAACACATTCCTATTGTATTCTCAGACATACAAGAGCACTCAGACACTCACTCACTCATCCTCCTATCTCAAAAACAAACAAAAAAATGAGTTGTCTTTGTAAAAACAAAGATCAATAAACACACATATCTACACAAGCAATACACGCATGTTACACAAACATACTCACAACTCTAAACATAATACATTGATATGTATTTCTAATGTTTACAGAAAAGCACTTTATCAGTCCAAATACAGATATATACATGCCATCATAAGCAAAAATATGTCTCTGCAGGGAATCAATATATTCCTTTACATTTCAGAAAGGGTTGCATTGTTGATATGAAAAGATGCATAGGTTGCATTTTTTCATATCAACAATATGTAAGCAAATAACCATATACATACTATCACACCCAGAAAGAGCTACAGAATAAACAAAAGAAAAATAGCTAATTTTAATGTGTTTGCTGAACACAAAGCTATTCATTGAATCCTATCTCAATGCCATTATGTTCCATTGTAAGGGATGAAAGGGAAGCAGGAATTTTATGTGGGTGGACAACAGGCTTTTCTGTGAAATCCTCTTTAAAAACAGAAAAGGGGAAAATGGGGAAGCTGAAATTAAGCAAAATAATGGGAAAGACTATGGGAGGAGAGGCCATTAGTGAAGGGATGATTGGATGGTTTATGGATGCCTCTTACATTTTGTACCACAAACCAGGTTAATTATTTCAGTTGTTAATAATTTTGTGTGTGTGTATGTGTGTGTGTGCGTGTGATTGTATGAATCTTTTAATTTATTCTTTTATGTTTTTCCTTAAAGTCTTTTTTAGGGTCAGATGTGGGTACAGATATAGAAATTAAATCACATCAGAAGCAAAAATAATACCCTAGAAGATCATATAAAATAACACACACACACACACACACACACATATGTATAGCTGATGGAGTACCTTTTCAAAATATTACATTTCCTAGTTCACAAAGAAACAACTGTTGTCTTTCTGTCAGCTTCTTGCACATTCTTAGATTTTTGAATTATGTCTTACCTTGTTGTGGTCACAATGTAAAGACATTTTTCCAGTTTTGCACGTGATTACACAAAATGAAATCACTTAGTGTTTACTACGCCATTTCTGAGGATCTTTTAGAGAGACACTGCTCAGAAAAGAAAGCATTGGCAGGAATCGTGGCAATTTTATGTTTTGTAATTTGAATTCCTAGTTTATGCTTTTACATGATTTTTCAAGCTTATTAGTTTTGATGATCTGTTAACATACAAAGATATTTAATTTCTATCTGTTAACGTCTTCATATCATTTTCCATTTGGAAAACCATGTTTTCTTCCACGTTTAAAAATAATACTAATCAATGTACCTTCTAAAAAATTGATCATACAGGCAGTTACTGGTTTAGGGCCAATTTAGGGCCAGTGAATTGTTACGTAAGGGACAAATGGTTATCACCTATCGAAATAACCCACATTGTAATTAGTTTATTTGCGCTTTTCATGAACAGACGGTTGAGGGTTAATAATTTAGTGTAAGTAATGCAAAAATTTCAGCTATATTTTTTATGACAAAATTACAGTGGTAACAATCATGCAAGGAAGCCTAGCAGACATATTTTTAAGGTGCTCTTTTTCAACCAAAGTACTTGTCAGTGCTCATACCTTAACTAAATTTAAAGATTTATACTCAACATTAATGTGTGTTGTGCTGTTATCATGTATTAACCCTCTGGAGTTCGCTATGCCACCCGCAGGATAAAACGGAAATTTCCCCAAACCATTTAAAGAACTCTCTGAGTTTTTGTTATAGAAATATTTAAAAGACACCCCCAGAAAAATATATATATATTTGTAAGGAGAATAAAAAAAAACAAGAGTGACTGACACGAGTGTCGGAGTCTCGAAACGCTCCTGATCACCCATCCATTTGCAAATAGCGCTATTCATGTGATAACGATATGATAATCTTGCAGTTAACCTAATATAAATTAATGTGATACAAAAGCAGTTTGTGAAATAAGGAAAATGCATTTTGATATGGGGCTGGAAAAGGTGACTATATAGACAGATGACCAATGTGTGTATAAAAATAATGTAAAAATTGTAACTTAAGAATTGGTAAGTTATGTCTGTATCTGTAGGAGAAATTGTGTAAAAGAGGAGAAAAGAGCATAAGAATCTATTCCCCACATGTAACTGCAAGTTGTTTTCTTGTGACTGCAGTTTTCAGAGCTTAGGAATTACTAAAGCTTTTGATAGTGTATTATTGCAGGAAAATTGTGTCTGGCTCCCAAAGCATTACTTCTGCACTTTGTTTCAAGGGTGGCACAGTGACACAGTGGGTAGCATGTTGCCTCATATCTCCAGAGCTGGGAGTTTGAATGCCACCTCTGCACTGTGTGTGTGGAGTGTGTTTGTTCTCCCCATTTTGCATGGGTTTCCTGTAGGTATACCAGTTTCCTCCTACAGTCCATAGATGTCAAGTCAGTCTACCTAAATTGCCCATACTGTGTGATTGTGTGCATGTGCAGCATGCGATGACCTGGCAGCCCATCCAGTGTGTCCCCCCTGAGGTGCTTGACCCAGACTTCAGACCCGCAACTCTGCAGGTGAAAGTGGTTGTAAGATAGATGCATTTTAGGGCCAGCTCCTTAGTAGTCATGCTTTTGAAAAGTTAGTGTTCAAATTTGTTATCTGGCATTTTTCCTACAGTCTTCTTTCATATTATAGAATATATAGGAAACACACATTATCATCTTGCACTCTTTAGAACGAAGTAGGAGAATGAAATGATGCATGGTGTAAAATTCTAATGAAGGGCTCCCAGGTGTGAGTTGTGCTCGTCGTCACCAGTTTTCCCTCTTTTCATTGCAACTGTCTGGGGAATGTATTTCAACAAATAAAATACCTCTTGTAGCTGGGCTCACAACACTGTTAATTAATGTAGCAGACGTTAAGAAACTGTAGGAGAACAGCAAGTCTCAATTACCCTGGGAACAGGCAAGCACAGTTTTACCATTTGTTATATTAAGTATTAGGAATTAGTACCGTCCAGGTATAATTAGAATTTTTTCATCCTTCACCAGCAACATGTGGAAACTTATTAATTTCCTTTTCAAACTCCTCTGTGAATTAACATATGGCAGAATGTTGCTGAGGATAAACTAAATAACAAAAATGTAGAGGGTACAGATAGATCTTGAATACTTATAATTTAGAGGAAATAAATTTGTTCAATGCGCTATGAGTTTTTCAAAATCGTGTTTGAACTGAAATGTTCTACTAGTAATAAAATTCCATTTTTATCAAATACATGTCAGCAGATATTATTTCACCATAACGGTATGGGATATATTGAGATATATGATAGAAATAAAAAATATGAACTTTGTATTTGTAATTATGAACATTGATACCTTATGACAAGGCTGTCAAAGCAATGAATATTACCTTTTATAACCAGTGACAACTCACTGCTAATATAACGGCTAGGCCATAAATTTTGACATGTTCTTCAGTAGATGGTCATAGTCAGCTTGGAATTATTCCCAATATACAAGGTAAAGTTTTAGTGCAATTGCATTGCAGATATACAATTTGACAGACCTCTGAAGGTGTCATGGACAATTTTTAGCTAAACTGAGCTCACAAAATCTGTAAAATGTGTGGGGTCACAGAGTAGGGTAAGTCAACATGCGGTGCCCCTGGAGCTGGGAGTTTGCTCAAGGTCCTTCAGACATGTGACTGTTTTGTCGAGACCAGGCAATCTTCTGATCATGGACACGGAGATTGAGCCACTCACCACATGTTTGATGAGTTGGTCCTGGGATACTCCCTGCCTAGTGTCTATAGGCTCTGGGTCCTTGTGACTCAACAACTTGTTCCTGCAAAAAGCAAATCGAATACAGCATGCAGTTTAGTCAAGGATCATTCAAAAGGCTTATTTAATGTGTGGCTAGGCGTATTGAAATGCTACATTCCTATTTATAATAATTATCCATTCACCTTGAAATTTCTTATCTAGTACGGGATTTCACAGTGATCTGGATATTAATTTCCAGTGTTTCAACTGGCAGCATTGCTCCAGTATCTGGGCAAATTTTGACAGACAGTTTGATCAAAATGTCGTTTTTATCCTGGACATGGTATTTAAATTTTTTTTTATCAAAATATTTTGCCACAGACACAGATCACAGATGAGTCTTGCCATGGACATGTTTGTTCATGTACAGACAGGTTGAGGATCCTTGGCTGTGACAAAAGTAATTTTAAACATGACATAATCATTAGTGCCATACATGGTGGTTCCAGAATATCAGAAACACCCACCCTCCTGTCTAGAGTTTACTGAAGATGTTGGGTGAAAAAAAAAGCATCTAGTAACCAGACTTAGAGGACAATGGTCTGATTAAAGCTAACAGTAAGGCCACAAATGCTAAAATTCAACATTCAGTAAAACAGTGCTGTGAAGAAAGGAATCACCTGAGTGTATGTGGGGCTAGCTGAGCATGTAATCATGATGAAGCACCATCTGCTGGACAGCATTTCAATTATCACTTGGATAACATTAAGGTAAAAATCAGGTACTGTACAATGAATGTTAGCTTTTTAAACAGAAGGTGCTTGACAGTTGTGCTTCTGGTACTTTTTATTGTTGGCTTATTAAGTTACTGGCAGCTCCAATGAAATTGGGCACTTCTCATTGCATGGATTTAGGCTTTTAAGAGTTATCTGGCTACTGCTATAATGTGTCAAATTTCCATGATTTTTCACTTTCAGAATAACAATTTTGAGATAATATGCTGTTATATTTAATGCCATTTTCAAGGTATTTATATTTTAATTAATTTTGTATTGTTTTGTATCTGATATAATAGATGCCTACACGATTCGTTATTCTTATTAAGGTAAGTTTTAAAAAAGGCTAAAAGTTAAGTAGTTTCAGCTAACTGGGAATCACCTATCTTTTACAAGTAATAAAAACACTTTCCTAAATTGGTTTTTAAAAAAGAAATCCACTTACAGCATTTTGTTAAATTTTTTGTCTTACAGTGCCACCTAAAGTCCAATGTCAGAGAGCATGCACAGGAACTGAAATGCTACATTCCTATATATAATAATTATCCATCCATCTTGAAATTTCCTATCTAGTACAGGATTTCACAGTGATCTGGATATTAAAGTCCAGTGTTTCAACTTCCAGCATTGCTCCAGTATCTGGAGTAATAAGACTGAGTACTAATAAAACACTATTATGGCATACACTGAAAAATATTCTATTCATGAATATATTCGGGGAAGCAAGAAGTATCCTGAAAGGCACATTTGTAATTCAAGGGTTATTTAAATGTAAGCTACAATTGTCATATTTAAATCACCAACTAACTTGAGCATAATATTTGTATTGCATATCCTTATTTTATAATGACACCAATTTATACTCAAAGGAGTGCCACCTTAGCAATGTAAAACGATAACACACCCAGCTAAGCCATGCTCGTAAGAATTATTTAATTATGATAAATCTAATGCTATATACAAAAGCCCCTATTTACCTGACCACCAGAGGACACTGTCTACTTTTCTTACTATCCCACATCCCTTCCATTAATATGGGCATATTTCTTTTTCTGGTAAGGAGTAATTGAGCACGGAGCAGAACAGTAGCCGCATCCTGCCAGGGTTGAGGGGTTTGAATCCCTCCTGTAGTACAAAGGCATGCTGTTAGGCTAATTTGCATCAATTGTGTTACATTTACATTCATAGCAGACACCTTTTCTCTGAAGAAAAATATGAGTGTGGGAAATCTGGGGTCAGACAGGAGGGTCAGCCAGTGTCCCTGGAGCAGTTAAGGGCCCTACTCAAGGTAGTAGGGGCAGCATGTGGCTCAGTAGGCTATGCCTATGTGCTTGGATTCATAAGGTTGCCAGTTCAAACCTAGCTTCAGCATGTCTGTGGGTCCTTAAACAAGGCCTTTAACCCCCAGCTCCCTGGGCACCCCAACAGGTGGCAGCCATTTGCAGACAGCTTACTCTACAAAGAGCAAGTTGAAGGAGGTGTAAAGACAATTTCCCCAAGGGGATCAATGATGTATTGATTATTAGTGATATGAATGCCAGCCAGACAATGGCACAGATTCCTAATCCACTGAGCTACACACCGCTATCTAGCTTCAAGTTGCCCCTAGTGTGTGAATGAGTGTGTGCATGCATAGGTACTGTGATTAACTAGCATCTGGACCCAGATGGATCCATGTCTTTGGCTGTGCTTGCAGTTCCAACTGAAGAAAAACAACCCCAAAGCACAATGTTGCCTTCACTGTGGGTATGGTGTTTTGGTGATGTGCAGTGTTGTTTTTGCTCCAAACATATCTTTTAGAATGGTGGCCAAAGAGCTTAAACTTTGGGTTCATCAGACCATAGCATATTTTCCCGCTTGCTTTTGGAAGATTTGATTTGATTGGTTTTGTTTGGCAAATTTAGTGGGGCTTGGAAGTTTTTTGAGCACATTTTTTGACCACAATTACAGAAAATATGTCTAGCACAAAAACAGCATTGTAAATCACCAGAAGAACACCATACCTAAGGCGACGCATGCTGGTGGCAGCATCATTTTTTGGGGTTGTTTTTCTTCAGCAGGAACTGGAGCTTTAGTCAATGTGGAGGGAATTATGAACAGTTCCAAATAGTCGATTTTGGTCCAAAACCTTTAGGTGTCTGCTAGAAAGCATGCATGCTGTTAGACTCCTGTCCAAGAAGACTGAATGGTGCAATTAAATTATAAAGTGCTTCCACAAAGTATTAGTTTAAGGGTGTGCACACTTATGCAACCAGATTATTGTATATATATTTTTCCCCAGACAGACTTGATTGTTTGTCAGTTGAATTGTACAAGTTATAGGTCACATTAATTCTTTCAACCCTATCAATTGTTTTTCTATCCTTTTGATTTTAGGCTTATTACTCGGTATGCTACTTATGCCTAATCATTGCTAATTTATCAATTATTAGCAATATAAAGATTTTCAGGCACAACAAATATAATTGTGTCACTATTATTTGGAAATGCATGGACTTCATTGGCGGTCTTTCTATGACTTAATATTGTGAAGAAATACATGGTTAGTGATAGGTGGAAATGAATATCTTTGATTTAACATCTGGTAAGTAACAGGTCCGGGGTGAGGAACCAGACAAAGTGCGGCTCAAATGACGCCTATGAAGGAAAACATAATGGAAACACGTTTGCCCTTGCCCGGACGCGGGTCACCGGGGCCCCCCCCTGGAGCCAGGCCTGGGGGTGGGGCTCGA
>JAABNX020000030.1:7330383-7346242 GCA_015163995.2 Mormyrus lacerda | reverse complement strand
ATTAGTTAAGTTCTCCCCAAGCGAGCTTGATGGGCCGAATGGCCTCCTCTCGTTTGTATATTTCTTATGTTCTTATTCTTAAAGCTGCAGCAGAGACATGAAACTTATTTGACTTTTTAGCCGCCAGTCGATTTTGCAACTTTTTCACTTTTGTTTTCAAAGCAGTTACTTCAGCATTAACCCCTGCCTTTTAAGGTGGGCACCTTTGTGATTGATTAAGTTTTACTCAAACACCATAGTAACACTAAACAATGTCCATTTATTGCTCACATTCCCCCATCACAAATCTAAAGGTGGTGTTTTACCTACTCTGCTTAACTTTCTTTTTGGTTACTCCCCACGTCTTCTTTCTCCCTGCTTCTCTGTACTTCCCTACTCTGTCTCTCCCGTCGCTGATTGGATCATTCATCCAGGTAGAGGTGTTTTTTTTTTTTTTTTTTTTAAATTAAATTAAACTAAATTATTATTACGTATAAACATAAATTACACATTTTTTAACAATATGACTTCAACAGTAATTAAACAGAATAAACATCAACTTAAATACATTAACTTTTGAAATCAGCCACCCAAAGTTCCCATAGGGCTACATACTGTATTTATTGCATTGTATTATATTACACTTATTTTATTGTCATTGATGGTTTGGTGCCCCATCCTTGGTTGTTCCCTGCCTTATAGTATCTCTCTAGTATCAGGGATAGGGATAGATGACCTTGAAAGATGGATTGTTGGATGCTTTATATTGTACTGTGGATGTTATACATTTATTTATTGCATTTGTGTAGCGTTATACGGGGCCCAAGGCAAATGACATTTCAACACAATGTGTACTTGTACTTGGATGTGGTGACAATAAAGAACTCTTGAGGCTTATTCTCACCTGTCTATGTGTCTCATGGAGAGCAAAATTAGATAGGCGGAATGACAAATCAATAAAGATCAATAACTCTATAGACAGAAGCATGTGATTACTGGGCCTTAATGGGAATATTTATTTCTATAAGAAAGTTATTTAAATAACTTTCTTATACCTCATTTCTGGCAAAATTGCATATTGCATATTGACTGTGGGTTAATCCTACCAGGCAACGGTTTGAATGCCAGTGAGTGAATATTTCAATAGGTGGAAAAGAGGCTGAAAACCAAAATACACTAGACAACAAAAGTCCAGCTGTGAGTCTGTAGAACCATGAGATAATTGAAGATTAAAAGATCTCTAAAGTGCACGTGCAAAAATGGATGATTTCTATTTGAAAATAATATATTTACAGAGCCAAGCAAGAATAATTCATAGAATTCATCCTTTTTGTCCATGAAAGGATTAAAAAAAATTTTGCATCTTGTGTGTGTGTTTCCTAAAGTTAAGTATTTATGCGTATTTATGAATCATACTGAACAAAATGAGAGCAGCTGGTAGCCTGGGAAACACAGCAAAGAATGACTTTGATAACTTGGGCCAGATGAGCATTTGCACATGTTCCATAACATCGCACAGGCCCTGAATGATTCCGGTGGCAGAGGATGACTGAAAGCAAGAATAATTAATACATTAAGTCATCGACCAGTAATCAGGACCCCTTTACTATACAACAATTAACACAATAATGCCATGAATAAAAGGAAAGAAAAATTTACGACATTAAGTAAAAAAAAAAAAAGTTTTTCTATTACAGCTATTTTGACCTGTGACATGAATGTGTATTAATCAGTCTGTGAATGAATATGTATAAGGATCATGTGATACCAATAATATTTAGGAGTTGAGCAAGGCCCTTAATGCCAGCTACTACAGGGATGCTGGCTGACCCTGCTCTCTGACTCCAAGATCGGCGCAGCATATGGCTTGGTGGGCTTAGCATATGTGCTTGTAATCAGAAAGTTGCCGGTTAAAATCCAGCCTCAGCACGTCTATGGGTCCTTGAGCAAGACCCTTAGCCCCCAGCTCCCTGGGCACTACTATGGGTGGCTGCCCTTCAAAGACAACTTAATCTACAAAGATCAAACTGAGGGAGGTGTAAAAACATTTTCTGTACAGGGAAAAGTATCAATTATTATTAAGTTTTCCCGAGTTTTGTGTCACTCTTGACAAAATGAAGGCGATATGAGAAAAAACTATTAATTACAAAACTAACCTGCCTTTAAACCATTTCTTGGGTAATCTATAGAATTTTGGTCACAGGGAGAAAAGTTTAGAGATCTAAGAGAATTGTAATGAGGTGACTGATTATGGTCAGTGTGATCCTGAGTCAAAGCCTGTAGTTGCTGAATTTTATGTAAACAAAGCAGTAAGCATTGTGGACAGTGCAGTCATCATAATGGCTTTTTGAATGTAGGGCTCAGAATGTAATGTGGAGCTGGGGTTAGTTTGTATTTTACTTCTGGGTTTTAGTTGGGGTTGTCAACCTGGCATTGTCGTCAACTTTGTCTTTATTTCAGGTCCATGGTTTTGCATGTCTTGAGTTTTTTGATCCTGATTAGCTGGCGTCTTGTTCCTAGATTCATGTTTTTGACTTCCACAGTGGGTGCGGATTATTCAACTACGACGTTGCTTTTAGTTTTGTTGTGGTTATCCTGTTCTTATGTTTCAGGCCCACTTCCTGTTTTATGGGTCGGGTTTCTGGTTTACCAGTCTTCCACACATGAGTCTGCCTTTTAGTGCACCTGAAGCCACACACCCAGCGAGCCAGCAGCCCCAAGTCCCATTGGCTACCTGTTTTCTGTAGTGTGCTGTCAAGTGGTCTCAGGGAACAGTGGGGGAAAAACTTGATGATCAAACCGTACGGCTGCGGAGTTCTCTCTAGAGTTCCGAACCATCGCTGCTAACTTGAGGTGGTCGAATGACTGCCTTCAGACAATCTTTCTCCGAGCATTGAACCTGGACCTACAAGATGAACTATCTTATAAGGGAGAGGCCCCGTCCTTCGATGAGCTGGTCAGGGAGGCTATACAACTGGACAATACCGTGAGGGATCGTCATCGCCGGCGTCATCAGACGGAACCCTCCAGGGGGGCACCTCACCTTGCGATCGAGCCTGCGGAGCCCATGCAGCTGGGCCGATCCCCACTGACACCCACCGAACTTTATTGATGCCCGGCTGGCTAAGCAGATGAATCTACCTCTGCAGCAGTTAGCCTATCCCATTTCTGTACAAAGGGTAACTGGGGAACGAATAGAGGAAGGAACCATAGTCCACCATACTCACCCCTTTGTGTTTCAGGTGGGGATCCTGCACTCCGAATCTCTGGAGGTGTATGTGCTGCCTAAAACCAAAGATCCTTTAATACTGGGACTCCCATGGTTGCGAAAACACAATCCCCGGCTTGAATGGCGTACAGGAGAGATCGCCGCCTGGTCTGAGCAATGCCTGCGTGATTGTATGTCTATTCCCTGCAAAGCTACAGGGGTGGAGAGTCCAGAACCGGAGAACCTAGCAGCCATCCCGGGGGAGTACATGGACTTCATGGATGTGTTCAGTAAGGAGAAAGCTTCCAGCCTCCCTCCTCACTGGGACTGCGACTGTGCCATCAAACTCCTGGACGGAGCTAAGTTGCCCCGAGGCCGGTTGTACCCTGTCTCGTTAACAGAGGAGGAGTCTCTGGAGACATACATCCAGGAAGGGCTGAAACAGGGGATCATCTAACCCTCCACCTCGCCCGTGACCGCTGGGTTCTTCTTTATTAAAAAGAAAGATGGGGGACTACGACCCGTAGTTGACTATCGGGCACTGAATGCCATTACGGTCAAACGACGAGAGCCTCTCCCCTTGATCCCTTCCTCTCTAGAGCTACTCTGGGACGCCGTGATCTTCACCAAGCTTGACCTGCAGACCGTGTACAATCTGGTACGTGCGGGTGACGAGTGGAAGACCTCGTTTATCACCAGTAGGGGGCAGTATGAGTATCTTGTGATGCCTTACGGATTAGCTAATAGTCCCTCAATTTTCCAAGCCTTCATGAATCAAGTGTTCCATGACATGATAGGCAGGTTTGTCATAGTGTACATTGATGACATACTGGTTTACTCACCCTCTAAGCCTTTTGCACTGCTCTAGTGCTCAAACAGCTGAGCCCTGAGCTCCTGTTCGAAGTGGAGGTGGATGCTTCGGAGGCCAGGGTTGGAGCAGTCCTGATTCAACGTGACCCGAAGACGGGGCGGAAACATCCCTGTGCCTACTATTCGAGGAAACTCACGGCAGCGGAACATAACTACGGGGTGGGTGATCAAGAACTTCTCGCTATGAATCTCCCAGGAAAGAAGAACATCAAAGCAGACGCCCTGTCCAGACAATTCGATCCTCTGGAAAGCGAGGACCGCGCTTACCCCTTCCTCAGCCCTTCATGCTTCATTTCCTCCATCACCTGGAGAGACCATCAGGTTAGAAAACGAACATCGCACAATCCCATCTGGTTGCCCACCGGGATCGCTATACGTATCTCACCGACACCGGGGGGAATTGCTGAAATGGATTCATGCGCAGCCCGGGACCGGGCATCCCAGAGTGTCTGCTACCCAACTCCTCGTAGCTCACAGGTACTGGTGGCCCGGGTGGCGCCAAAAAGTCCAGGCCTTTGTGGACAGCTGTCTGGACTGTGCAAGATGTAAGTCTTCCTCTTTGAGCCCCGCCGGCCTCCTACAGTCCCTGCCTGTGCCCTCTAGGCCATGGTCACATGTAGTCATGGATTTTATCACGGACCTTCCTCGCTCTGCGAATAAGACAGTAATTCTAAAACCGGCTTTCCGAGTGGAAGATCCTGCTCGCGTCACCTGCCCTCGCCCTCACCATTGGGGCAGCTGAGCCGGTTTCCCTTCCCTGGGAGATACCGATCTCCTTCTGTGCCTGTTCCCCTTTGGTGTCATTAAACCCCTCTATTCCCTGCATTTGTGGATCTCCGTCTCTTTCCTGGCCGGACCGTGACATACGCCTGAAGATGGATCCAGCAGGGAGCCTCGAGAGTCGCATTTCCGCCATGGAGCGACTAGCAGCTCAATGACAGTGCCTAGCCATTCCTCATTTAAAAAACACCACTCCTAAGAGGAGAAAGCAGGCACAAAATCATTTACTATTTTGACATTGTCCGCACTTAGCATGAAGCAATGTGCTGGCACGAAACTAGCAAAACCACTCAGTGTCATGCTTTGCTTAAGTGTAAGAGAGAGCCCATTATGTTTTTCAAAAGACATGTTGTAAAATAGCTCAAAATAGTATGTACTGTATTTCCTGAAAATAACATAGCATGTAGTGTCAAGTTGCCTGTTATATAAACACTTGTATAATTCACATAAATTATGTAATTTTGATGTTTTCTGTTCATTCAAAAACTAATTTGCGATGTAAGCTTAAAAAATAAAATTTTGCTTTTATTTTTTAAGTATATATATATATATGTATGTATGTATTTGGAATGTTTAATAATCAATGCGGTGGAACCCTCATTCCAGCCTCAAGTATAAAGAGGACATGGTATTGTCCTCTGCATCCTCATTGTTGTCTGTCTTGTTCCATTTTACATTGAACATGAAACAAGACTAGTCTTGGATTTATTTACCAGGAGGCATTCATTCGTCGCTTCCTTGTTTATTAAGAATGCAGGGGAACAGTACGCAATTCCGTGTGCTCTTTTACAGACACCACACGATGGTAACCACTCTTCTTTGCTGGAGCTTACAGATATATATAACTCACTGAGGCCACCTAGCGGGTGGATGATATAACACATTAACCAATACACAATTCCCTGATAAGGCCTTAGCAGCTGAGGACATCTTATTGTGTTTAGCATGTCCTGAGACTTTCATGAATTTTTGGTGTTTTAAAATAATCGCTCTATCTAGGTTTTGCAAAAAGTTCATTAGCACTTGGAACTGTACATACAATGAAAAAAAGTTGCTCATATATCTTTAGAATATGCACTGATAGCTTGGAAAAACCTTATAAGGAAATGAGAAATACTGTAACTATTTTAGGGGTTATGAAAAGTGCCATCAACAAAAACTGTAAATGCCATTTCAGGCCATGGTGGGAGGGAATTACAGTCAGCCATTTGTCAGCCAGCCAGTGCTTGCTTATCATGGTGCTAGTCCCTATGGGGCTGGAAAACCTGGAGGCAGCAATAGACAGTAGGAGATTGTCCACCCCATGACACTTACGTATATAGATTTGGGTGAAAAATTATTGCACTAAGAAACTAGCTTACCAAACATAACACGTGTCTCATTTTATATATATATCAATGTGTTCGAACACACCCATGTAAAGCGCCCTGGGACAACTCTGTTGTGAAGGGCGCTATATAAAAATAAACTGAATTGAATTGAATTGAAACTACATAATCCATTTTGACTAACAGTATTTATGCAACTGAAAATTGCACAAAATGATGAAAATTGTACAACACCATTTGTGTACGTGTATTAAAATATTTAGAAATTTGTGTCAAAGCAATAAGGAACAATGTTCTGTTGCACAGAAGTGACATCATGGTGTAGGGATTACACTCATTGTCATACAAATGTTAATTTTCAATTGAGGGGAAAGGTGAGAGAAGAATATTTGCAAAGCTTATATAAAAAATGACATGCACATGGCTTCATGATGGTGTATCCGATTGCTCACTGAGGCACATTTTTCAATGTTTATTTGCAAGAAAAACAAACTTAAAAAGAAAACAATGAGTATTTCTATTTGAAAATCACTGCTGAAAAACTGACCAAGGGAATGAATGAAAGAAAGTGATACCGAGAAAGAAGTTAAGTTGGACATACAAACATACATCATGCCGTAGAGGTACAGCACAGAAGGGCCATCATTGCAAAGTTTGAAAATTACCAACAAAAGGTGATGGCAAACAGCACAGGCAGAGAACTAAAAGGAACCTGCTAGGGCCTCAATGATCAATTCTTTCACAAAATAAGTGAACGCTGTAAGAGACTTTATCCTATTCTTAAACAGCATCAAGCAGAAGAGAAAACTTTTAGTTTCAGTTATCATGGATAAATTGTACATAGACAACTATTTCACAATTTTAAGATAACCCCGTAGCTTTTCTAAGTGGAAAGAACATTATACTTCAGATGCAAGCTATATGTACAAATAAATCAATGTTTTCTGTCTCCTTCTCCTCTGTTATTTCCCATTAACTTTAACATTATTTACTTACCCCCTTTTATACATCTTTTTGCATAATTTTTGATTCCATCTTTTGTTTTATCCTTCCTTTTTCCATGACTCCTACCGTTGTCGCCTTTCCTCACTCCAGTTTACCCATTTGCATCTTCATTATGCTCTATTACAACTTATCCTCACCTATGTCTCTGTCACATAGGCATTCTTTTTGTTGCCCATGTTTAAATGTTTTTCTGTCTGATTTTGTGTCTGTACACAAACCAGATGCCTGTATTTCTATGTTATATAACATCACATGAATTTGGAGTTCATGCTCAAATACTTGCTTTACCTCTCATTATTTCTATTGTACCTGTTTCTATCTATATGTATTATTTATCATCACTCTCATTGTCTCTTCATTTGTATTAATGGACTCTTCTACCAGTGATACACAGTAAAAAGTTAGATGTCTTCAACCAAATTTATAAGTTGTTGTTTACGTATAAGTTGAAAAATCAGGGCTGTTAACTTGTTAGTAAAGAAAGTTAAAATACTCATTCACCTTCAAAATCTTAAACAGGACGTCTATTGCAAGAAACACACCTCATTAATTCAAATCATGAAAAATATCAGATTGATCAGTGGATTAATCAGGTAAAGTATTTGCAGCATCTTTCATCTATAAAAAAGAGGCATGGCAATATTAATTATATTAATTAATAAAAATATGTCATATACCAATTTTATACAACCTTAATTGAACTGAATGACCCCAACAGCGTTATGTATATTATTATGAGAAACAGCTAAGGCATTATGAAGCAGGAAAATCATCTCAGATTACACCCATTGAAAAAGAATTAGATTAGAATTAGGAAGATTTAGAAAAGTAGCTTGAGCAAAGAGTTAATGTGGCGAGCTGGCACTGAGGAATGCTTGGATCCAGTAATGCAGACGACGACATGTCCAAGGCAGAGGTGCAAAGAGGGACAAGGCAAGAAGAATGGTCGTAGTCGGGAGCGTGGGTCTAAAGCCAGGAGAATCCGTCCGACACAGGAGCACAGGACGGGACGACACTGGGAAGGGGAGACAAAAACAGCTGGGCTCGGCTGGACGGGCTGGTCAGGAGCGGGAGCTGGGCTGGGGGAGGAAGGCAGGTGAGTCGAGGAAAAGACAGAGGGCACACGGAAGAGGTTCAGGAGATACGGGGAGATGATAGAAAAAACTTGCTCGGCACGGCTCTATATCATCGGCGCAATACTTCGCAGTGAGCTGCCGGTCGGTCTCCTCCTTTATTGCCCACTAATTAGGCTTCCTGGGGGAGCGCCTGTGGGGTGACAGTTAGTAAGCTAGCTGAAAATCTGAAAACCTTTATCTTTTGTAAAGAACTCAAAAAACAAAATATGAACTGAATACCATCATAAATACAACCCAATTATTTAAACAGAGACTGAGGCATAACCATTCTGAACAAAGTGAGAAACGGGCTCCAGATTGTGACCATATTTAGTCATATTTTGAGACCACTTTCAGAGACTAAATATTATTAGCAGGGGCTCCAGTGTGATTTGCAAATATGGCCCTTGTTTTTTGTTTTTTTTTTAACTCTTTATTTAGTCATAAAGGTCATTTTCCACATAAAACAGACGAAAAATAACAACTACAAAGCCAAGGAAAGAAGAGAGAGGGTGAAAGAGAAAAAAACATTTGGAATACAATGGAATGGTGAGGCAGGTTTACCTTACATGGCGCAACCAATTAAGCAGTATATGCATATAGTAGTTATAAGAGATCTGTTTTGTTTGCTAAATAAACACACCATTTTTTCCACCGTTTTTCTCCTAGCTCTTTTTGGAGCCGTATGGAATAGGTCATCTGTTCTAAGAGGTGCAGGTGTTTTACAATATTAATAAACTGTTTAATGGTAGGGCTATTTTTTTGAAGCCAGTGTTTTGTGATGGCTTGTTTGCTAGCTGCTAAGGATATATCCAAGATAGAGGGATATAAATGACATATTCATATTAAAGCCCAAAATTTCAGAAATAATGGACATAACTTCTTTCCAGAAGGGCCTAATTAAGGGACAAGACCAAAAGATATGAAAATGGTCAACCAGGGACTCTCCACAGTCCCTCCAACAGGGCAATTCATTGCCAGTTTGTTTTGACTTCTGTTTTGGGTTAATAAAAAAACGAATCACGTTTTTCCAGCAGAAATCCCTCCACGTACGGGAGCTGGTGGAAGTAGACTGTGTTTCCCATGCACGCAGCCATAACATTCAGTTATTTCAATTCTTTCCCAGTGTTGTTTTATATAATCAGTACTATCCACGTTTAATGAAGAGATACTATAGAATAATTTACTTATAAAACCTTTCGTGCTGCTTAAGTTGTAAGCATCAACAAATATCTGAATAATGGCTGGTATGTCTTTTCCTGTAGGGCCCTTTATCTTTTTCCAAAAATAATCACGGAGCTGTAAATACCTGTAAAACTCTTGTTTACCCAGCCCGTGTGTCTGACATAGCTCATCAAAACTATGAAACTCCCAATTTTTAACAAGTTTACACATAGCAGTAATACCAGAACAGGCCCACTGCTTGTATCTACAATCTAGGGAAGCTGGAGTAAAATCAGGATCATATGCTGGCCATCTAAGCAATTTAGCCTCTCTTTGGAGTTGGAAGCATTTAACCACTTCTGTTCAAATATTTTAATGAGAAATTAACCCATTGGCTCTCTGTATGTGGCATTTCCCTATTGGTAGTAGTGACTCTACAGGTATATCCATTAATGATAACTCCATTCTCTTCCACTTAGCATCATAAGATGGATTGCACCAATTCACAAGTGATCACTACTGGGCCGAGAGGTAATAAGTCCTTAGTGATAGGAGATCCATGCCCACCTGGGCCTTCGGCAGCTGAAGGGTGGAGAATCTCACCCTCTTCCTCTTTTTATCCCAAATGAATCGTGAGATATGATTATTCCATTCTCTGAATTGATTCTGGGGGATTTCTATTGGAAGTGACGAGAACAGATAAAGCAATCTGGGGAGAATGTTCATCTTAACTGATCTGATTCTACTGCCAAAGTCAAGAGGGAGCAGGACCCACCCATCTAGGTCATTATATATTTTCTTATTAATGCTATTGTAATTGATATTGAACAACTGTGACAGGTTTTTAGGTAAATTTACTCCCAGGTATATAATATGAGAGGAATTCCAATTAAAGTTACATTTTCCAGTAATAATATGTGTAGGAATATAGTTAAAAATTAATGCCTGGGTTTTATGTACATTAAGGACATATCCTGAGTATGTCCCATATGTTTCCAACATTTTCATTAGCAAAGGGAGGCCAGCATCTGGGTCCATGATTGTGATCAACACATCATCTGCATACAGACTTATCTTATATTCCACTCCACCTACAGATATGCCCCTCAATCTTGTGTCCTCACGGATTGCTTGGGCGAGAGGTTCAATAAATAAATTAAAGAGATTGGGGCTAATGGGACAGTCCTGCCTACATCCGCGCTGTAAAGTTACAGAGTTAGATAGGCTACCATTAACCTTTATTCTTGCAGTAGGAGAAGAGTAAAGTGCCCGAACGCAGCTTATAAAATCTTCACTAAAGCCAAATCGATCCATGACAAGGTAGAGGAACTGCCAACCATCCATCCATCCATCCATCCATCCATTAACTTCTGCTTATCCAAGGTCGGGTCGCGGGGACAGCAGTCTCAGCATGGAAACCCAGACTTCCCTCTCCCCGGCCACTTCATCCAGCTCCTCTGGGGGAATCCCGAGGCGTTCTCAGGCCAGCCGAGACACTAAATAATGTGACCTCTTTTTGATCTATTTTCCCTTTAACAGGATACATCTGCCCTCTTTATCACTTATTTCAGATATATATTCAAAATGAGTCGAATTTGAAATCAACATGGCAACCCTTCTTTTACCTTTTTTGTAAGATGAAAAATATGTATTCTTGAAGCCCATTTTTCGAAGCTGTTCGTGTTCTATACCAGCCTATTCCTGCCAAAATGCTATGTTTACCTTCTTCTTTTTAATTTTCACAATCATTTTTGCTCTTTTGATTGGATTATTAAGCCCATTCACATTCAGTGAAAGTATATTATAATATTGGATTTGCATTGGTTGTAACATTAGTGCACCAGACCTGCAGCATCCCTGACCTCATAAGATAAACAAACAAAAATACAATGGTAAAGTCCAAAGAACTATAGTACAGAAAAGAGAACAGTACTTCCAACGAAAAAGGTCCCATTTTGCCTTTTAACAGAGAGGGGAACTAGCCACCCAATGGGGCCCCTCAGTTACGTAAGGAAAAAGGAAAAGATGTAGTGGCTTTTTCTCTTTGATAAACAGCCCGTAAGTATCAGCCTTACCTCATACATATAACCGTATACATATTACCACGAATAACAACTATACACATACATATATATATGCACAGACACACCCAAAGAGAAGGGACATTATTAGCATCCAGCTATAAGCATATATGTAGGTTCCTCACTCCGGCGCCGTCGCTTCTCCGGTTCTGCAGTAACCCCGCAACTTGGCCCTGACATACCACTGGAAACATGTCTTCTCTCCGCTGCGCCGGGTCTCGACAGTGTCCCAAGGCAGAATTTGGGCCATTCCGAAATGTTCCAAGTGACATCTCCCATAGTGAATCCACGTTTGCACATATCTTCTATTGCTTGAGTCACGCTAGTGTATGTAACGGTTCCCGTTTCGAAGAAGACGCGCATCCTGGTTAGCGGGATCTGGAAGCGTATTCCGTTTTCCTTTAGCACCTTCTTGACAGGTGCATATTCCTTTCATTTGTTCTGTACATCTGCTGCATAGTCGTGGTCAAAGAACACTCGCTTATTTTGGACTCGGAGCTCTTTCTTCCAAGCGGCAAGAAGAATTTTCTCTTTAACTGGGAATCGGAGGAATCGGACCACCATGGAGCGTGGTGGGGCACCTTCGGGTGGTTTTGGTGTCAAAGCCCGGTGAGCGCGTTCTATCACCAGATCAATGGCCTCATCCAGTCCGACATCTGCTCCTAGTTCAGACTTCATAAAGTTTTCGACGAATGTCACCGCCGAGAGTCCCTCGGCGCCTTCTCTTGTTTTTTGTTAACCATCAACACATCACGTGAAACACTTGGATAGAGGGAGAGATTTAGCGTGTGTGCGTCTGTCTGTGTGTGGGTGGGTGGGTGTGTGTGTGTGACCCAGGAACTTCTGTCAGGTTCCAACTGCAGGAACTCTGCCCGATTATAGTTCTTTACGAGCACTACTGGGTTCAGGCTTATAATGATAAGTGATTGGTTAACCACAAGCACCGACGCTAAAGTTGTGCAGGGAAAAGAGATTGAAGTAGTACAGTACATTTTGAGTACATGGATTTTTTGTACCTCAGTTACATAAAAAAAACTATTTGCTTGCATCTACATATTTCTGCATCCAAAAATGTAATAAAAGATGTACTTTTGTCTAATATTGCCGGTCCCAGCAGTGAAACTTGGTAGCGCTAATTAGTGGAATAGCATTACTTATTCATTACTTAATCATTTTTATTCTGTGGAAAATGAAAAGTCGATCTGTTGGCCAGATTTAATAATGAATTATGAACATGTAGTAAGTCATATAAATAAAAGGCTGTGTTCTTTTATGATCGCAATCAAAAAATCACTAACAAAGTGACTTGTTCATCATCCATTGTTTTGGAATGCTGGTATAGTTTTCTATGAAATCTCATATGAGCTTTTTAGAAATAGAATACAAAATCGAAAGCCTTTTATTGTCATTGTACTGGAGCACGGATGCTACTTGTATAACGAAACTGCAGTGGCCACTTCTAAAGTGCAGACATATACAGACATTACGTTTGCAGTACAGACATTCTGCAATAGAAAGTCGTTTACCGACAGAGTAGTAGATGCAATAACACATAGTGTTAAGTATTGTATTATACTATATCTGTGTATAGTATACGTATTATAGTAATAAAAAAATCATTGCACATTTTCCTTATGTGGAGGTGGTGTGTGTTGTATGTGTTTGTTCAGTGCAGTGATGGCTGTTGGGAAGAAACTGTCTCTGAGCCTATTGGTTCTGGTCCTAATGGCCCTGTAGCGCCTGCCAGAAGGCAATAGGCGAAACAGGTGATTGGCAGGGTGAGTGCTGTCTCTGATGATTCCCTTAGTTCTGCTGAGGCAGCGGGATATGTAAACGTTCGTTAGTGAAGGGAGGGGGCTATGGGGGTATTATTGTAGCAAAATTATTTGCAAATGCGTGCAGAGAATTGTGTGACTGTATCTCAATCTGTGAGTGCCTAATCAGATTGGCAAATGTCTACAATGATCTATAAATGTGTTTTCAGAATCCGTGTGCGTAATCAGATTCGCAAACCTGTAAAAAGATTTGCAAGTATATTGAGATTTGTACATGTACAGACAAATCTGTAAATGCATGCATAGATCTGTGATTGTGTAAATGTGTTATTGGGTATTAATGGCTAAAAAGTATAAGCATTTCGCTCCAATACCTGGAAATATAGTACAGACAAGACATCAGTTACAACTCGGATGGGGCTCTCCACTGGCTGTCGTTTTGCACGTGATTTTTGCTACACTTCTGCCACGGCAGATCTGCAATTGCGTGTGGAGATTTGTGTATCTCTATTGCGATCCGTGCGTAATCAGATTCGTTAATGTGTAGGAGAATCTCTAAATGCGTACGGAGATTTGTGAATGTGCACAGGACTCTGTACACATGTATTCAGGATCGATGTGTGCGTAATCAGAATTGTAAACCTGTAAATAAATATCTACATGTGTAATGATGTTTGCAAGTGTCGTTTGGCTCTTCCAGCAACCCATGGGTAAGTATTATTCGCTGAGAAAAGAAACAAGTTGGTAATGGTATAAAATGTTGAGTTAGCACACATAATATTATTGAAGCACCTGAAGGTGGTTCCAAAAATTCCACCATTCAAATATCATTAGTTCAAGTTAATGCGAATCCCGTGGTCTGGATTTGTACCTTCCGGATCTGAAATTTCCTCTTCTGGTAACGACGAAGACATCGCGCATTATCCTTAAAAGACCGAGGGAGTTCAGTGGGTCACCACTTTGGGACAAGAACACTGATGCTTTTGCATCTTTTCTGCTTGTTAAAGAAACTTGGCCTTACTAATTGTCAGCTATTTTATTAAGTCTCAACAAATTATTTTTCAAAACCTTCAACAAGTATTTCAACAAGTATTTCTGTAAGGAACAAGGCTTGGTCGATTAGAAATAGTAGTGCTGATATTTTTATCTTGCACAATAGCACTTATAGGTTTGGGGTCTATTACAGTTCGTTTTAATAAAGGTAATGTAAAAAGAAGTGCATTCATAAACGTATGCCAGATAATTTCCATTTGACAGGTTCTGCTATGTCAACACATGCTTGAGAGGCTACATTCTCGGCTGCTGCATATTTTAGAGCACAGACCATTGGATTTCGACCTCTTAGAATTTGTGTGTAGTCAAGACCTGGTTTTCTTTAGTGCTGTTTCAAATAGCATTGAGATTCCAATATGCATCATGGATGGTCTTTCTGAATTGTGTAGGCTCATCAGGGATGAAAGGGAGCATGCCCAAGATTTGGAAACAAATCTGCAAGTCCAAATAAGTGCAGGACATGCAGGGCGTCCAAAGCTTTATTTTAGCCCTGAGTACCTTCAGCATTTTATTGAAATACCTTTATCTGTCACAACCATCGCAAGCTTGCTGGGAGTGTCGAGACATACAATCCAAAGAAGATTATCAAAAAACAACATGTCAGTGACTTCACTGTATAGTCAAATGACAGATGAAGAGTTGGATACCAGGGTTGCAGATATAAAGTTGACAATGCCACACTGTGGGTACCGAATGATGAAGGGGACCCTTAAATTCAGGGGGTGTCTGGTGCAGTGGGGGCTTGTAAGGGCTTCAATGCACAGAGTGGATACCATATGTGTGCTGACAAGACTGACCTCAATGGGGTGTGTTGTGAGACGCACATATTCTGTGCCCTGCCCAAGGTCTCTTGTCCATATTGACACTAATGACAAGCTGATTAGGTAAGTAAGATTTCATTCATGTACAGCTATGGTAAAATGTAGGTGAAAAGTAATGAAAATTATATTTTTCAGCTAAATCTTGATTTCTTAAGTTTTTACATCCCTAACTCTCCATCTTCACCTTTGTTCATATGTTAAATATATTTTTGTTTCTTCACAACAGATGCAGCATTATTATTTTCGGTGGAAAAGATTGGTATTCAAGGAAGGTGGGTTTGTGTATAAATTAAAACTTGTTTTTGTGGGAAATATTTTTTTCTGGTTGGATCTTATACGGTTATTCTTATTCTGTAATGATGCAAGACCTTTATAGGCTTTTTGCAAAATTGATCACTATTTATTATATAGTGCACTGTACAGTCTATATAACAAAAACATGTGACTGAGACCACTCTCCCATTCACACTCTATATAATAGACACTAAATGGTTCCTTCAATAGTAAGCAGTAAATACACATTTTGGACAATTATAAAACATTAGGAAAGGTTAGTTGAGCTAAATCTGTTCAGCCTCAAGCAAAGGAGACTGAGGGGAGACCTGATCCAGGTCTATAAGCTTCTAACAGGTTTGGATGCTGTTCAACCAAATAGTTACTTAAGCATTAGTTCAAATACA
>JAABNX020000030.1:7270996-7285357 GCA_015163995.2 Mormyrus lacerda | reverse complement strand
TGGCCTGCTTTTCGCTGGTACTTGTGACTAGTGACATGGTGAATTGCAATAGCAATAAAGGGAATCAATCAATCAAACATGAAAGGATATGCTGTGGCTGAAAATTGAACAAGCCAGAGTGAAGGGCAAAGTAGCTGGTTTTAAAGGTCCTTATGGCTTTGTAAATGCTAAACACGTCATGCAAAGTTCAGTTGTTTGGGTTAATAAATTGGTTGGCCTTTATTGCCTGAAAGTTACTAATGATTTTGGTAATGTGACTTTTTTTTGTACAATCAAATTTGATTTAACACAAGTTTCATATCTTAGGATTGTTGTTGTTTCCCAAAACCATCATACCACAGTAGTTTGAACCACGTTAGTTAGTTGAGACTACCTTAGTTCAAACTATAATGGTCAGACATACGGTGAGTCGTGCGCAACAACTAACAAACTACTTTCACAGGCAGTCGCGTACATATAAATATATCATCAATTTATTGTCAGTCACATAACACCAATAATATGATAAACAGCAATTGCAATTGCAATAATGCGACCCTTCTTGTAGTGGTAAACAGAAGAACACTGCATTTTGTGAAAGACACTCCATCTGTAATCATGTTGATTGCAGTTCATTGTGTTTCAATCACACTATGAACACTTACTGTTGCGACCCCTTGTCTGGCAAGCAGGCAGGAAGCGGGTAAGGGCGAGGCTGGCAGGCGAAAATCCAGGACACACGGGATTATTGGGGAAACACATGGTAGACGACCAACTAACATCAATGACTGATCTGGGGAAACAGACTTGAACGCGGACTTAAATGCACAAGACAAGCAGAAAATAACAGGCAACAGGTGATCACAATTGGGAATTAACATGAGGTAACGAGGGGGGTGTGGCACACAGGAGTATTGGACGAGCACGTCATGACAGAACCGTCCCCAAAAGCCGCGCACTCTGGGCGTGCCTCAGGGGAGGTGACAGAGGAGACAAAACCAGGGACACAGGAACACCAACGGAAGGGACAAAAGGACTGGGAGTGAACAGAGGAACCACAGTGGGACAAGGAGCGGAGACAGGAGGGACAACGAAATGAGGAACAAACATGGGAGGCCAGACGGGGAAGGACGGGAGACAATAGGGAGCCCGAGGGAGCCACGGCGGGCAACGGGCAGTAGCCGGTGGGGCCGCAGGCAACAGAGAGGCAGGAGCAGGAAGGGACCACGAATGGGACAAGGAGGTAGGTGGTGGAACAGGTGGAGCACGCGAGGAGGGAGTCGGAGGGGGCACCAGGAGAGGCGAGGAGGAAGTCGGAGGGGACCACAGCTCAGGTTAGGAGTGAGGAGCAGCCCCAGCAGGCAAAGATGCAGCCACCACTGGAAAAGGTGTAGCCGACTGACGAGTTGAAGCGGGGGGAGCTGCAGGTGACCGACAAGTCGAGGCGCAGGAACCCGCAGGCTAGGCAGTGGAGGGAGGACCGAAGGCGGCCGACGAGTCCTCGGAGGGCGACCGACAGGTGACAGCTAAGCAGGAGCCGAAGGACCCGCAGGCGCCCCCCAAGCCCCAGCCAAGGCGAGCCAGGAGGCAGGGTGGGTGGGACCCCCTGCCATGCGGTGCATGTCCTCGGGCGAGGACATCTCCCTCAGGAGGTCTCTGCACCGACTGACCAAGTCCAGCGCCACCAGTTCCTCCTGGACCTCAAGCCGGTTCAGCCAGAATATCACCTCTTGCAGCAGACTAAGGCACTGGTCCTCGGTCTGCCGCGGTGCGTCTTGAGTGAGATCAGTCATTCTGTTGGAACCGCTTGTCTGGCAAGCAGGCAGGAAGCGGGTAATGATGAAGCTGGCAGGCGAAAATCCAGGACAAACGAGTTTATTGGGGAAAAACAGGGCAGACGGGAAACAGACTTTAACGCGGACTTAAATACACACGACAAGCAGAAAATAACAGGCAACAGGTGATCACAATCGAAATTAACACAAGGTAACGAGAGGGGCGTGGCACACAGGAGGATCAGACAAGCAGGTCATGACACTTCCTGGGGTGCGTTTCCCAAACAACGACTGAAATAAGCATTAACGATGTATCGTACTATGGTAGTTCAAATTAACCAACATCTGAAGTAAGACCCAAAACCTTCGTACCGCAGTAGTTCGAACCATGTTAGTTAGTTGGGTCTACCATAGTTCGAACTACAATGGTTCTAGCGCTGATTGGTCAGACTCATAGCGAATTGTGCGCAACAACTAACAAACTACTTTCACAGCCAGTCGCGTACAAAAACTCGAAAACAGTGTAATATCATATAAATATATAATAATCACACACACACACATATAAATATATATCAATAGTTTATTGTGTCAGTCACATAACACCAATAATATGAAAAATAGCAATCACGCCAAAATATTGCAACAAATTCTTGGAGTGGTAAACAGAAGAACTTTTAGTTATGCATTTTGTGAAAGACACTCCATCTGTAATTACGTTGATTACGGTTCATTGTGTTTCAATCACACTACAAACACAAAGTCCTGGTTTGATGTTGTCGCTTACAGAATGTTAGTGGCTGACTGGAATAGACAGGTTTGTGTAATATCCAAACATCACGGACGTCATTTCCCGAGTACAAAGGCATGGATTCATTTCTGACCACTGTAGTGTCATTCTACTCTTCCATTATGGCAGCCATCTTAAAGTGCTTTTTTGGTAGAACTTATGAATGAGAGCATTAAGGTGGTTTTGAGAAACCGGACCCTAAACATTCACCTTCTAATCTGAGAGCAGTGTCATAAACTGGGAAAAAATGGTCGTAGTAGCTGCTTTAATTTGGGCCATGCACCACGGACATGAGTATAATTTATTTTCTCGTTATTTCGAGACTTTTTTCTTTGTAATACATTTCTATATTGAATTATTGTAGTTGCCAGTTTGCAGGCAGCAAAACTAGGTTATTTTACCCATCGATTACTCATCTGATCAGCCAATCAACTTACCGATTAATTGGGCCAAAATACAGAGTTTAAAGAAATGTGCAAATAAAATAAATAATAATAAACATTGGAGTATGTTTAAGTCACATCTGTAACAAAAAAATTTCGATGTAGTGTAGTACCGGCGAGGACATGTCACAGCATGTCCTGCGTGCAAGTTGTAAATAGCCCTTGTTGTGTTGTTAATGGTACATTTCCTTATTGTTCCGCATGTGTTTACCCATGTCTTGTATGTATCCGGTCCGACCTCAGTATGTATTCAGCTTACATAAATCTCCCACCGTGTATGCAGTTCGGCGTCTGACAGCCTTGTGTTTCCTATGTGTAATTGGTTCGGTGTTCTTTGGGTGCCTGATGTAGTCCTTTTCAGGACTGCCAATAAAGCGTGTGTGTTCTCCCTGGCAAGCGAGTCTCTCTCTCTCTCTCTTTCCCTCTCCCCCCTTGGTTCACCCGATGCCACGGTAGTGAATCTCTGTTTAGACTGGCATAGAAGCCTGGTAACTAGTGATGGCAAAAATGGAACGAGATCGAATCATTTGGAACAATTGTTCCAGAAAATGAATCGATCATTTGGAATGTTCGGAACTAACAACAGTGACATCTGGTGGCTAAAATTTTATCCTACAACATCACATTCAATAAACTGCAATGTCTTCCTGTGCATTTCTGTGCATTTTTGTGTTTATCCATAGTATTTTTCATAAAAGACATTTGTTGTGTATTGGCGCTATATAAATGTACCTGAATTGAATTGATTTTTATCAGTATGTGTGTCAAGACCTGCTCGTCCAATCGTGATAATGTGTATATATGTTCACTGCCCTGTGGTGCTGTAGTGTCTGATTTTGTTGGTGCACAAGCAGTTGTTTGTGCATGTGAAGTTGCACGAATGACAGCACAGCACTCAGATGTTAAAGCCTTCACAGCTTTAGCTGCATTTTCAGAACATCCAAAAGCCAGAACTTTAAATCGAGGATCTAGTAGAGTTGCAACTGCAAGTATCCTCACAGGCTCTACTTCATAACTTTCCCTCAAGTTCCTCTGTAGGTTCCTATGTAAATGAGAAGCAGTTGGACTTATCAACCTCTCACCTTTTTCATGGGCTTTCTTATGAATCAACCTGATGACTGGAATTATTTTTGAGGCAGACTCTCTTCTCCGATGACAGTTCAACAGTTGCTTCATTGAAGACAGCTAGAAGCTGAAGACACTCACTGATTGTGTCTTGGTCAACACTGCTGAAAGGAGTGAAGGTTGTGTTGAGAGAGGCCAAGGCTGCTGCCACAGCCTCACGTTGCTCCAGCAGACGCTGAAACTTTAAACAGGTGCTGTTCCATCTGGTTTCCACCTCCTGTAGGAGTTTCATTACAGGTTTCCTCATTCGCTCCTGAATGTCTGAGAGCTTCTGCTTCGCAGTGGCGCTGGACCTGAAAAAGCCGACTATCTGCCTTGACTGCAGACGTAATTCCTGCAATGCTGGCGTTTGCTCTATGGCTTTTCTCACCACCAAATTCAATGTGTGAGCAAAACAAGGCACGTGTCGAACCCGTAAAAGTCATGCACAGATGGGTGCATTATCAGTTATTAAACATGTGACCTTTTTTTCTATCCCCCATGAATGCAGAAGTACACTCTTAGCCTCCTTCAGATGTTCAGCTGTGTGTGTCTCAGGAAATTTGGAGACCCCAAGGACAGTGGTTGAGAGCTTATTGTTCTCATCAATGTAGCGGCATGTCACTGCAAGGTAGGCATCCATGTTGACTGAAGTCCACATATCTGATGTCAGGCACCCAGCTCTGGCTTTCTTCACATGTTCCATGGCTTTGTCCTTTCTCTCTGTGTATCTAGACTTCAACATGGCTTTCAGTGTATTTCTGGATGGGAGGATGCAATTGGGATCAAGGTTCTTGACAAAGTTCCTGAACCCTTCATCTTCCACGATTGAGAAAGGTTGTGAGTCTTTCATTTACATTTACAGCATTTGGCAGACGCCATTAGCCAGAGCGACTTACATAAGTGCTTTAAGACTCTGCTATGAATTTTCCCCGATACTAGCTCCGTAAAACCAAGGCTACACATATATATATACACACACGTGTATACACACATACATATATATATATATATATATATATATATATATATATATATACACACACACACTCTACCAGTGAAATGTTTGGACACTAATCTAAAATAAAAATATAAAACATATATATATATATATATTTCACATTTTCTGGCCCTTTACTCCCTAAATCTGATCCAAGGGTGCTGCAAGATCTTATAGGGGTGAGCTGCGGAAACAACATGTTCAAGTGTACGTGTACTTGTACTCGTGCACATACCGAATTTGTGCAATGTACCACAGCAACAAAACAGCCCCAGAACATTATGGTACCACCACCGTACTTGACAGTTGGTAAAGTGTTGTTAGGTTCCAAAGCTTCACCTAAACTCTACATAGATGTTAATGACTTTCACACATTCAGTTGACCCCCCACCTGTGAATGTGCAGCCACCAGCAGCCTTTCAGACTGTTAGCCAGACAGAAAAAAAGGACATACTAAGGAATGTGTCTGTTTTATTCCAGCACAGTACAGAACCATACGTTTTTTTTTTTTCATTTTTCTCTCTGTCCACCTTTATTCTCCACAATCAACCTTATTACTTTGTTTAGGCCTGTAATTAGTCTGTTACACACATCACTCTCTTCTCCCAAAATAACTCTTAGACACGCTGCTGCTTTGTACCTGGCTTGGCCTCCTTGCGGATGTCTTTCATCATGTGCCAAACAAGCTCAATGGGCTTCAAATCTGTTTAATTTTCATATACCTCTCATTGCTTGACAATATCAGTCTTATTACTTTGTTTAGGCCTGTAATTATTGTATTGCACATATCTTGGGTCTGACTCATCTCCAAAGAGGGAAGTAAAATAAAATTCTAATTTCATCAATAAACTGACTAAAAACATGTTTTGCTAGTTTTGCTAGTTAAAGTTTTAATCTTTACCTCACAACAGAAACTATTTCTATATTTCACAGGCCCTTTATTGCAGTGTAGTCAGTTTATTAATGAAATTGGAATTTTGTCTAAATATAGGAAAATTATAATTGCTTAGATTTTCATTTTTTGCAGTGGAGTTACAATACCTGATTTCAGGTATCTCACCTGATTTCAGGTCACTTCAGCTTTCATGATCACTGCTCCCCCTGGTGGATGGATAATTCAGTGCAAGTACTTTACACAGAGAGTTAAGGGGCGGATCATGCCGGCCCCCTTGTTCATCATCGTGGGGGATCTCATTACAGTCAAGGGCCAGCCAAGAGCCAGCCAAGGTGCTGTCAAAGACCTGTCATGGAAACTGGGGAAATTTTATGCAGCTAGATCTGTATGTAATGACTCCAGTCATACCATATTGTGACCATCGAGTTGTGAGTCCCTGATATTTGCACGTCCCGTAAAAGGGGGATGTGGCTGTAACCCACTCTTTGATGCTCGATAATATCTGAATACACGTAAATCGTGTAAAAACCACCACATATGTCAGCTGGATGCGGGGTTTCAGAGCCATCACTAAACTAAATGAAACACATCGGGCTCAAAACCCAGCATTCAGACCAGACCTCCTTTAACCTTTAGGCCAATGATTGCTGGGCTGACCATGTACACTTTGTTTTTTAGATTTGCCTTTCCTAGAACCTCGTTCATTTCACTGATTAAGTTTTCAATATTCCTGTAATAACCAGCCTTTAGTATTGCTGAGTAAGTGCTACCGTTAAAAATACTGCCACGTTAAATATAGTGTCTTCTTCTACTAACGTGTCCCATGTGTGTGGGTAATGGATTTCCACTAATCCTACTTCCCAATTTACCATTCAGATCAATCAGTTTGGCTAGTTTTGTCGTGTAACTTGATATGGTATTGTGTGGGAAAACATCCATAGACGTATTGCTGGGGAGCGTGACATAAAACCACTTTCCTCCATGACTGCTTTTAATGGATATGTATGCCAGAAACACATACCATCGCACTTATATGTCGACTACTTGCTTAGCGGGGACCCAGCTGTTAAATTTGGCAGGCCACCCCAGCCACTTCACTAAAAACATTTTTTACCCCTCTGCATTTTTTTCCTCAACGATTCTCTCAACTTTGAAGTTTGAAGTTCACAGAGCACCCAACACAGTTCTCTTGCATGTCCTCCTCAATTATTCTATCCAGAATACAGGCCAGTGCACCTTTGATTATCTTGATGGCAGATTCGGTGATGCTCCCATCCACAGCATCTACAGATAATGACAGCGCCGCAAAACGCTCGCAGAGCTTGTCCATCGTCGGTGCAGGAGTTCGCGATGTGTGGAGGTTGTTGTGACCCGGCCACACAGCCCAGGTCAGACTAGAAGGGGGTGGTGGTAGCAGGAACGGAGCACCACACGGGCCCCATGATGAGGCCTGCTGCGGTGTGAGTTGAAGAAGCTGGTGGGTTGTCCAGTCGCAGTTCTAAAGTTGCTGCCCAAGGCCATGATGGGTTCCGCTAAAGGTACGATTCAGGGTCGCCCTGTCGCAGGGCAGAAGTTGATGCCTGAAGCCATGAAAATTGTGTCAGTGGCTGTAAGGTGGCTTCAGGAGATGCAGGGCTGGGTGATGGAGGTTCGCTCGCCATTGCTTGTTGGGGGATGTGTCTCGTCCTGAGTGGTGGCTCACAGGATGTCAGGGCTTTAATATTTTTCAACATCTCCAAGTACAGGCTTCTCTCATGTCATTGGTTGTCATCACCAGAAGTGGGCCGATCCCCCGCGACCACACTTTGTTCAAAATTTTTTCTTGAGTTTTATACAGATACGTTCATTATGTGAGAATATGCTGCACAGTGCCCCCTGCTTGCGCGGTCTCAGCGGCTTGTGTGGAGCCAAAGTCGGGTTTAGAAGCGCTAAGTTACAGGTAGATGTCATCAAACTCCTTGCAGGCGCTGTCTGTATGAGATTGGCAACAACTTGTCCTCTGGCTGCCATTTTGCCCCCAATTTGACAACCGGCTCTTTAAAGAAAATAGTCTCTACGCACATGCGCTACAGGAGAGCCAGTGAGAGAGAGAGAGAGAGACAGAGAGCGCATGCACTCATTTTAACGAGGATTACCCGTGTTATTCCTTGATTCTTGTTGTCGAAATGCTTAGGGCACTTTACTTTATTATTCACATTGGCAGAAAAGTGCTTTGTTACTTAAAAACGTTATGGTTATGGGGTTTATTTGAAATAACAGATGCTCCGCTGTCGTCGCCATTTTTAAATGGGACGTCTGCGTGAGTGTGCATGCGCAAGCTTCAGATCTCCTAGATCGTCATTTCACCCGCTTTCTTCAAACTGAGTGCACGCACACGGCTGAGCTGCAGGGGCTAAACGTTTGCTGGTAAAATGTTTTCTACAACCTAACACTGCTAAATACTGCTAAAAGTTTTTCTTCTTCTTTAAACATTTTGGTTAAATGTAATAAGTGCATTCTTCTTTTAAAACGAGTATCTTTTAAAACTAGTTTAAACTCAGAATTTGCTCTTCTGACAGTGCTTTGTTCGAGCATGTTTGTACTTGTTTAAGTTCCTCCTGCTTTTCTTTCTTTTAAAAATAACACTAAAGTTTTTCTTGTTTAAACATTTTGGTGCTTCTTCTTTTTAAAATACACCTGGCACTGTTGTGTACTGTTGGATGGATACGCATACCGCATACGCGCTTGCTTACATTCATTCTGCTATATGTTTTATTATTCCTTAAAACGTAATTAAAATATTAACACATTAATAAATACATGCAATGTATTTTTATTCTATTAAAGTTTAATGGCAACCCCCCGCAAACCACATGGCCCCCCTTATCAGCAACACGTGGCATCAGAACAAGGGATACACCCCTCTCCTGCTTATGATGTCATAGACGGAGCCCTCATTTAAGCTCCGCCCATTGTACCAGGTAACCTCTCTAATGAATGTATTCATTTGCTTCATTCTGCATACCAAACCAACTACTGAACTGTACAAAATGAATGTGTACTGTTACAGCCATAATATTTAGCCAAAATAATGTCAGATGAAAGGTAGCTAAGTATAAGAAATTAAAAAATCATATATTTTTATTATTTAGCCTGTCATTATATGGCAAGTTTCTCTTTCAGCAGAGCTCCCTAGACTACAGGGTTTGGTGCAACTACACTGGCTGCACCTCCCTAAAGGCAATTCTGTCCAAAACCATGTGCATTTTCTACCCAACAAAAATGTTGCATATATGTGTTTAGCAATTCAACACTTAAATAATGAATGATGTGCACATGGGGTGCACTAGCATTTAGGACTTAAATAGAGACAGACAGACTTTGTCAAACAGAATAACTATTGCTATCCTCCTATTTTGTTTCTGGAATCTGGTGGTGTCTTTTGTTGAGATTGGTGGTATAATATGAGACAAGAATTGGGGAGTGAAATCTTTGAAGCTGGATCTAATTAAACTCTGGAAAATAATGTGGAATTGCCTCTTCATGTTAGTTTATTATATTCTGACATAGACACAAGACTTGATTTATCAATTCTGTATTAGATTGTGTGACTCTGTAAGGAGAGGACACAAGAATTGGTGGCGGTGGATGCTGGAGAACAAGCAGTCATGTATAATAATGGGCTTTCTGCATCTGATGTGATATTCTCTGCTACCCAGTCTGTGGGGCTGCCTAGCATTTGAGAATTGAAGGCTTTGTTTGTTTTTGTGAAAAGGGCCCCTGAGCCATTTCAGGGAGGAAACAAGGAGGCTAATAGACTAAAATGTACTGGCCAGTCCATTCATTATGCTGATGTTCTGGTAACAAAGTCCTACTTCTAACTGAGTGGAACACATTGTTTATCATTGCAAACATTTAACAGAACGCAGAGGAATATACATCCAAAGGAGTACTAATCTGGGGAAGTTTAAGCAGGGGCTGAATATTATCTGTAATATTTTCTGATTTCTAAATATTATTCACTGTACATGCACCACAGAAAGTGTAAAGCAGAGGAGAAAAGGTACTGCAGTTCATTTTAATATAAGAAGACATTATGCAGGAGTCTTTTAAAAAAACAATCCTTTTAATGATCATTCACCACTATCCTAAACTAATAGTGGCACAGACATGAAAGCCAACAGTTTACATGCTGATATTTATTATTTATGACATAAATACAGATTTTAATTTACACAACAGCATGATCCATCCCCCAGCGTCACATTATAGAATACCTGGTATTGTGTGTTGTCTGGATATTTGTGTATTTTGTATTGGTCATGTATGTTTATGTATATATTTATATATGTGTGTACATACTGTATATGTATGTGTGTGTATATTTGTTTTCTTATATATCCTGCTATATCCTTATCTTTTTTGTATTTTGCATGTGACTTACAGCTTTTCTCTCACTTTAATTTCTATCTTCTGACGTTTTCACATTTTGTTTTGGCTTTGTACCTTTTAGCACATTTATATCGTTCAGCGCCTTGTGACCATTGTCTGTGAAATATGCTCTATACATAAGTTTTACTTACTGACATGGTAGGCAGCTTTGGTATCAGATTTTCTGGAGTAGTCACAGGAAGTATGGACATTGTGAATTAAAACTTTTATAATCCAACAGAAACAATGAAAATCTGTTTTACATTTTATAATGTTTCATAAGTCACTGTTCCTCACAGTCACTGTTGCACTCTCTAAATCATGAAGGGGATTAAATGCATTTATTGTTAAAATTAGGAATTATTTTCTTTTATACAAGGCAAGTAATAATCCTATCACTACATTGAATTGTTTGGCAAATACATGTACAGGCAGCCACTGTTGCTTTGGTGATCTGGAAGTCTTTGAAAGGAACATAGAAAAACCAATATGGCTCTTATGCTGCCTGCCCTAATGATAAAGGCAGTTATCTCCCATCTACATATTCAGCTAAACTAAACTAATCTAAAACCCGTTTTACTAAAAAAACATATTACATTTCGGAATCTTTTTAATGCAATCTTTTTCAATGCAACCTGTAAAAAATGTATTGTTTAATTTGGTGACCAATCAAATATGCGATCCCCAGCAGGTAAATCTGAGATAAATGACCATATTGAGTGTGCAGACATTTCCAAACATCCAAATTGTGGACAGAATGTACAAGTACCTCCTCTACCTCCATTATACATATATTACCTTTGTATTTTTAATTTTATTATCTTTACTTGGTTTCATTTATAACACAATTTCTATATTTGTACATGTATGAATTGTATATTTTCAGTCACATTTATCTTAAAATATACAGTAAAGTTTAAAATAGTGGATGATGCGTTTATTGCTGGCCATTTTCTTATCTTTATAATACAGATCTTGTTCAAGTCAAAATATACGAATTCTATCCAAGTTCTGGCATTAGTACCTCATTACTGCTACGTTTCGCGGTGGGCGAGCAGGCAAGCCACAGCGAAGGAGGAGGCTGGCAGGCAGAGTGACGGGTAAACGAGGGTTTATTCTTGGGAGCCGGGACAAACAGCGGCGTAGAGTACAACAATGACCGACAATAGACTGAGGACGACATGGACTAATATACACAAAACACGCTGAATTAACAGGGAACAGCTGGGCACAATCGGGGAAGCACACATGGATGATGAAGGGGCGTGGCACACACGAGGACTGGACACGCGGGTCATGACAGAACCCCCCGTCCCAAGGCACGCACTCCGGGCGTGCCCCAAGGGGAGTGGCGGACAGGACGAGACCGGGAACAAGATGAACCTGGAAAACAAAATGAGACGGTCACCGGGGCACAGGGAACAGGACCAAAACACAAAACAAACACAGGGGCAGCAGCCACGACAGAATCTGACATAGAACAGGGAATGTGGACAAACAAACCAGAATGGGTGACACAGAGGGAACACTGACAGGCTGGGACTGAACACGGGAGGCACAGAGGGACGAGGAGCAGAGACAGGAGGGACAAAGGGACGAGGAGCAGACAAGGGAGGCCAGACTGGAAAGGTCGGGGGACAAAGGGGAGCCCGAACCGGAGGGGCTGCAGGTGACAGGGAGGCAAGAGCCGAAGGGGACCACAAAGGGGCAAGGAGACAGATGGAGGGACAGACAGAGCAAACGAGGAAGGAGCAGGAGGGGAGGCCTAGGAGCCTCGGGCGGAGGAGGAGCAGCAGGCATAGCTGCAGGTGGCGCCGGGCAGGCAGGACAGGCAGAGCCGGCAAGACAGGCAGGATAGGCGGAACCGGCGAGACAGGCAGGACAGGTGGAGCCGCAGCAGGGGGCGTCTTGGGAAATTTAATTGGAATCATGATTTCATATAAAAGCAGCATCCAGGGAAGACCTAGTTCTTTACTGTAGGAGCACATTTAGGAACAGATTTTCCAACAAATGCATGAGAAAATCATTGAAATGTTTAAATATAATATTCCTCAAAGAAAGACTGGAAGAGTTTTGGATATTGCACCATCAATGGTGCATAATGTAATTAAAAGATTCAAGGAATCTGGAGGAATTTCAGTGTGTACTTCAGCAATGTCAGTGTTTCAGCCTAAACTAAATAAACTAAACTTAATAATCATAATCTCCAGTCCCTCAGTCAATATCAGATCAAGACCCATCATTCATCTATAATTGATATAACCACATGGGCTCAGTATATTTGTAAGTCAGAAAACATTTACAAATTACAAAAATGAACTGCAAATTCAGAAAACACAAACTCTGAAAATGAGTTGCACAGAAGGTACTTACAAATTCCAAAAACAGTGCCGCTCACAACATAATGTAAATTGATACTGATGGGCTGGTGTAGCTCAGGATTACTCTGTCAAGCATTACGGTATGTAGTTACATCTACAAATACCACTTAAAACAATGCTGTGCCAAAAGGAAGCCATATATTGACCATGTCCAGATGTGCCATTAACTTCTCTGGGCTTGGGGGCATCTAGGGTAGACTATTAAGCAGTCGAAATGTGGTTACTGTGGTAAGACGAATAAATCTTTCAAGTATTTTTTGGACATTGATGTCATGAGCTTCAGACCTAAGAAGAAACACACCAGGGTCTGTAATGGTATGGAGTCATGTGTCAGTGCCTTTGGCAACTGGCACTATTAATGCTTAAAAGCACAGAGAGATTTTGGGGCAACATATGCAGCAATGAAGTAATTTTTAGGGACACTCAAGAATATTTCAATAAAACAATGCAAAACGACTTTCTGCATGCAAGGCTGTGGAAGAAGAGAGTGCAGGTGCATGGCTGGCCTGCCTGTAGTCCCATCTTGCCTCTAATAAGAATGTTTGGTGCTTTTTGAAACACAAATGCAACAACAAAGACCTCAAACTGTTGCACACTTAAGAATTGTTTGCAGGAAGAATGGGATAAAATACACCCGAAATGTTTAATCACTTCAGTACCTAAACTCTTTTTAGGTGTTGTGAAAAGGAATGGCAACATTACAAAGTGGCAAATTTCTGGTTCTGACTTTCTGGATGCCTGGTGATTTGGAAGCAGCATTGGCACTGGCTTGTTATCACCTCCCTGCTCCTCAGTTGTGTCTCAAATATTTTGATTTGGACAGTGTGACTTGGAGCCATCTCTCCTATTTGACTCTCCCTGCCGGCCAGGAAGGTTTCTTTCTTCTAGGGACTTTTTCCTTGCCACTGTCGCCTATGGCTTACTCACTAGGGGCCTTGGGTGGGGATGCTGTAAAGCACTTAGGGACAATGTAATGTTGTAATAACATGCTATACAAAAATACATTTGTTGTTGTTTACTGTCCCAGCTTTTTTTCAAATATATTGCAAGACTCAAAATGTAAATATGTTGATTTAAAAAAAAAGGGTATTGTTTTCAATGTAATATAGGTCACAGAATTTTCAAATTACTGCTTTCATTTTTAATTTTGATTTAACATGCGTGCCAACTTTTCCTGGTTTTGGGTTGTATGTAAGCTGGTACTAACTTGACTTTTCCCTCATTCTATGTATCATTTATACACGTGTGTTCTGTTTTTTAAAGGCCAGTTATTAATTATTTTTGGATTTATTTTCAGTCTCCACCAAAGCTGTAGGATTTCTCTGTCCCATCACCACCAGACCTTACTTCTCCCAAATACATCACACAGTTTCCCTGAATAAAAAACGTGTCACATGGCATCCTGTCCTAATCTGAGACTGTTCCTATATTTATAATTTTTCTAATCAGTTGTTCTGGCAGGTCTCCCATTGACCATTCTATGTGTAAGAACATAAAAACATAAGACATATACAAACGAGAGGAGGCCATTCGGCCCATCAAGCTCACTTGGGGAGAACTTAACTAATAGCTCAGAGTTGTTAA
>JAABNX020000030.1:7213219-7229782 GCA_015163995.2 Mormyrus lacerda | reverse complement strand
ATAATAATAATAATAATAATTGTAGTAGTAGTAGATGCTGTTGTACTTTTATTGCCAGAGTGAATACATTGTTGCGGCGATATGTGGTTTGTTCAATAACTCAATAAATTAAAATAACACTGTTTGTGGAAAACAATACACACACATACATTTGTTTTTCAAAACTCTATTTGCATCATTGACACATCTTATTTAATATACATTTTTTAGTTCCACACGTGTAAACCATTTCAGTCAATCCATAGGCTATAAAAGGGCCAAAATGCTGTGGAGTATAAGAGGAAGAATGGCAGCATTGGCTAAGATATTGCTCAGTATGCAATAAGAAGGGAGCAAGCTTTTAGAGATAGGGCAGACTTCTTTGTGCATGATGATGAATGGCTGATGAGCAGGTACCATTTGGTGAGACTGGCCCTATTAAATTTATGTGGCCATTAGTGTTAAAAGCAGCAGTAGGGCAACTAAAAAGCCATAATGTTCGTAACAGAGTGACTAGTCTATCGTGAAATCGTAAACCTAAAATGTGCAATGGCAGTATTTTGTAAAATGTTAAACAGACAGTTTATTATTGATTTTATATATGTTGAACTTTTAAACAACTGCAATAAACTATTGCTATTTTTATACAAATCAACCCAGGCGAAACACTTCATTAAAAAAAGTTTTATTTGAAATTAGTTCTTAAATGCATGGAAATATTACATAAAATCCAATACAATAAACAAAGAAAAAAAAAATTCCCTACAGCCGCTACTCACAATCCATACCCATCTTTGGTGGCTTTCTCAAACAACTACCACAGACATACCAACTGCATTTTACACACGCGTCTTTGGTCTTTTTTCAGGTGCATTTGCTGACCTGGCACTGCGTTAGTTTTCCCGACGGCAGACAAGCAACACAAAGTGATCTTTGAATTCGTGCTGTCTTTATTGTGTCAACTTCCTTATTCAACTGTGTTGCTCATGAAGCTCCCATGCCAGGTCCATGATAAAGTCCCTCCTACTCTCTGTAGAATTTACACATTTCTTGTATAATATGAATACGTTGATTGCCCCGGTCCAGAATATTATAGAATACAGCAACAGGCCAGCTTTGGGTTCCAGCTCTCAAGGAGTACAGTCGTGCCATCTGATCCAGAACATCCACCCCACACTGAAACAATATACAAGAAAATTAAAGATCAAAATAAGCAAATAATATTTACAATAAATAAGAACAAAT
The DNA here is from genome assembly GCA_015163995.2 of Mormyrus lacerda. Classification (NCBI taxonomy): domain Eukaryota; kingdom Metazoa; phylum Chordata; class Actinopteri; order Osteoglossiformes; family Mormyridae; genus Mormyrus; species Mormyrus lacerda. The sequence continues at coordinate 7,228,558 of JAABNX020000030.1, read as the reverse complement.
ACATGCTAATTGTATATTAAAATGTAAATTATAACGTGATTGTAGTCAGTCATCATGTTTGGTTTTTTCTTTGTGATGCTCACAAAGGGATGCTTTGTGCTGAGAAGGCAGTCTTCTCCTTGGTTGCGTAGATGGTCGGTGTGGTCCTGGCATTTCTATAAACTTTTGTGTAGTATTTCTCTCTTTTCCTGGTGTCCCTTGCAGATGGTGGAAGTACTCGTTGTGCCTTGTTCATTGTGCAAAGTAAACTGGTCCAAGTGGCCATAAGTCTATTAGCAAGTGATAAAGAAGTAAAAAAAATTGTCTGTTGTGATGGTTGTGCCTTAGCCTGTGAAAGGCTCCATTAGTTTTATCACCACAGTGTCTGACAGCCTTTCCCTTGATGGACAATTCTTGGTTTTCCAAGATATGGCATTGCATTAAGCATATATTTACTGTCCACATCAGCTGCTATCCAAAACTTAATTCCGAACTTATCGGGCTTACTGGCGATGTACTGCATGAAAGGGCATCGACATTTTGCAGGAAACAGTTGCTCATCGATTGTTATATGCTGTCCTGGTGTGTAACACAAAAGGCCGTACAAAGTTCCGTACAAAGCTGCTCCAAGTGTCAGAAATCGCTGAAGATCTGTCACTGTGTATTTGCTGCTACCGAGTGATTTTGTCATCAAAACTGTCACGATGCGTCCCGTTGTGGAGCAGGAGAGCAAGCGAGCGAGGCCAGAGATTCAGGCAGAACGGGGTTTATTGGGAAGAACGAGGCAGACATTGGACAAGCACCACAGGCTTCACGAGTAACCACAATGACCGATCCACTCAGACTAACTCAGACGCGAACTAAATACACAGGACAAGTCAAAAGAAACAAGAGACAGGTGATGACAATCAGGGATTAACACGAGGTGACGAGGTGGGCGTGTCAAGGAGCAAGGAGACAGGACGAGGGACAGACGGAGGGGACAAGGAAGGAATCGGAGAGGCCCCCAGCAAAGGGAAGGAGAAGGGGGAAGCCGCAGCCAGTGAAGGCACCACTACAGTGGGCGAAGGAGCCATCCGCCAACGCGCCAGCGCAGGGGGATCCGCAGGCGACAGCCGTGGAGTTGGAGGCGGGACCGAGGCCGGGTGACGAGGTAGCGGAGGGGACCCGCAGGCAACTGCTGACCTGGAGCTGCAGGCAGCGTAGGTGCAGCCCGAGCCCCAGCCGAAACCAATGAGAGCGAGCCAGGGGGCAGGGTGGGTGGTACCATGGCCCGACGTCTATGTCCCCTCCTCTTCTTGGACACTGATAGGCGTGGCACTGGTCGGGATTGCCCTCATTGAGAAAAAGTCAGAGGGAAGGTCCCTGTGGTGGCCGATTCGAGCTCCTCCTCCATGGAGGTAGGAGCAGCAGTCCGATTGTCCGGGACCTCCTCAGAGACTAGTACCAGGGCTGGGGGGACAGGAGTCAGTGTCACAGTTGAGGTAGCCGGCGAAGGCGTGGCCATGTCTGAGACGGGCAGAGTTGACATCTCAGGCAGAGCGGCGGCAGCAGCGGGCGACCTCTGCGGGCACCTTGGGCAGAGCGGCTGCAGCTGCAGTGGGCGGAGCCGTGGGCAGAGCGACGACACCTGCAGCGGGCGGTGCCTCGCTGGGCAGCTCAGAAACCATGGCCAGTTCAGGAATAAGCACCGGGGTTAGTGCCAGGTGAGCAGGCGTTGCCCCTTTAAGGGCCTTGGAGATCTGAGAAATGGCGTCCCTTACCACGCGTATCCGTCCTTGGCCCTGGCGTGCTGCTTGAAAGTTATAAGCCGCCAAAGGTGGCAGTTGCTCATCGGTGGGTCTGGTAAAGGGAGCGACTTCCTGGATTATCGGGGATTCCCCTTGCCCACTGGCAGGAATAAAAGCGGGACAAAGAGAGCAAACCCCCAGGAATATCGTCGGGGCTTCCTCCGGCTTCTCTTTCTTTCGTCGCTTTTTCCTCCGGCTGGCGGCGGTGGAAGGCTGAACCGTCTCTATCAGAATGGGAGGCAGTTCAGTAACCCCAGCGCAACGCAACGCGGCTGATCGGGCTCTCACCTCAGCAATCTGCCGCATTAAAAGCCAGAGAAGGTTGCGTGCCTTCTGCAGGGGGTACACGTGTCCGTGCGTGGGTTCTTCCCTCAGGACAAAAATACAAGTATTTCATTATTTCTCTAAACCATTACCATTGTGTCCCTAAAAAATGGCATCCCAAAATTTTTTGACCAGTACCTTTCCATGTCCATACTTCTCCTTCCGTATACTCTGCGAACATAAAGAAAAGCAATAAAGGCCATTAGTTCTTCAACACATAAATCCCAAGTCGATTCTGTTCTGTGGGCTTCAGCAACCGTAAACTGTCGGATGGACATCAGCATTGCAACATCCATCAGGCAAAGGAAACTCATCAAATGGCTGGTAATGTTTGACATCTATGTCTGTTGAAAACTTTGTGCTTCTGGTCCTTCACTCGACATATTAACCAATTGCTTGTTCTGTCCAGATTGCGTAGTCCCGTGCTCTTTCGCTAGATTTATTTGTCTCTGCTCTGCTCCTCTTCTTCTTTCTTGGTGGCCCTGCAACAGGCTCCTCTTCAGATTCCGAATGACTTGAACTGTCTTCGTCCAGTTCGAAGTTAACGTCTGAACCCCCATCAGATTCCACGGTGTCCATGCTCTGCAGTATGTCCAGAGCTTGTTGTGGGGTCATATTAGATTTGCCTTTGAAATGGCTTGCCATTTTCGCTGATGCTGCGACAAATGTAAAATGCATATGAGAAATCATGGCATGTCTCACTTTTTATGTGTTTCTGAAATAATGAGCATGCCCATACTGAATTGTAATGCAGATATAAGCGCTGAATTCTTGTGCTTTTGATTTTATTACCTTTTATAGCAGAGCAGGCCGTTTCTGTCCTCAGCAAGCCCCTCCAAAACCCAGGAAAACATGGTAAGTGTCCTTGAATAGGGTAAGCATCCCAGAACAAGGATTCTTTCACATAAGATAAGGATACTCTGAAACCAGTGATTTGTGGAAAGCAAGTTATATAAGTGATCAGAAAGGAAAAAAACATGCTTTTGCAGTCTAACCTTAATACAATAATATTATAGGTGAATCATGGACGACATTTCTGAATCTCAGGATGATCAATCCATACATGATCAGAATCAATCCACACCTCACCCACCTCATATGTATGACAGTAACAGGACAATGATTAATTCTAGGCAACATAGTCATCTGGAAATTCGTCCGAATGTACTGGTGTGTTTTGAAACCCTTGTGGTCTTTTTGTTTTGGTGTATTTCCCCAATGTGTTTTTTTCTTTTTTTCCTGTTTGTTTTATTCAATACAACCCTTGTCTCACAACCGCCAGTGGATCGTCACCCTCATTTGACACTAGTCTGACACTGGTCTTGCAACTCACTCTTAAATTAAACTCACTCTGAACCATAGACACTGTAATCAGAGACTGATGTAAGACTCAACAGAAATGCTTTCAATTTTAAGACAAAACATTGAGACTAAGACCATAAGATGTCCACTAGGCACAAGCATACTTTAATATTTGACCACTACCTTGATTTTCATTGATTGTAATATATATATAGCAATTTAGCAGACACCCTTCTCCATGGCGACAATCAGGTCATGACCTCGGTGAAAAGTGTTTTGCTTTTTCAAAATAAAGTAAAACAATTCATTCAGTCCAATAGAACAAATAATCACAAAATTGACCAAGCCACCATCATTAAACTCTTGAAATAATAGTTTTTCCAAATTCCTGCCTTGATGGACTCCCATAAAAAAAAGTTAAGTCGCACTTTGGGCGGCGCTTAAAGCTCCCCCCTTCGATAATGTCACAAGCGGGAGGGGGCTCATCCTTTACTCTGATTTTTCGAGGGTTATGTCCATGTGTTATCATGTATGATATTCCACGTATTGCTGATAAGGGGCCATATGGTTTGGGAAATAAGGGTTGGCGTTTTTACCAATGCGAAATAGTGTATTTTGTTTAAATACACCCCGTTAACAATACACAGCTACTGCATTTACCATTTAAAACTGCCAGACCCTCTTTCCTCTCTACCTAGAAACGCTGGACGCGTCCGGTGACCCCATTAAAATTACACCATTAAGTTTTATTATCCTCAACACGCATTTAAACCAGTTCATTAATAAATTAATATATTTTATTCTTTTAAAGACTATTGAACTCACTTTGGTGCCATATGCTTTTATCTTGTAGGCCGCAGGATAGCGCCATTTCTACCAGCTATAGGCCTGGGTGTGCTTGGGATATTATGCTTGGCTATATGCTTTATAACACATCTTATACTTATTTTACACGCACAAGAGCGACATGGAGAGAGCGAGAGTCATTTTAACAAGTATTGGCTGTGTATTCCTTGATTTTTCTTGTTGGAATGCTTAGGATATTTTATTATTAACATTGACAGAAAAGTGCTTCATTGCTTAAAAAACGTTATAGTTAAAGAAGTTTATTTGAAATAACAGGCGTTGGTGCCGTCATTTTGAAATGGGATGTCTGCGTGAGTGCGCATGCACAAGTACTGCCCCCCTATGGACAGTCACTGTTTGCACGACAAAATAAAGTTATCAGCCCCCCTGCCTATCTGTACTGTAATGCAACGGCTATTGTCCAGGGTATGTGGAAGGATATTCTACCATAGTTTTGAAATGTTTCTGATTTCTGTTGCTAAACAACATTTACTAGTTCCTACAGCTATTAAATGTAATTAAATAAATATTTAAATATTTAATTAATATTTAAAATAAAACTAACAAAATACAACTAAATACATCTTTTAAAGTTTAATGTTTTATTCCTTTTGATTAACGAAACGTAGATGAATTTGGCTAAACGTCGCTAAACAACCGGGGTAGTGGTGTTGGAGCTTGACCTTTATTTAAATTAGAAATAGATTATTTTATACTATTTACAAATAAGTCAGATTAACAAATAGAGTTAATGTGCATTCTGTCAGGATGGTGGTGTGCTTCTCACAATCCAGGGCCATTGGTTAGTATCACGACAACAATTTCCATTGTTAGCCAGCGATTGAGAGAGAAACAGAGGCTGTGTCCGAACTTGCGCACTTCCTTCTGTAGTGCGCACTACCATGGATAAGTGCTGTCCTAACTGGAACAATAACGTTTCGTACTTACCAGAAGTGACGGACTAGCATTTTGATCGCAATTCTCCAGCGCGCCAAAATATCTGCCATGAAAACTTGCTGAAAGTCCCTCCCCTTCCGCTACGTAGTCAAAATGGCGTCCATTTAGTGCGCATAGTGTCCACCATTCTGCTCTGCGTTTTCTGGCCGTTTTCAGTGCAGCATCCGGGTACTTTCAGTGCACTGAATTTTCGCTTAGTTGTCAGTGTGAACGCACTACTCCCTAAAATCACGCACTAAAAGTGCGCAAGCGCACGATTTCGGACACAGCCAGAGAGCGCTTGCGCTCATTTTACCTGTGTTATTCCTTGATTCTTGTTGTCGAAATGCTTAGAACGCTTTCCTTTATTATTCACATTGGCAGAAAAGTGCTTCATTACTTAAAAACGTTATGGTTGAGGGGTTTATTTAAAATAACAGGCGCACCGTTGTTGCGGCCATTTTGAAATGGGACATCTGCGTGAATGCGCATGCGCCAAGTGCTGCCCCCCCACGGACAATCATTTGACGTGCAACTTTTGAACAGGCCAGCAGCATGTCGGAATAATGACCACCTTGACCCTGCTGTTTGTGCAACATCGACGAAACCCAGAGCCGCTATCGATGGATCTTGCGTTTGGTGGAATACTTTTTCTATTTTACATTGAAATAAAACTGTTAAACTGATTAAGGCTTTTTCTCATTTGTAAAAACTTGGCTAAAATTTTGTGCTTGTTTCGCATTTGCTCTTTTGACAGTTTTTCGGTCGCAAGCCTATATTTGTTTAGAGGTTAAAAATTTGGGACTTGTGTCGTTTGTGCTTAAAATACGGTGTTTCGCTCGGGCATGCCTCTACCTGTTTGAAAGTTAAAAGTTTGGGACTTGTGCCATTTTCTGCTTAAAGTACAGAGTATTCTTTAAATTCTTTTAAACATTTCGTTTAAATCTAATGAGCTTACCTGCTTTTATTTTTACAATACGGTGCCGGGGCGTGGTTGTCTACACCGTGTATAGCTAGCTTACATTCATCCTGCTATATGTTTTATTTTTCTTTAAAACGTAATTAAAAATAACACATTAATAAATACATGTAATGTATTTTTATTCTATTAAAGTTTAACACCAACCCTTATCTCCCAAACCATAAGGCCCCTTATCAGCAACACGTGGCATAAGCATGTATGATAACATATGGACATAACCCTCGACCAATCATAATAAAGGACACACCTCCTCTCGCTTGTGACGTCACAGAAGGAGGGGGAGCTTTAAGCTCCGCCCAAAGTGCCACTTAACCTTTTTTTTATCATAGACAGTCTTATAGTATAATTACTATATATTTTTCCTTAATTATTTATTTATAATTAAGTATAAATAAATAAAGTTACAAAATAATTAGTAATTATTTCCTTCTTTTTTATTTATTAATTTGTCTATCCATCTGTGCAAACCACCACCTTTGTGGGGCAGTAAAATGTCCCATTGCCTTCATTGCTGAAGAAATATGTTAATATGTTCATATTTATAAAAGCAAATGACAAAAATAAAGCCCGTAAATCTTATATTATTTCTGAAGGTAAATAAGATACGTTTTTGGTGCTGTGACATTAATTGCCACTGCTTGAAATAAACATATATAAGTTGCAATGCTATGGAATGGGCTGAACATCTTCAAGGCAGATTTTTGCAAATAAAACAATAAATCAGTACTATGTATTTTACATTCACCTACCAACATATTTTGGCCATATGTTATTATTATGGTTTCATGTATGCAGCAATATAACGTTACATCTGAATTGTAGTGTACATACTAATTAAAGTGAAAAGTGCTTGCTTTTCTTATAAATATTTATGTTTCTGTTTTGGGTAACGAATGTTTTTATATATCATTTAGAAATGTATTTGATACTAGTCTAAGTCTAATACGGTAACACAAATAAGTACAAGAGAAACATTTGAAACATTGCTATACTTGCTTTATTTAACATGTCTTTTCTGTGAACATCTATATTGGGCAGAACTGGTCTTGCATTCTCTTTGTTATGTCTACAAAACAGTGTACTGTTCAGTAATTAGACAATATTAAATGAAATGGCTTAAGCATTTCAGTCTTTAGCCTTGCAACATAAATAATTTTACTGATATAGGAATTTTACGCTATATATTATACAATAGAAATCTGAATACAGAAGTAATATAAGTAATATTATATAAATCATTATTTACATTTTTTACTGAAGCTGCCCAGTATGTCACACAAATGCCATCTATTGGTACAGGAAAAGAAAATGCCTTAATCTAGCATATATGTTTGTATTTGGAATACTTAGAAAATGATTTTTTTTATCTATAACACAGAAATAAAATAACAAACACTTGAAACCACAAAATACACTGTAACATATAATACTAAATTAATAGCAGTCATTGCACATGCTTTTTTGCCAGACTTGTGCTAGCTGAATTATTTTCCCCTTCGGTTCCTCTTACTCTCGGTTTTAAATGCATTTGCTGACATCTTGTGGTAAAATCATATATAAAATATTAAAAAAAAAACTCAGTAAGTGGTGCAAAAATGATTTGGAGAAAATTCTTTTAAACATAGAAACACTTTATTTATATTTTACATTCAACATCTTATATTCTATAAATAACTAGAGGGCCATGGTGTACATATGTATGCCTGTATATGTGAATAGTACAATTATACAAACTACAAAAGGCAATTGAGAATATTCTTGGTTTCTTTTTATTCGTTTCCCTTCCTCCCTCCTTCCCTCCATCTATGTACCTTGCAGCTTTGGAGAGGCAATGCGGGACCCTATCCCGGGCAACAGGGGACAGTCACGAGTACACCCCATGCAGACTCAAACACACGCTAACAGAATTGCCAATACTCTTAACTGCTGATTTGTGGACTGCTTTTTAAATTATAATTTTGACCTAATTTATATTTTGGTACACTCAATGAATACCAGCCTACACATTTTATTGTAAATAAACAATTGAGGGAGTGTTTTATCCCGTTAGCTTTAACTGACACATTCTTAAATATTCCATTTGAACAATCATTGTGACCTGTGGTAGGTCATTTACAGTAAACTGTTTTTAAATAAAGCAGTATGTATTTTATTATTCATAGGCATTTCTATACATTTTAAAATATTTCTGGCATAATATGTATATTTTTTACATAGCTGCTTGCTACATCACTAATCTCATCTTTTTTATTCAGCTTTATTAAATTGAAATTATTACTAAATCTACATTACATATATGATTTAAACACTACTCTAAAGTGAATTGATAAACTACACTAAATATAATTTAAAAGGGTTAAAATTAAAAATTTTGATGCACGCTTTGCCTAACAGGATTTTAAAGGCATCATTTGCAAAAGTGATGAAAATATGTAAACTGGTAATTTTATTTTTTAGTCATAAAAGAGTACGTTACTTGGCCTACTTATTTCATAATTGTAAAAGAATGAAGTGGTATCAGTTTTACTGTTAACATATAGCCAAGGTGTTGGTAGAAGGTGCTTTTTCTCACAGGATTGTTGGATCAAGTTCAGGCGTTTCCAGCCCTCTCGGCCCAGATGTCTGTGCTAGTGCACAGCTCAGATTGTGAGGAGTGGAACAGATGGGACTCCAGTTCCTTGCCCCGGTAGAGATGGTGACATCCTGTCATTGCCGACAAGAGGTGTCTGTGATTTTGAAACGGTGGCTCCTGAAAGTGATTAATACATGTGATCTCATTCACAAGTGGGGGGAGGGAACCTTAATGTTATTTTATGGTGAGGTCTAGATTTTAATTTTCACTTGCACACTTATGTTTGCTTTCATGCAACTCCTCAGCCTATGTGATACATTCAACATGCCAGAGGTGGGATAAATGCTCTCATACAACATTGGTGACATATAAGCCTGAAAGAAAGTGTTTCCCTAATGACCTAAATACTATTTAAATTGTTGTAAAGAACTACTTTAGAAAATATTTGCTTTACCAAAATTCTTCATGCCATGGCTTTCTTCATATTTTTTATATATATATATATATATAAAGCTTAATGGAGTTAAAATAGAATATATGGTTTTCATATAGCATGCTGTTTATCAGTAATACATATGCCTGGCAAAGCGTAGGTTTGGGTATTTTTGAGCTTTCACACTACACTTTCAATTATGACAAAATAGAAATGAGCAGAAAACCTGTCTGGAGCATCTGCATTATTGTCACAGTCACTGGAGAGTTCAAGGAAACTGTAAGGTGTCTGAGCCTAACAAGATGTTTTTGCATTACAATGAAATAATTCATATGATAATGCAACATAATTGTAACAATAATTTAAAATGATCTGAATGTATTTTCCTTGTTAAATTATTAGAAATAACAGCTTTACTGTTTCAACATTATTGGAATTTCGTATTATTTTACACATATACATAATGAATATTTTTATATTTTGATATAAATATATTTTTAAAATACATTAAATACATGATCATAAATTTTGTGCTATTTGCCTTCCGCTTTTTGGAGGAAGGTGGATGACATGATTCATTTTGTTTTGAATGAACTATAAATACTATTATGTTCTGATCAAATCTGTATACCATGGTAACTAGTGTTTGTGTGTTTAGTCTGTGGCTTGCTATATAGATTGCTTGTTAGAAGGGGAGCAACTGCAGAGTGTGTATAATTATATCTGGGACAAACCTTGACCAACATAATTAGCTGAATTTCAATTTGTTCTCAATTTCCTATTCAATGTGCTCAATAGGAAATCATATAATCCATTAGGCACGAACAGCTCTTTAAAAATGAGCATTTGTGAAGCAAAGATAATAGAAGACTTAAAATCCTGTAATACAGAGGCTCTAGCTTTGTTCCTTGATTGCATAATCCCATTTCACATGCATTTCCAATGTGTTCTTTTGTTTTTTTTTTCTCTCTTTCCAAGAACCTAAGCATTACTGAATTATGCAAAATGTCTGTCTGCCTAATAACCATGCCATGGGTTTAAAATATAATATTGGACATAGTGTTATACATTGCTTAATATTAAATTTTCCATTCCGTTAACCTAACAGAATAATGGTGTCAGGACATCCCTGTGAAATGTGTTGAAAGACTAGTGTTATGTCATAAGTATATGATTGCTGCTACACACTTGCTGGAATACATCATGAGAAAAACATAGATCTGTATTTCCTGTACCAAGTGCAAATCTTAAATATTTTGAGTATACAAGTAACATGGCTCTAAGAAATAAACTTTGAGTCATTCATAAAACTGGTTTGCAAACATTCACAAACACAATATTCATTAAAATTGTTGTAAATTTCTTACTTCAGGGGACTTAACAAAAAACTGTGCAATACCGGAGTTCTTTATTTGGGAAATATTAGGTTAATATCTTTCCAGCCATAAAATGCACTTGTTTCAATCAATTCATTCAATATTTCTTACATATTTTATGTGCAGTAAGTGGTCTGCAAAGTCAAAAGGTCTACGGTACATGCCAAAGGGAGTAACGTAACAGAAACCACTGTTCTCCAATCTGCCCGAAATGCCTTGTTGGAATTCCGCCCTTACTTCATAGCATAACAGTCCTTTTTGGCTACCTACCTGCAAGGATCTGTCTGCAGACTGAAACACAGGGATGGAGTGTGTAGGGCTAATTGAGCATTCAGGCAAGCTGACCAATCAAAGCACACTGGGCTCATCAGAGGTGGGGCTTAAAGCTCTATCGCAGGGTGTTTCTCAATACCAGAAATGCAAAGATTGTACCCATCATCTTAGCAGAAGTTGTCTTGCTAACTTGATTCCCAAGAATGAACCTGTGGTGTAATGCATCATTGGTCTCATTTGGTGAGGATACAACCGATGAATCTTTGATACTTGGGGTGGGGCAAAAACCAACATCCGAGGATTTTGACCATCCTCTGCACTCCTGTATTGGAACTGGAAGATTCCCACTATGGAAGTCTTAAAGCTTAAAGTATTCTATGGCTGAAATAACATCTCTAGGATATCATCTCAGATATTAAGAATAAAGCAAACAAATAGAGCATTTCACTTTATTAATACATCCAAGTCAAAGCAATGTTTTGGGTGACACCTGTTTTCTCTTACCTTCTATCTTATTTTTTTTCCTTTTTTTTTTTTTTTAAATATTCACATGAAAATGGTAACCATAATCCATGTTTCATTTTAAACTTCTATCTGTAAAACCAATAAAGACTATCTGATATAAGCCACTTGCATTATTTTGAGTTTCAGCCTCTTGAGTTATAATGTTAAGTTACATCCAGAGAATTCCATAGGGACTCTGATACATAGAACCTACTTGATACTGTGATGCTATTTCATGATGTGATCACTTCGCGGTTGCAGCCACATTCTGGCCGAAAACAATTCACATATTCAAAACTTCATATGGCAATATTATTCGCTTGCTGGATTATTTTTCTAGGACAGTACAAGATTTTCCAGAACATTTTACTTTTTCTGTTTCCATGTTTTCCTAGACTGGAAAATGGTTGACGTTATTCCACGTCTTCCAGGACATGTGGGAACCCTGTTTTTTTTGTTAGAAATCTCAATGCCTACAAGAGTAGATGAAGATGTTTGGGATAATGAAAATAGGCACTTCTTATTTTAGGAAAAACAGGGAACATAGGGTGAAAATTAATTACAGGGAAAATCACCCTTCCCAGCTTTCTTCTACAAGCCAATGTTAACATGCTGTAGTGGGGACTGGCAAAGTTCAGTTGAGACCACAAAGTTAAGGATAGTTGGACTAGGTGTACGACAACATTGACTCTTGAGCAGTTTGATGCCAAGTTATAGGATGAAAACCAGCACCACCAAACTGAAAACTGGAACTCTATGAAAAAGAGTGCAATGTTCCTTTCAGGTAGTGGTGGTGGAGCAGGGGTCTAGCTGTAGTGACTGTGTTTAAGTACTTTCAGTTCTTGCTCACCAGTAACAAAGAACATGAGACCATAGCCACTGTAGCCCGCACCAGGTGAAATGCTATGAAGATGCTTGGATAGGTAGATGTGTACAAACTAGATCAGTGTTACCCAGCATCATTCTCTGAGACCCCAAGAGAGTCCACATTTTTGCTCCTGGCCATTTTCCAGCCAATCAAGATTCCCAAATACCTGATACAGGTGTGTTGGGAGCTGGGAAACAGCAAAAATGTGAAATGACTGGGGGTCTCAGAGGACTGGGTTGGGAAATACTGGACTAAATTATTCACAAAATCATCTCATCAGGCCTCTTACAAAGAAGGAAGATTCACTTCAATTTTAGAATTCAGGAAAGATTCTAGTTAATTTTAATCTCAAAACTAAGCTTACATGATATTATTTATCCATTATCCATATCCAAACACACAATTCTCATATCAAAAGTTAACCCATTACAATACAACAAATCAGATTAGAGTATATAATGAGAATACTTTAAAGTTTAAATACTACACGTGCAACTAGGATGAGTAAGCAATGATTAAAAATGAGTTTACCAAAAATTTTATTACTACTAATATTACGTTAGATGTAAATTCCATAGTGCAGTAATCCAGCAGGGAAAAAAATATTTAAGCACCAACAATGCACTTGCTTTTACCGTTTTGTTTTTAATTATTGTTAATATAAAATAACTGTTATACTGTGTTTTTATAGTTTCAGCAGCTAGCACACTTATGCCATTCCCACCCCACTCTAAAATCAGAGTAGAGAAAAACTCACTGTAGCTTCTAAACCAGGCATGCAGAACAATATCCTGAAAATGAGTAAAATGATCTATAGGTTGTTAACTTTAACTTACAATTACAAACAGATTTACACCAGATGAATTTATATCCTGATCTGTTAAAAGCAAGATTATAGCAATTAATAGTGAAGTAGAAAGAAGGGGCAAATACTGCAGTCCCTAAAGAATTACACTTCCACACTATACTAGATGGTGGTTTCTTCAGACACTAAGAACAGGGCTGCTACTTCACATGAACATAGAAATGGGAAGCTAGATCACTAAAAATCAGTCCTCTTCATATTTAATTAGCATAAAAACACAAAACACTAAGGGATGTGCAGCATTACCAATAAAACAAAGCAAAAAAAAAATCCACAAAGAAACTAACAGTATTATTGCATGCTGTGGAAAAACCATACCTCATATAGCATAAATAAAACAGCCCTAGTAAATATCCTCAGTTTGGATGCAGATCATCTGTAAAGTGCCATTAGCAGACTGACTAATTGAATGAAACTGTCCATTACACCTATTCTCAACAAACTATGGTGTGATATTAAGATAAAAACAAAAACTACAGTAACAAATTATCTTTAAAAGTAATTTATATTGCATTTCAGAAATATACATTTGCAACCTTCAGAAAATAAAACAGAAAAAATTATGACTGTACCATTGTAAAAATAAATCGAGAAAGACTAGACTGTACATTTTTTGATACCATTTCAATACTACAAAGTACAAAGCTACAAATATGTATCTAACATGTAATTAATAGAAATTTTTTTCTACTGAACATGTGATTCTATATATGTAACACTACAATGTAAATTAACACAAATAAATATACCATACATCCACAAGAATAAAAATCTGGTGATTTTTTTTAATTAAAGCTCAGTGAGTACAGTGTTTATAGAAATTAATGCTGAAAAAAAACAAATGGCTAATTACATGGTCGGTATGAAAATAACTGTATTCCTTATCCTTAAGATTGCAGATAAATTTTAAAAATTGTGAATTCTAACATGGTGACCCTTTATACTGTTAAATAACCCTTTACACTGACTATAATAGAATATTTATAGAGTCTGCATCATTGTAAGCTGACATACTGCATACTCCATGTGTTTCTTAAAGATCTCATACGAGGTGAGCACAGGAAGCACAATGTGGTTGCAGCTTGGGTGGCGTTCAGGAAACACACCTACAGAGATCTGGGGGTGTAGAAATGACAGACTGGGGGCAGGATTAAATCCTAATGCAGGGACCGCATCTGCTGAAGTAGAAAAAATGAGGATATCCTCTAATGTTGTTGCACATCTGCCCTCTGAAAGACAAGAAGTCAACACGGGCTATTGAAATACAAGACCTTGACATCAGTCAAACATACTTGTTTCATACGGGGAGGAGTCATTGAGGAAATATATGCTTTTCAGTTTTCCCCTGTCCTTTAGTGTGTTAAATAGCTTTATGTATATGCAAATGGTCTGCAGAGTTTTAAGCCCTAAAAGTATATACACCAAAATGAGTAACTCATCTGAACTACAGAAAACACACTTTTCTAATCTTTGTTCAAATTCCAGCATTTACTTCTGTGACATGGTGAGGTCACCACATAACATAAGCCATATTGAGCGCCAACCCGCAAGGATCTGTCTGCAGACTGCAAGCAGGGGCAGAACGTGTAGGATACAATGACCAATCAGAGCACACTAGGCTCACTGGAGGTGAGGCTAAAAGCTCCATCTGTATATTTCAATGTTTATAGACATAGCGAATAGAGAAGTACAGTATAAAAAAGAATGATTTGTAACGTTGAAGCATATAAATCTATTCTAGTACACAGCAAAATAAAATTATGAACAATGAAAATGAATATAATAGGGCCTTGAAATTTATATTGTACCTTCACATTCATGTAGGTACTGCCTCCAGAAACCCATTACTGTTCTTTCTTTCTTTTTCTTCTCCTCATTAACAGAGAACTGGACAGAGAAAAGGCTATCCATTGTGCCAGCTGACATCTTTTCAGGTGAGGAGCAAAACATTTCATAGAACGGTCCAGGGAACATTTGGATTTGTTCAAAGAGACCCAAAGTATTTAGACCCTCACGAAATCTAAAACACAAAATAAAATCGTTAGCATTTTGTGAATCAAGCAGTTTCTAGGCTTGGGCAGTATGACAGTATCATGGGTTTGATATTTAGAAATTTCAGGCACTTCTCTTTTGATTAAATAGATACGGAGATAATAATAATAATAATGGAACTTTATTGAGTGAATTTTTACGCCTCCCTCAACTTGCTCTTTTTTTTTTTGTAGAGCAAGCTGTCCGCGAAGGGCAGCCACCTGTTGAGGCATATTGATTGAGATATATATATATATA
>JAABNX020000030.1:7199921-7210881 GCA_015163995.2 Mormyrus lacerda | reverse complement strand
ATACTGTAATCAATTATACCACTCAAGATAATGTGATTAATCTTAAGTTTAGAGCCTATTCAAGACCACATATGTCCAATCCATCCATCCATCCATCCTCTACTGCTACTTTTCCTACATAAAGGTACTCAAGCAATATTTTGAAGATTGATGAGCTTCTACCCTGCAGCTAAAAACATTCTAGACTTGCATCTATATGAATGAAACATATCCAGTGGTATTCCAAAACTTTTGGAAATCAGACAGGAAATACATGACTTTGGTGATAGTCAATCCTTCCACATTGCAGGGGTTAGGACAGCAGGCCCCCCACGATCCAGAAAAACTGCATAAATTTTTTGGTTCCCTTGACGAGCAAAGAATTTTGAATTTTAGTAGTTTATGGTACAATAAGATATGACAACCACAACATACAAAGATCACTCCGAGATATCACAAGAGGTACTAGCACTGTACATACTTTTTATGCATTTATAGTCTGCTGGTCTTCATGTTCCATTTGCATTTTTGCAAAACTTCCAAAAACTCCCCAAAATAATTTATGCCAACCCCGCCATATATCAATACTGCAATGGGAAATTCAAGATATAGGAGAGTCAACTGTAGTTAATGAACTGCCAATGACATTCATTGGCCCTTCACATGAGATGTGTCATCATCACATGATGGCAGCAAGTTACATTGTGCTATGGATGCTACCTCTTTTTGAAATCTGTTTTGGAAACTCTAAGATACAAAAGTATCAAAGTCTCTTAAAGAATCCTCCTGGGTGCACAAGGCATAAGCTAATAAATTTAAGGGGAAGGGAGGGTGTTTCATGATGAACAATATATGGTATAACCCCAAGAATGCTGCATGCATCTCTCACTCCTGTTCCCCTTGGTTGGGATCTCTCTCGATTGTGTATCACCCTTTCCATTTTGAAAATGTACTGTTGCACACAATCCTCTGTGCTGCCTCTGTGTCCTCTTTTACCCACAAACACTAGGGACAATCATGCACAATCACAGTAACAGCTAACACAACATTAAAAATGTATAAAGACAAAAAAGAACGTTGACAAACTTGAGATGAAAATGCATGCAAAAAAATTTGAACACACAGTACAACGTGTTGCGCTTTTCACTGTGTTTTTTGGTTTTGCAAATGTGAACGTACTCTCAATGGAGATTCAATTTTAAGGCTTTAATAATGAGTGTATTTAGCAGCTACAAGAACAAAAGATATTAAAAATCTCTCCATACTACTGGTAATGTAATAAATTAATAGACAAAATGGCGGTTTTGCATATTCTGGTGGTTTACAATAACGCCTGTGTGTTTTCTCTTCTACTAGCATTGCGCTAGTACCACCATGGTACCTTGCAGTATAAAACCACCTTTTTGTTTTTTGATAATTTGAACTACTCCTATAATTACGTGGTGATATTAAAACAAACCATTTATTATAATGAACATCCCAGGTCAAAGGTTTCTTGTGGGACTACCAAAATGTTGTACCCGGCCTGAAGGGCTATTAAAATTCATCCACCCAAGAAAAATAAAACTGCTTCCTTTATTAGCCTTTTGGGGTCTTTCGGATGTACTATTGAAGAAAATATTGACCACCGAACGAACAAGCTGTCGATCACGGTGGTCAGTCCAATAGGAAGTATACGCTTAAAGCCAGATTTATTGGGTAATTGCCTCATACCAACATCTTAGTTACTTGTCAGTAATAACTCTATGCATGTTAATGGAAGCTGGAAAATGACCAATACACTGTAAAAGGATATTGTTAATAGTCTGGTTTTGCAAATGATGTGGGTAATACTGAAGTGAAAGATAATGATTAAAATATAGAGGTTGAATTTATTTCTAGCTGGGTACAAAAACTGAGGAAAAGCGTGGGCAAAATATTTTGGTGCATTCATGGGTAAGTACAAATATATATCTTATGTTTGTTTTTTTTTATTATTATTAAGGATTTTCAGATAGTACAGACACAATCAAACAAACAGACAGACAAACAAACAAACAAACCCACCCCCCACCCACAGCGCTGAAAAAAATATAACAATACGCAATGTACATGAAAATATAAATCTCTGCCTGCTGAAGTTAAACAAACCATGAAGGGAAAATAAAAACCTCTATTAAAGTAAACATTCAGAGTTTTTGCAAAAAACAGTGGAGAGGTTTCCAGAGTTTCCAAAATTTGTCTGACCTGTGATTAAGGTCATGAGTTATCTTTCCTTCCCTTGGAGAAATTGAAAGCTGGGATATCCACATAGTGACAGTTGGAACCTGGGGTGTAGACCACTTCAGCAAAATGCATTTTTTTGCCAATGTTTTCCCGTTATCTCTTGAGTTACAGAGTGAACCCCCTTCAAAAATGGTTGGATATTATCACAGGACCAGAATAAATAAAAATATGTACCCCTTTGTGCTTTACATTTAAAGCAAAGATTGGAACAACCTGGATGCATTTTATGAAGATGGACAGGTGTAAAGTAAATTCTATGAACAAATTTGAAATTTTGTTCGTGTAAAGATATTGAAGTGCATTTTTGGAAAATGCCTTCACAAATTGGGGTCCAAACTGCTGGATTAAATGATACCCCCAGATCCTGTTCCCACAATGATTTTAAAGAATCATAGGCTGAAGAGTCTGAGTGCGCTAATAAAACATAGTACTTAGAGGTGGCCCCTTTAAGAGCTTTAGTTGAAATGATGGTTTCATCCATTTCTGATAAAATAGTGCGAAATTTGTTCTGCCTTAATAGGGACTCCAAGAAATGCCAGACCTGCAGGTACTTAAAGAAATCTACAGAGAGAATATTAAACTCTGCACTAATTCTTTCAAATGACTTCAGGGTATCATAAGCCAAAAGGTCTGAGAAGTCAAACACGCCCTTAGATCCCCACTCCGACAGCCCAATACTCCTAATCTGAATTGGAAAATCAGGATTAAAAGCCAAGGGAGAACGAACAGAAATAGTGTGAGGAATGCTTAAATATTTTTTCACATCTTTCCAAACCAGTAATGTATTATAAATAATTATATTATCAGTGAGATGATTTATCTGATCGATATTATTAATAAACCAAAGGGATTCTAATCTTCTGGGATAACAAAATAAGGATGATCCATCAATCCATAAAGCATCCTGCCTTTTCATAATCCAGCTTGTTATAGTTTTGAGTTGAGCAGCCCAATAGTAAAGCTGAAAATTGGGTAGTGAGAGACCCCCCAAATCTCTTGGTTTACAGAGTTTAGAGAAACCAACTCTCTGATGTTTATTATTCCAGATATAACGAGATATAGAAGCGTTTAGTTATTTAAAGAAGGATGAATTTAAATAACACGGAAGTTTTTGGAACAAATAATTTAGATGAGGCAGTACATTCATTTTTATAGCATTGACTCTCCCCAAGAGGGAAGTCGGCAAAGAGCTCCATTTTTCCAAGTCTTTTCTAATTTCTCGAATTAAAGAGGAATAATTTGTCACAAATAGATTTTTCAAATTGGGAGTGAGAAAAATGGCCAAATATTTAAGACCCCTGTCTGAAACCTAAAAAGGACATTGTATAGGTGGGTTATGGGGGCAATTAAAGGGCATCAAGACAGATTTTCCTAAGTTAACTTTGTAACCGGACACGGTACTGAACGAGATTAAAGAATTCAAAACTGCAGGAATCGAGGTTCATGGATTCTCCGGATATAAAAGAACATTGACAGCAAACAAAGAAATTACATGCTTTTTCCCATTAACTGTGATACCTGTAACACCTGAATTAATCCTGATTGATTCTGCTAAAGGTTCAATAAATAATATAAACAATAACGGTGATAGAGGACACCCCTGTCTGCAGCCTCTATGTACTGGAAACCTCTCAGACATCAGACCATTCGTACTGACAGTAGCAACAGAGTCTGCATACAGATATTTAATGATATTAATAAAGTTGGAGCCTAGCCTGAATTTTTCCAAAACTGAAAACAAAAAAGACCACTCTACGTTATCAAAAGCCTTTTCGGCATCCAAAGATA
The DNA here is from genome assembly GCA_015163995.2 of Mormyrus lacerda. Taxonomy (NCBI): domain Eukaryota; kingdom Metazoa; phylum Chordata; class Actinopteri; order Osteoglossiformes; family Mormyridae; genus Mormyrus; species Mormyrus lacerda. The sequence continues at coordinate 7,206,849 of JAABNX020000030.1, read as the reverse complement.
AAATCATTGCTGGCTTATTTTGAGTACTGAAATAGTGAATAACGTTAAGAGCACGGCGAACGTTGTCCATATCACATCTAGATCTCATAAAACCTACCTGATCAGGATTTATAACTTTAGGAAGGATCTTTTCAAGTCTGTGAGCCAATGCTTTTGTGAATATCTTATAGTCCACATTAAGAAGACTAATTGGTTTATAGGATGAGCAGTCAAGAGGATTTTTTATCTTTTTTTAAGAGCAGGCTAATTGAAGCTTGTTTCCAAGAGGGCAGTATTTCGCCTTCCCAAATATTAATAACAGCAGGTATAAAAATTGGGTGGATTTTAGGCCAGAATTTTTTTTTAAATTCCAATGGGAAACCATCCGGACCAGGGCATTTCCCGTTCGGCATAGACTGAATGGCCGCCCAGATCTCCTCCACTGTAAAAGGAGCATTTAAGCTAAATCGATCTTCTTCTGAAATCGCCAATAATGGAATTTTGCTTTGATAGCCGGCAATGTCTAGGCCCGTCGCGTCTGATTCCGGGCTATAAAGAGATGTTTAAAAATCCCAAAAGTTAATTGGCGCCATGTATCTATCAAACCTGTATCTGTGCATAATTCGTTAAGAACCTTAGAAGATTTGGGATTCGATACATTTGGAGACGAGGATTTACCTAGAGAGGCACTCATTACACAATTGAAGTCTCCAGCTAGAAAACCTAGACCTTTACAATAATAATAAAACAATAAAATAATATGTGATATGAAATTAGGCGAGTCGAGATTTGGTGCGTAGACATTCAGAATCGTGATATGATGATTATAAGTCGAGCCTATAATCATAATAAATCTTCCTTCAGGATCTGATTCCTTGTGCTCTAGGCTAAAAGGTAGATTCTTATAAATAAGAATGGCCACCCCTCTCTTATTCTGTGAGTAAGAGGAGAAATGAACCTGACCTACCCAATCTCTCCTAAGCTTTAAGCTTTCAGTATCAGACAGTTTAGTTTCCTGGAGCAGTACTATGTCGGGCTTTTGTTTTTTCAGATGAGTTAAAATTTTCTTCTTTTTTATTACATGGCCAATCCCTTGAACATTCCAGGTAACAAGTTTAAGTGAACCAGTCATAAAACGCACCCGATTGGAAATTAAAATGGCAGAGTAAAACAAAAACATGAAACACAGTGAACAAAATTGCAACGCTTACCCATCCCTATTCTGTCCCCAAACAACAGAACAAAACCACCCCTAATGAAGTCACCAAACATATTAGACATACCGTAGTCCTAACTCAACTGAAAGACCACAATAACAGTTTAGTCGCTAGAGACAACATCCAAACCTTGGGTTAAGTAGAAAAAACTCAAATCAGGGTCCCCTTTAAATTAATAAAAGAGAAATCTTATATGCGTAACATATTAAGACCGATAACAGTACAAATAAGTTAATAATAATAAAAGAGAAAAGAAAGATAATAATAGTAATAATAATAACAACAATACCAAATAGCAATAACAAATAAGAGGATGGGTTCAGTTCCAATGAATTGCACAGTCATTCAAAACTGTAAAGAGTGAAGGCAGGGACTCAGTGAAAATCAAGTCTACGTTCCTCCAATACAAACGAAGACAGATGAAAAAAATACCTCAGTCAAGATTTTCCAAGAAAGCGGCAGCTGTATCGGGACTGTCAAAAAGGCGAATCTGCCCATTGTAAAGACAGCGAAGCCGTGCTGGATAAGCAAAGCCTCGATATGTTGCGATGAACATTAGTTTCCCCACGGCATCAAACTCGCGGCACTTGCGCAAAACCTCTGTAGACAGGTCAGAATAAAACCGTAAGCTAGAGCCATTGTAGGGGATATCACGCTTCTTTAAAGCTGCCTTAAGCACCTCTTCCTTCTGAGAATACCAGAGAAATCGAACCAGGACACTTCTCGGAGGTTTGTTCGCCAACGGGCTTGGAGCCAAAGACCGATGAGCGCGTTCAATCTCCAGCGGCAGGAAGTCAGCAGGTAAGCCGACTAGTCAGGATGAGATTTTGAAGAAAGGGCGCGAGCAGGGTAGAGCCCTCTGCTTTCTCCGGGAGATTGACGATCTTCAAATTTTTCCGCGGTTCTCCAGGTCATTGACTTTTAACCGTAACATATCCACCTTCTTTTTCATTGCGGAAAGCTGAGTGTCATGGTTGCTGTAACTGTCCTCAGTGGCAGAGATTCGGGTTTCGGCCTCATCCGCGCTTCTTTCTAAGTCGGTTGTCCGATTAGATAGGTTAGAAAGAGAGAGCTCAACTGACGCCACAGATTTTATGTCGCCCAGAGCTCCATTAGATGTCCAGCTGTGTTTCAAACGATTCGTCCATATTATTAACACGTGAGGCCACAGATTTTATTTCTGCTAGAATTTGATCTGTAGTTGCCATACCAGATGGACCTGAGGTAACGTTACTGATTCCGCTGTGCTGGTCCTTGTTGGTGGAGCACGCGGTCGAACAAAGCACCGCTTTTTTTTCCACCCCCAGAAGATGAGCCAGACAGAGAAAAGATAGGAAATTCTTTGTCACGCTGTGGCTTTGGCATATCTGAGACAAAATTTGACCGATAAAATGACGTTTAGTTGAAGAGAACGAGACAATAAGCCGTAGTTTGGAGAGGGCCAAGTCTCAAGCGTCCATCTTGCTCTGGGTCACGTGACCACCCCCTATATCTTATGTTTATTAATGATCAATTATATACTGTATCATTTTTGTCACGTGATAACGATATATACAGAAATACTAAAGTTACATTTAATACCTTCTCAATATTTTTTAAAACCAACACAACATTGAATTGCAAGTGATAATTTGTAACCTTTCTAACTTTTACATTGAGATTTATAACACTACACACTCTTGGCCAATACAACAAAATTTAAACAGGGAACATGGGTCAACAGAATAGATTTAAAGACTCTGATTTTGAACATATCTTGCATTTATTTAAATAAAAAATGATACATTATAATGTTCAATAAAAGGACAAAAGTTCCAACAAAGTGGCATTCACTACGTGAACTGGGGATACCATTACAACCAGTGGATGGACTTGAACCTGTGATAGCAATGCAATATCAGGCCAAGTGCATTAATTGTGCAGCTTGTTCTTCAAAGAGTTTCTATTTGCAAATAGTTCAAATAGTTTGCACCAGTTCCTCTTTTTTTCTTTATGCTTCCTTCTGATGGTGTTTGATTTTGTAATTAGCTAGGCTATTTTTGACCCAGTCTTCCACCTTGCCTGCACGGTCAACTACTTAGCGTCATTTTCAAGGATGGTACAGACATCGCTCAGGCCATTGCTTTGCTTTCCGAGTTCCTCCAGCTCATTCTCAGCTGCCTTTCTCTTTAGCACTTGTGCAAAACTCTACCTTTCTTTCATGCTCGCTCAAGGTATAGCTTGTACTGGGACCTCACAGAGGCTGAAGAGGCGAGGAGCTCCTTGGTTAAAGGCACCTTGAGAACACCACCACAGCCAGTGACTTTATCACAGATCAACGTCAGTGCCTCCAGAGATTCATTTAGGAGGTTACACATTTCCACATCCTTGTTCACTGAGAAGCCTCTCCCCACAATTGCTTGTCCATGGGGAAGGAGTTAAAGGCTCTGGCAGAACCCTAACAGGTCAGGATAGGGCGTGCTGAGCGTTGAGTGCAGAAACACATCCACATGCTGCTTCAGAGGCTGAAAGGAGGGGAAGCGTTCATCTCTGCTCTCAACAGACGAGGATGAACTGTTGAATGATCACATCATCATTGACAGAGAAATGAAGATAGTAATTATTCACGTTGTTTAAATTCATTCCAGTCAATTGCTTAATCATCCATTTGACAAAATACACAATCATATGAAAAACTTGGGACACCTATTAAATATTTAGCACTTTATTAAGAAATACCAACATATCAATATTTAATCTTCTTTCAAATTATATTTGTAAAAGAAACTTTTATTTAACAAAAGAAATTAACTAAGATGCCAGTTCCTACTGAGGAAAAAGTTCCCTTTTTTCCTAATAGCTAGTATGTCCCTCCTTGGCTAAAATATCCTCAATAAGACGTTTTGAAACCATATACCATTCTCTGAAATCACTTCTAGAAAGTTTCCCCCACTCCTCAGTGTAGAATTCCTTAAGCTGTGTGACGTTTGAAAGGTGTCTCGCGTGCACAGCCCATTTCCAATTACCCCACAGCATCACAATAAGATTCAGATCTGGGCTATGACTTGGCTATTCCAGAACTCTCCATGTCTTTCTTCTAAGCCTTTCCTTGGAAGATATACTTGAATGTTTTGGGTCATTGTCATGTTGCATGGTCCACTCACATTTCAGTTTCAACTTCTGGACAGATGATATCACATTGTCCTCAAGTACCCTCTGATATGATAAAGAATTCATAGTGGATTATATGATGAGCTGGCCAGGTCTTGCTGCAGCAAAAAACAGCCCCAACCATGACATTTCCACCCCCACACTTCACAGCTGGTATGAGGTTCTCTTGCTCAAAAACTGTCTTTTGGTTTACACTGTTACAGTGTCCAAAAAAATCAGTTTTAGCATCATCTGCCCAAAGCACATTGTTCCAAAAGTCCTGGTCTTTGTCTAGGTGGTCTTCGGCAAACTCTGATATTTTTTTTTGACAGCAAAGGTTTCCTCCTTGCACACCTCCCACGTAAATAAAACTTGTGCTGTCTTTTTGTGATGGTAGATGCATGTACCTTGACATCAACTGTGACAAGAGCTTCCTGTATGTCCCGTGATTTTTGGAGATGTTTTTGGAGATATTTTCAGCATCTTGCAGACTGTTCTTGCTAGAACAGCCTGACCAGGCCATGTTGGCAGTTGTTTTAACCCTCTGGAGTTGATGGCATCGCCGACAATGCCAAGTCTGTTACTTGTGTATTTCACTTCATAATTCGCTGAAATATTATTATAGAAACATGAAAAAAATGCTGACTAAATCCGTAATCGGTCTTGTTTTCAAAACGTCCATTGTCAGAAGTATTAAAGTTTTTAAAATTAAATTGCAATTAAAAAGCAAACCATGTCACCTTTGTTTTACTTGCATCGGGGGCGTGTAGTGTCGCTGTCACCCAAAGATCGCTATTCACATTATTAATAGCTGCATTAGTGCGTATTCAAATCACATTTGCATGGTAATCTGATGAACAGTGCAGCAATCCAAATACATCCCCATCAGCACCATAAAAGGCGAGTAGGGACGTGGCCAGGTGACAATGGCTCATTCATACAATTCATACACATGAAAGTTGCTACATATTCAATAAAAGGAGCCAGAAAAAGTGACATTAGTTAGCTTTTTCTTATTTATTTATCCAACTGAATGTTGCAACTGCACCAATTAGTCATCTTCATGTAGCCAAGACTCTGCTGATCAGATATCTGGGATCAAAACAAACTGCCACCATTGCTTACTATGTACTTTTATAATGTTTCTGCGTGTTCCAAACTGCATTTTGCAATGTCTATATTTTGATGCTGAATTACAAACTTCACATAAATCTGATATTTACAAAGTACAATAAGATTAAGATGAGTTTTATGCCAACACAAATATGTTTGAAATAATTTGCCATGCAATAAGTTTATGATATTGAATAAAATGTGTGACCATGACCCAGTCATGACCCAATGTGTGTCCCCATTCCTAATGTGTTGGGAATGAAAGGATGCCACATTGTTTGATGGAAATGAAAATTATCAACCTACAGAGGGCTGAATTCAAAAATCAAAATGAAAAAAAAAAAAAAAAAAAAAAAAAAAAAAAAATGCGGCAGGCTAGTCCATTTTGCTGAAATTTCATTGCAGCACCTCAAAATGGTACTCAGTAGTTTGTGTGATTCCCATGTGCTTGTATTCATACCTGACAATGTCAGGGCATTCTCTTAATGAGACAACAGATGGTGTCCTGGGGTATCTCCATCCAGATCTAGGCCAGGGCAACACTGAACTCCTGGACAGTCTGAGGTGCAACTTGGCGGTGTCAGATCAACTGAAACATAATGTCCCAGAGGGGTTCTAATGGATTTAGGTCAGGCAAGTGTGGGGGCCAGTCAATGGTATCAATTCCTTCATCCACCAGGAACTGCCTGCATACTCTCGCCATTCAGGATGAACCTGCTGTCATCTGTGAAAAGCACAGGGCGCCAGTGGTGGATCTCCCAATTTTGGTATTCTATGGCAAATGCAATCGAGCTCTGTGGTGCCGGGCAATGAGCACAAGGCCCACTAGAGAACGTCGGGCCCTCAGGCCATTCTCATGAAGTCTGTTTCTGATTGTTTGGTCAGAGACATTCACACCAGTGACCTGCTGGAGGTCAGTTTGTAGGGTTCTGGCAGTGCTCATCCTGTTTCTCCTTGCACAAAGAAGCAGATATCGGTCCTGCTGATAAGTTAAGGACCTTTTATGGGCCTGTCCAGCTCTCCTAGAGTAACTGCCTGTCTCTTGAAATCTCCTCCATGTCCTTGAGACTGTGCTGGGAGACACAGCAAACATTCTGGCAATAACACATATTCATGCATCATCCTGGAGGAGTAGGACTACCTGTGCAACCCCTGTAGGATCCAGGTATCGCCTCATGCTACCAGTAGTGACACTGACCGTAGCCAAATGCAAAATTAGTGAAAAAAACACTGAGAAAAGATCAGGAGGGAAAAATGTCAGTGGCCTCCACCTGTTAAACCATTACTGTTTTGGGGGTTGTCTCACTGTTGCCCCTTTAGTGCACCTGTTGTTAATTTCATTAGCATCAAAGCACCTGAAACTGATTAACAACCTCCTCTGCTACTTAACAGACCAGATCAATATCCCAGACGTTTTTTTTTTTTTTTCCCACCACCACCCCCCCTCTTCGGAGGACAACTATGTTTTACATTTAATTCAAGTATACACA
>JAABNX020000030.1:7134347-7148578 GCA_015163995.2 Mormyrus lacerda | reverse complement strand
GCAGGAGCCCCAGGGGGCCGTGGCGGCGAACACGCAGGCTCCGCCGGCGGCCGGCCACACCAGGGCAGACCGGACCCTGGGCCCAGAGGTCCGAGGGCCCCCCCCGGGGCCCGACAGAGCCGGAAGGGCCAGGCCCCGCCGGGCAACCACCGAGAGTGAGCCAGCACACATATTCTAAATTCTAAACACATATTATTCATTGTTTTACTATAAAATGAGTAGCATAGTGGATCATAGGGTAGCAGTGTGACATCACACCTCTAGGATTGGGCTTTGGAATCCTACCCCTGCCCTGTGTGTGTGGACACTTAGCATGTTCTCTCTGTATTGTACAGATTTCCTCTAAGTACTCAAGTTAGCTTCCACAGGCAAAGGGAATATAATTAATTGGTATTTCATAATTTACCATAGTGTGGACATGTGTCCTGCAAAGAACAAGCATCTTCTACAGGATGTATCCCCACCTTGGGTCGTATGCATCTTGGTATACGGTCCAGACCCCCCTGACATTGTGCTGGAGCTGAAGTAGCTGGAAAATGGACTAAGGAATCTGATCATAATTGTAACTGTAACATATTTTATTAAAAAATTAAATCAGTGGATGTTTGTAATAATTCAAATGTCATTTGTACAGCACCTTATGATGGCTATACAAGAGAAATTCCTTCGACAGATGAATTTTGTAAATATGAAAATATGATTGTAGCACATGACATTCAGGGCAAAAAAAAAGGTATGGCCTAATTTGAGACGCATGAACGTATCACAATGGACATACGAAGATGCAATGTTCAGCCATGCAGAAATCTAACTATATGTAAAGCAAAATTCAGAGGTGGAAATTTCAGATCCAGAAAGTAAAAATCCAGAACGCAATTTAGTTTCAACCAACCAGTTCAGCATAATCAGTCACAGAACGCTCACTTTGTTGGCTGGAACAAAATCACGTTCTGGATTTTTTACTTTCTGGCTGTGAAATTTCCACCTCTGGCAAAATTTAGTATATTAACAAAAACTGCAAATGACTGATGTTTGGTGTCAGAGTTGACTGTGAGCTCCAAGTGCCACGTCATCGCCATTGTCACCGTCATTTACCAGCAAAGATGGCTGCCTCCATCAGAGAGAAACAAACAGGTCTGGTAGTATTTTAACTGCGAAATTATATTTTCCTACAGATATTGCGTAGTGATTGTACACTTTTATAGGAATTACTGAACTGGTGCCCTGAAAGATTCGATTGGATTGATTCGGGTTTCTTGTTAAAACCGCGTAGACGTCTTTCGAACAGTTTAGTAGGCTAATATGTAGCTGACGTTATTGTACGTTGTACAATGCGGATTAATAGTCCTAACCAAATAACCAAAAGTGAAATTAACCAAAAGGTTACTTTCGTGTTATTTCCACGGCCGTGCTCGACAAACGAGTTAGAGCTAGGACTGAAATGATTGGTACTCGATAAAACTAAGAAAGACGGAAAACCTGCCTAGTGCCTTGGGGCTGATTTCGCTATATATACATTTTATATATACATATAAAGTGTGTGTGTGTTATTTTTGCTATTACCTATAATCGTAATCGCGTAACGTTCTCTTAATCCAGGTAATGGTAGGAGTTCCGGTAGTGTTTTTGCGATTATTATGATATGACGTGAAAGCGACATGAATATTGATATGTGGTGGAGGTAATTTGTATTAAAAATAGTGTTGTTAGTATAAGTGTAATTGAGCTAATATGGTAATGAGCGCGATCAAATGTGGTAAATGCCTATCTGTTTCATTATATATGTACAATGATTACTACACTCAGGGTAAACAACCCCGTTCCGTGGTAAAAGTAGTATATTTGGTTTCGGTATCCCATTTATAATAAAATAAAAACGCTTTTCTAACAATATGAGAAATCGTGTCAAGAGTGTATAGGCCTAATTACCTGGAGTAGGTCCGTAAAACAACTATGCAGTACCATTTGTAGGAGACTTAGAAAGCATAACAAAAGGCATACAATATAAAAATTTAAGTGGTAAACATTAACATTCTTACCCTGGGTTTTAAATTACACCAGAGCTCATGTGGTCTAAAGGTGATTTTCCATCGTTTTATTGATCGATGCCCCTATCCTCATTAGTCAATAGAGACCCTTGAATACTGTCCGAAAACATGTTCTGCTTTAAAATTGATTTTATTCAGGAATGGTCATTTTATTTTTCAAAATTTCATTTTCTAAAATGATATTGTATGCCATTTGGTACACAAACAAGCATGTGCATGTCAATAATCCCTGAAAGGATGAGTGACTTGGTATGTGCGGTGAATGATGCAAATCGTATTAATAAATAAACTAACAGGAAAATGACGTCAAACATCTGACCAATCAGATATTTACAACAAATTTCATAGAATTTGGAAGGACTACTGCCTCATCATAACTAGGTTAACTTTGGCCTCACTAAAAGTTTAATTTGATTTACTTTAATGTAATTCTGTTTTATTTGATTTAATCTTTTGTAGTTTCAAACACATGTACCTTTCTGAATAAATGATAAAAGGAGGTCTATATGACAGTAAAAGTGATTATATGACAGGAAAAGTGATTTCCCCCCCCCCCCCCACACCATTTTAAATGTCTTCATCTTCATTTGATCTTTTATTTGTCAGCATTTAAAATATTACTTTGAAATCAATGCTAGGTACATTTTAAAGCAATTATCACATTTTTTGGTTGTACATCTATTAATAATTCTCTGCACAATTAAATTTTCAGTGTTTGCTTTGTTCTGCATGCTAAAGAAAGATCTTGACTGTCAGTGCCTATGGATTGGTAGTTATTACGTTTGTCCTTCAGTTGCTAATTTGAAATAGTTATAGTTAACAGGAATGCAACAAGTGAAAAGATAACAGCTCAGCCCTGTAGTGGTTTGCAGAAAGGATTCTCACACCACTAATCTACCCTTAAGGCAGTTCTAGCGGCAAAGTGGGTTCTATCCCATACTAGCTGGGTGTTCCTAATGGAGTGACCTCTGCTTGTCAGTATCCAGGACAAACATACACCTTATCCTGCCTTTTACTAATTATTTTTAGTGACTTTTCTATGTGACAGATTTACATATTTTAAAGTAGTATAGCAGTATACCAGATAAGTGTGCCTTTACAAGTGTTACGAACCCTAGCCATTGAAGAGTATTCTGTAGAGTAGTGAGATGGTGTCATAGCTTGATAATTTTCTGTTATCCTACAGCCGCCTTGAGGCGAATGCTGAACTTCAATGTCCCTCCACTGAAGAATACAGTTACTGAACCAGTATGGAAGGTAACACATTTTAATCTTTTTTTTTTATGAAATAGGATTCAGTGTTTTCCAACCTAGTCCGTGCATATTCGTTTCCTTTCGCTTTTAGTTGTGTTTCTGGTGCTGAATAATAGTTCTTGCTGAATAATAGTTCTCTGTGTAGTTCTGTTCTCTGTGTAGTTCTTTGTTGTATTGTGTGTATTTTGTCTGGCCTGTATTATACTGTACCATATTGTACTATACTGTATTATATTATACTTTAGTGTTTCTGTTCTTTTGCACATGGAGCCAGGAGAAACGCAATTTCGTTCTACCATGCACTCTCAATGTGTGGTATGAATGACTTGAAGTTTACTTGAACTTGAACTTGGTATGTCTCCCAGGTACTGATATACGACAGGTTTGGTCAGGACATCATTTCTCCTCTGCTCGCAGTGAAAGAGTTGCGAGATATGGGCATTACTTTACACCTGTAAGTAGCTGAAAACTGTTACTAAGAAATGAAAAATCTACAAAATAATAAGCAGTTACAAGAAATAATAGGGTAATTACTAATAGCAACATGTAATACAGATGCTCCTCTACTTACATACTTTCAACTTACGAACTTTTAGACATATGAACGAAGGGGACTGTAAGTCCAAATTGTGTTCATTGGGCTCCCTTTTCCTGTTCGCAATATCGATTTTTTTTTTCTGCGTGCCAATTCTGGGTAGTACGACTTCTGGCTGTTTCTCCTGCCCGACAGCAGCATAGCATGCATACTCCCAGCATCTTAGTTCTTTGTACTTGCATATACCCTTAAAATGATGTTGAATAACAACTTCCTAACATTTCAAGTTTTGACCGGCCGTTCAGAATTTCTCATTTGTAAGTAGAGGAGTGTTCTGTACTTTTAATATGTGCTTTATGCTGGTATATGTTTATATACTTAATTTATTGAGAATGATCTTTATTTATATTTGTTAAAATAAGAAATGGTGTTGCTTAGCTTGCTACATTCAGATCGAGATTCTATCCCAGATGTTCCAGCCATATACTTCGTCATGCCTACTGAGGAGAACATTGACAGGATATGCCAAGTAAGCCATGGTTTTGAGTGTATGTTCTGTTTTTTAATGTGATTTGGGTGTAAAGAGTATTATGGTCCAATCAGACATTTATGAAATATATTTCTGCAATTATTATGTGTTTTTCAGGACCTTCGCAACCAGCTCTACGAGTCTTACTATTTGAACTTTATCTCAGCGATTTCCAGAAGCAAACTAGAAGACATTGCCAGTGCAGCTCTTGGGGCTAATGCCGTGACCCAAGTCACAAAGGTTAGATGCTGAACCTTTCTAGTTTATCAGATGTATTCTAAATGAAGCTTGTTATTGATATCATAGTCCATTGCTCTGCACTCTTTGTCTCTACAGGTGTTTGATCAGTATTTGAACTTCATTACCCTAGAAGATGACATGTTCGTTTTGTGCAATCAAAATAAAGAATTAATTTCCTATCATGGTATGTCTCCCTATAAAAATGCTGTGTTGTCAATTCACTAAAAATGCTTTTTCAACCCAACTAGCAAAAGTGTGCAGGGTGGACCCAAGTAGGGATACAGTTTTGATTTTACAAAGTAAAGTTTCTCTTTTACAAAGTTATATTTAAAAGTTGGTATACAGTTTTTATTTTTCAGTACTGATTGGGTCACATTCGATCTTTCAGGTGTTCGAAATGTTGATACATTCATGGAGCCTGTCCCTGACACCGAGTCACACTTTATCACACAAATCCCAGTTAGCATCAATGTCCACAAATGGTTGCAAGATGAACTCCTTCAATTCATCCACTGTGTGGGGCTTCTCCTTTACTATGCCCAAACAAACGAGTCCATGGGTGTCAGTTCAGAGGAACGTGTTGTCCAGTCAATGCTGCCACTTTCCCCAGTGCAACGCTGTGGAAAGATCTAGTCAAAATTATATACCTACTTTTAAAAATAATGTTAACGTGATAAACACTTTACTTTGTAAAATAAAAAACTTTATACCTTTTTTTTTGGCCCACCCTGTGTTTTAATGAAAGTCCTGTAAAGTAATGTAACAGAACAAAATAAATTAAGTAACAATATATGTGTTTTTAGGGTGGTTCAGCGAATAGCTCTGATACCTCACACTTCTAGGACTCCAAATTCCATCGGCACTCTGTATTTGTTATGTGCATACAACATATGCAGTTGTGGGTCGTTTCTAAATGGTTTCAGTCTATTTCATAACATTAGATGGTTGTAACCCTCTTTTTATGTTTATGTAAATTGCATTTTGCAGCAATAAACAAACCCGACATAATGGACACTGATATGGAGGCGATCATGGACACTATAGTAGACAGCCTTTTCTGCTTTTTTGTCACATTGGGTGAGTTTTTTGTGGCAATATTGATTAAAACAATTTAATTCATTGATAATGCATTGTATTGGTAAACTACATTCTACATGGGCTTGTGAGCTATGAAATTCATTTTATACTGTTGATATCCAGTAGATGGTAGTGTTTTACCAGTTCGTTTAAATTGTGGTGCTTCGTAACTTTGTGCTAGTGATGATCAAGAACTTGCAGCACTATAATGGTATATGTATCTATGCTTTTGCATTCTCAGTATTATTAACTGAGATTTAGACAGGACTCATAACTGAATAAATATGTTTGCCCTTGGAAAGTTATGACATCATTTAAAAAAAAAAACAAACCTAATTTCAGAAAGAGGTAGAGCAGTACATAATTACTGGTACACTGAGAATTTGGGATTAGGAATGAGCAGGATTCAGAAATGAAATTAGGAATGGAACACTTACATTAGGAATTTAGTATTTGGGACCATTTTTTGTTTGCTTCTAATGTTCTACCATTCACAATTGTTTTTGCGTACCGATGTTATATGTATAAAAAATATATTTCTTTTTTTACATAGCAAAAGTTTTAATAAATCCCCCAAAATTGTAAGGTAAAGTTTTTAAAACATACGAATTTTTCTGCACTGGGTTTTACAGTTTTATTAATTGATGTGCTATTTTTAACTATCTTTTGTCTAGCAAGAAACTTGTTCTGCGCTAAAGACAGCTCTTCACCAGAACAAATAATGACACTGCATAGAATATCGTAACAACCACCACAGTTTGATTTATCCTGGAATTTTACAGACTACATCATACATTGCAAAACTTTTTTTGATTGTTTATAAATGTGTGTGGCTTTGTTCTGTGGTATGAATCTAGTACCCAAATGATTGATTACTTTTGAACTACAGACTTGAGTCATATTTATTTTTATATTACTTTGAACATTGCGCCTTAATTTCATATGAATAACTTTCCTTTGGCTGCTTATGATTATACAGAAGATAAACACACCTGTATCTTTTTTAGCATTTTTTTCCAAGCCATGGCAGTGTTATTTTACTTTTGGCATGCTGATGCATGTGCTCTACCTTTGGTCTTATAAAAATTCTACCTCACTGTGTAGTAATCCAGTAAGGTTTTGTGGATTTTAGCAGTAGACTAGCTGAGTCGACCTTACAAAACACACTATAGCACCCAACCTGATGGGGCAAGGTATCTCATTCAATCTGGCAATTATTTTGTAGTGATTGTAAACATCGGCAGCACTGTAGAATATACTATTTAAATTTAATAAAAATGAATCCCGTAATGTTAATTTAGCTGTCTCTTCCAATTTAAACAATTTTGTATATTAAAGAACTTGGGCATGGGTAAGCATTCAGTTCAAGCTGTGCTGGGGCATCTGACCCAAACCACAAAACAAGATGTTGTCCTCAGATTCCAGTGTATCTTCTGTGAAAACCATCAGTGCTCTCAGTGAGTAAATTGTATTTTTGTTTGTATCAGGTGCTGTCCCGATTATTCGCTGCCCAAGAGGAAATGCAGCAGAGATGGTGGCTGTGGTAAGAATTACATTTCATTGTAAATGCTGTAATAGACACTCTCTGCCATGGTATAATTGAGGGAACATTATACCGGGTCCTTTGTGAAGTCTTTTTTATTTTTAACCTTTGTTGCATTTTTTCTTGTATTTAATTTAATTCAATGTATAGGTGTTAAAGTTATACTTATTTACAGGGGATTATTACATTAATAGTACATTACATTAGTAGATTACAATATGTAGTAAGCATTATTAATTATGTCATTGTGCATGACATGGACATCTAGGGCCTAGTTGGGGGTTTGCTGTACTGGTGTAGACTGTTCACTCTTTGTTTCTTGCATTTTGTGATCTTCATAATGTCTGAGTCATATTCACCATTCAGCAAGTATTAAGGCTCTGTGCCATAAGCTTGAGAGATGTGGCTGAGTACAGCTCTCTGATTGTTACAGAAATTGGACAAGAAACTGCGGGAGAATCTTAGAGATGCCAGGAACAGCCTGTTCACTGGGGACACCATGGGAGCTGGCCAGTTCAGGTGAGTCACTTTAACTATCATGCATAATGTCATACATAATTGCAATTGTTATATAACTGAAGGATGGTGTTCCTTAAACCAGATGCTCATTCACTCGGAAAGCAATCTCAGTTGTGAACTTAGACTAACTGAACAACAGAGAGAGAAACAGATGGATTGTTCAGAATGCCACATTGTTGTCAATGGTAAAACAATTGTATACTTTTCTCGAGATTTATGTGCAGTGACCGTGTAAAAATTAATACTCCCACTTGTGTCTGTTCAGCTTCCAGAGGCCACTGATTGTCCTTGCAGATCGAAACCTTGATTTAGCAACCCCACTGCACCACTCATGGACCTACCAGGCTCTCATTCATGATGTTCTGGTAAGGAATGGAGTAAAAACACTATCCCCTGGCAACTTCTCTGTGTAGATTTAATTCATATTTTTGTGCAGTGATATTTTTCTTGAGGGAGTAAGCGAACTTCATTTCATAACAGTCAGTGGTTTATTAACGTAAGGTGTTATAAAGCAGACACTACTATACTCTCAAGAACTTGAATATCTCCATTTTTTAAACTTTAACTTAACCCTCTGGGGTCGACGGTATCGTCAGCGATGCCGAGTATCTTTCTTGTGTATTTCAGTTCATAACTCTCTGATATCTTATTATAGAAACATGAAAAAAGCGGACTAAATCCGTAATCTGTCTTCTTTTTAAAATGTCCATTGTCAAAAATATTAAAGTTTTTAAAATTAGGTTATTTTGGTTATAAAGTAAACCATGTCACTTTACTTTGTTTTACCTGCATCGGGGGCATGTAGTGTCGCTGTCACCTGAAGATCACTATTCACATTCTAAATAGCCACATTAGCACGTATTCAAATTGCATTTGCATGGGAATTTGATGAACAGCGCAACAGTGAAACGCGATCCAGATACATCCCCATCAGCGCCATAAAAGGGGGGTAGGGACGTGGCCGGGTGACAATGGCTTATTTATACACACGAAAGTTGCTACATATTCAATGTAAGGAGCCAGAAAAAGTGACATGAGTTAGCTTTTTCTTATTTTTTTTATCCAAATGAATGTTGCAACTGCACCATTTAGTCATCTTCATGTAGCCAAGACTTTGGTAATCAGTTATCTAGGATCAAAACAAACTGCCAACATTGCTTACTAGGTACTTTTATAATGTTTCTACAAGTGTTCCAAACTGCATTTTGCAATGCCTATACTTTGATGTCAAATTACAAATCTGACATATTTACAAAGTACACTAAGATTAAGATGAGTTTTATGCCAAAACAAATATATAAGATATTTATATATTTATTTGCCATGAATTAAGTTTATGATACTTGAATAAATGTGTGATCATGCCCCAGTCGGTGAATGTGTGTTCCCTACCCCTAGACCCCAGAGGGTTAAGAGCTATAAAAAAACATCTGTCACCCCCTCACTCCAGAGTGTTGAAGGTGTGCAAGTCATATCAGCCAGAGTCGACCTGTACTGTAGTGCTATAGTTAACGTGCCTCATTTGCCCATACTTCAGGAAATATGTGGCTTAATGTCATTTCGTGCATATGCATTCCTGTCCCCATTATTACTGAATTTTACACCATTTTGAATTGTATGTGGGGCATTTGAAAATACATTTCATTTTGAAAACTTCACATTGGCTGTCATTTTGTTTCTTCCTCACATTACGTACACAGGTAACTTGGAAAAAGCTCCTTGTCAAAAATGGGTGTGATTAAAATTAAGAGCACGTCTTCAAAATCTCTTGAAAATACAGCTGAGAATTTTTACTCTGTTGCAAACAGAGTAAATGAAATGTAAATGAAAGTTGTACAAAGTCAGTATCTATCCTGCAGTCCATGCTTTACTTCAGATGTCATACAACCAAACAAGCCATGATTTAAAATTGAATACTTGACATCATAGGTGCATTTATATTTAATAATAGCAATTTATCCGGTTTTCCTCTGTAATAGTTCTGTTGGTGTCTCCTGCTATTAACTTGTACAGGAAATGGTGAAAACTGTAAATTTGGTTTGGAAATTGATTAGCAAATAGAAAACAAAACCTATGAAAGTAGGATGATAATAGGAAATAGTTCTATGCTGAAATATATTCTGTATTGTACACTTTAATCTGTAGTATGAACTATTTTAAATTTGAATAAGCATTTGTGCCTCATTTGCATTGAGAATCCTGCAGATAAGTGACATGTTGCCTCCAAAACTGAAGTGTGGAGTCAGTCCTAGTGGAGTCAGTGCCTTGTTTGCCTTTGTTGCTCTTCTTTGGATGGAATATGTAGAATTATAAGCTTCCCAAGTAGAGCAATTCAGATTTGTTCCTCCTGAATAGATTCTGTATTTTAATCAGGGAATGTCCCATAACCATAAAGTAATAATAGTAAGAATCTGTTGTTTCTGACTTAAATATTTTGTTCCTGGTAACTGATTTATAATATAGAATGCAGTATATTCCTGTAAATGTTGTTAATTATATGAACGTATCTGTCAATCCATATCCATCAGTTTGCCTTCAAAACTCACTACTTTCATGAATATTGTCGGAACCACTTTGAGCTAAATTACTTAACAGCCTGGTATTATTTCTTTTGTTTCTTGATGGCACATTTTGAGGTGCATCAGTAAATTCCATTGCAGGCATAACGGGAGGGTGGCTCTCAGACACCAAATAAAACCCATAATGACACCTGATTTATCTGCACAGTTATGACAGTTGGTTGTGTGTTTCCTCCAAGTTCTGTGTTAATGTAACGAACATGCACCACTCTGACAGGCCAGTCTTGAGAGAATATCTTTCCATGACTGGAACCAACTAATAAACCCACACAAGGACAGAGTGAAGTTTGTTTTCTAGGTCTCTGGTTATTGAGATGGGTGCCTCAAGACATCAGACCCATCAGCCTCCCATCTCCCCTATCAAACTTTAGGTTTCCTAGAACTTGCTGGTGAACCGTTTGATAATAAATACAATATCAGTTACAGTATCAGTTTACTTATGATTTATGATATGATTATCACAGTGGTTACTTTTCCCTGTGAGAATACAGCAATAGCAATTGTTGTGAAATGCCTTGAGACTGCTAGCACTATAAGTGTGTTATACTTTAGGACTGCAGGCTTAAGGTCATGAAAGGGTTTTATTCTTGATATTTTTATCTAATGAGATGGCCATAAATATCTTCTCTGAAATAAGTAGACATTTGGTTGAGTAGTAGAATTGTATTCTTTCCCAGATTTGTGGAGAATTGTTGCTTTCTGTGGCATTCTATACTTGGAGTATGCCAGAAAAAACAGTCATGAAAGAGATGAAATTCTTGACCATGTCATACTTTGTTGTGGCTAGACACTTTTCTACAATTTTCTGAAATTAATTTGCCCCCTCCAATGGGCTCACCACCTGCAGGAGGGGCCAAAGGGGTCAGGTACAATGTGAGTTGAGCAGTGGCGGGGACCTTGGCAGTCCAATCCTAGGCTGCAGAAGCTGGCTCTAGGGACATGGAATGTCACCTCTCTGACAGAGAAGGAGTCTGGTGTGCGAGGTTGTGAGATTCTGACTCAATATAGTCTGGCTCACCTTGACGCACGGCTTGGGCTCTGAAACCAGTCTCCTCAAGGGGGGTTGGACCCTCTTCCAGCTTGGAGTTGCTCCCAGAGAGAGGCGCCGAGCAGGGGTGGGCATTCTTATTGACCCTGGGTAGGCGCCTGTACATTGGGGTTTACCACAGTGGACAAGTGGGTAGTCCCCCTTTGCCTTTGGGTGGGGGGATGGGTGCTGACTGTTGTTTCACGCTAAATGGCAGTTCAGAATACCCACCCTTTTTGGAGTCCTTGGAAGGGGTGTTGGAGAGCTCTCCTCCTGGGGACTCTCTTGTTCTGCTGGGGGATTTCAGTGCTCCCGTGGGCAATGACAGTGAGACCTGGAGGGGTGTGATTGGGAGGAACGCCCCCCCCGGATCTGATCCCGAGCGGTGTTCTGTTATTGAACTTTTGCGCTTGTCACAGATTGTCTGTAATGAACACCATAAGGGTGTCCATATGTGCATTTGGTACCAGGACACCCTAGGCCACAGTTCAA
The DNA here is from genome assembly GCA_015163995.2 of Mormyrus lacerda. Classification (NCBI taxonomy): domain Eukaryota; kingdom Metazoa; phylum Chordata; class Actinopteri; order Osteoglossiformes; family Mormyridae; genus Mormyrus; species Mormyrus lacerda. The sequence continues at coordinate 7,136,735 of JAABNX020000030.1, read as the reverse complement.
TGATCGACTTTGTGGTCATGTCATCGGACTTGCGGCCGCATGTATTGGATACTCGGGTGAGGAGAGGGGCAGAGCTGTCAACCGATCATCACCTGGTGGTCGGTTGGCTCCGCTGGTGGGGGAGGAAGCTGGTCAGGCCTGGCAAGCCCAAGCGTATTGTGAGGGTCTGTTGGGAACGTCTGGCGGAATCCCCTGTCAGGAGTAGTTTCAACTCCTACCTCCAGCAATACTTCAACCATGTTCTGGGGGAGGTGGGGGACATTGAGTCTGAATGGGCCATGTTCCCTGCTTCCATTGTGAAGGCAGCTGACCAGAGCTGTGGCTAGGTGGCCGGTGCCTGTCGCGGCAGCAATCCCCGAACCCGTTGGTGGACACCAGCGGTGAGGGATGCTGTCAAGCTGAAGAAGGAGTCCTATTGGGTCTTTTTAGCCTGTGGGACTCCAGAGGCAGCTGACGAGTACCGGCAGGCCAAGCTCAATGCGGCTTCAGCAGTCGCTGAGGCAAAAACTCGGGTATGGGAGGACTTTGGCTAGGCCATGTACAACAACTTCCGGATGGTTTTGAGGAGATTCTGGTCCACCATTCAGCGGCTCAGGGCAGGAAAGTGTTGCGGCATCAACACTGTTTATGGTGGGGATGGGGCACTGCTGACCTCAGCTCGAGATGTTGTGAGTCGGTAGAAGGAATACAACAAAGACCTCCTCAATACCACCAACATGCCTTTCAATGAGGAAGCAAGAGTCTGGGGACTCCCCTATCTCTGGGGTGGAGGTCACTGAGGTGGTTAAAAAGCTCCTTAGTGGCCAGGCCCCGGGGTGAATGAAATCCACCCAGAGATCCTCAAGGCTCTGGATGTTGCAGGGTTGTCCTGGTTGGCACGCATCTGCAGCATTGCGTGGAGATTTGGGGCAGTGCCTCTGGACTAGCAGACCCGTGTGGTGGTCCCCCTCTTCAAGAAGGGGGACTGGAGGGTGTGTTCCAACTATAGGGGGAGGAGGGTCCGCCGGATTGTCGAACCTCAGATTCAGGTGGAGCAGTGTGGTTTTCCCCTGGCTGTGGAAGTGTGGACCAGCTCTATACTCTCGGCAGGGTCCTGGAGGGTGCATGGGAGTTTGCCCAACTAGTCTAAATGTGTTTTGTGGACTTGGAGAGGGCATTCAACTGTATTCCTCAGGGAGTCCTTTGGGAAGTGGTCCAGGAGTATGGGATGCCAGGCTTCCTTATAAGGACTGTTTGGGCCCTGTACAACCGGTGTCAGAGCTTGGTTGGCATTGTCAGCAGTCGAATTTGTTTCTGGTGAGGGTTGGACTCCTCCAGGGCTGCCCTTTGACACCAATTCTGTTCATAACTTTTATGGACAGAATTTCTAGGTGCAGTCAGGGCGTTGAGGGTGTTCAGTTTGGTGACCTCAGGATTAGGTCTCTGCTTTTTGCAGATGATGTGGTTCTGTTAGCTTCATCGGACCGTGACCTTCGGCTCTCACTGGAGCAGTTCACAGCCGAGTGTGAAGCGGTTGGGATGAAAATCAGCACCTCCAAATCCGAGACGATGGTCCTTAGCTGGAAAAGGGTTGAGTGCTCTCTCCAGGTCGGGGAGGTAGTCCTTCCCCAAGTGGAGGAGTTTAAGTATCTTGCGGTCTTGTTCATGAGTGAGGGAAGGATGGAGCGGGAGAATGAGGTGCAGATCGGTGAGGCGTCAGCAGTGATCGGTCTAACATGGTGAAGAAGAAGCTGAGCCAAAAGGCAAAACTTTGATTTACCAGTCGATATACATTCCTACCCTCACCTATGGTCATAAGCTGTGGGTAGTGACCGAAAGAACAAGGTTGCGAATACAAGCGGCTAAAATAGGTTTCCTCTGCAAGGTGGCTGGGCTCTCCCTTAGAGATAGGGTGAGGAACTCGGTCATTCGAGAGAGACTCAGATGAGGTGGCTCAGGCATCTGGTCAGGATGCCTCCTGGACGCCTCCATGGTGAGGTGTTTCAGGCATGTCCCACTGGGAGGAGGCCCCAGGGAAGACCCAGGACACTCTGGAGAGATTATGTCTCTTAGTTGGCCTGGGAACTAGTGAGGAATTTCCCCAGATGAGCTGGACAAAGTGGCTGGGGAGAGGGAAGTCTGGGTTTCCTTGCTTAGACTGTAGCCCAACCCTGAAAAGCAGTAGGAGTTGGATGGATGAATTTGACATTTATGATTTACTAAGTTCAATCCAATTCAGTTTATTTTTATATAGCGCCCTTCACAACAGAGTTGTCCCAGGGCGCTTTACATGGGTGTGATCGAACACATTTATATACATATAAAATGAGACACATAAGACAAAAGAAAGACAGAATAGAAAAGAAAGAAAAAAACCAATTGACAACGGAGGAGAGGAACCAAAAACTC
>JAABNX020000030.1:7116595-7134247 GCA_015163995.2 Mormyrus lacerda | reverse complement strand
CTGGACATGAAATTCACATTACTGACTGCATTTATAAAACATATGGAATTTCTATCATTTAGGTGGCGTGTTGAAATTATCTTCTCCACTATATATCTTAAGTTGCCTTAAGATCCTCACCACTACTTATTGTTTACAACAGAGATTTCAAATAACAGTGATCTTCATCTACAGAGGGGGTTTCACCTCATATACAAAATGATTTTCATACCCACTAAAATGAGTGAAAACATATATGACATAGTTATTAGACTACATTGAGCATCTGCGCATCAATGCAGTAATCAGTAAATTTAGTTTCTTTTGTGCAACTATGCAGCAGTCACACTTTAATATGCTATTTAGATGCACACAGGCCAGCAACAGGGACATCTCTATTGAAAGAAGTTCCTCCATATTGGAATACTGTTTACTTCCATGTAGGATGACCAGGTGATCAGATGATGACCAGGATCAAATTAGGGGTGGCCCATATTCTGAGTAGGGACCAATTAGGGCACTTTTAAATTTTCAAAAGTCTTCATTTTCATTCTTTCATCCACACTGCAACGCTAAAACAGAGTTTTCATAAGAATACAGCTGTGAAGCAGCTGTTTTTGGGGGCATCTTTTTGGACAAAAGATGAAAATGGAAACTCATGTCTGTGTTTTTAAACAAAAATTTAGCAAGATGGACTTAGCCTTAGCGACAGAGTATTCATGACTGAAATATTAAACATGAAATTAATAACAGTATTTTCTGACAGTATCTAAGCTGAATGGTTTCCCTCTTCCTGAATCGTGGACATTGTGTAGTTTTCTGAAGTATTTTGCAAATATGCAAGTGTACTATTTAAAAATTTCTCACAATGGAATGATTTTAATTACCAAACCAACACTGTAAGTTTAAATTTATAATGTTCATTTCATTTTGCCATTGTTGGGACCAGGGGTGGCCGTGCCAGTGAGCAATTGTGTAAGAAGGGGAAGATGTTTAACAAATATTTTCAAACACAGACAGGTCGTGGAGCCCAGTGTGTCATTTTCTGTACCCTTAACAGATGCATTTATATCACAGGACTTCCACTTGAACAGGGTGACTCTGGAGGAGGGGGCTGGGTCTGAGGCCCTTCCTGCAGGCGCTCGACCAAAGAAGAAGAACAAAAGGGTCTATGATCTCACAGCTGCTGACAAGTTCTGGCAGAAACACAAGGGCAGGTGAGCATCTTTAATTACCTGTGGATGGAATTCTAATGTAAAATATTACCTGTAACATTATAAAAGAATTATTTTTCTCAGATTTTTAAATAACAAACTTGGTCCAAGAATGTACAATGAAATTTCTGTGCAGAGTCATTTCTGTGTCACTCATTTAGGTCTATGGATTTACTATAGTTATGGTATTACAGAAGGATATTTTGTCATAGGGCCTATTTCATTTGATTACTGCTGCTCTTGATATTACTCTCACTACTTCAAGTAATGTTTTTCATATAAAAATACTCGAAAGCACATTGCCTTCTGGAAGCTACCATTTCTGATGTTGTGTTGCATGTGCTGTAATATCCATTTGAATTGTGTCTGAATTCATATGAATTTCTGGATATTTTTGAGGGGAAAACAATGTTTTGTTTTACAGACATTGACCCAGAAGTAGTTGTTAGAGGTGGATTTTATGTTATAGCATTGGTATATACATATTTACGGATTATTCTAAGGATGATTTGCAGGTAGCTTTCTTGATGTATTGCAGCCCATTTCCTGAGGTGGCTGAGTCTGTGCAGCAGGAGTTAGACACATACCGGGCCCAGGAGGATGAGGTCAAACGGCTCAAAAGCATCATGGTAAATTTAATCAATTTTAATGTTGCTGTGTATTTACGACCTTAAAGAATCATCCTGTGTATTTATATATACTCAGGCACACCTTTCATGCGTCATTCATCCTTCCATTGATAAAAACCTTCCCCTTGGTCCTAAATTTAATAAATTAGAATTGCCCTTTCATCATTGAGCTCACCCACCTCTTTTGCTGACCAGAAATGGCAGCTCTCAGCCTCAAAGCAAAATCTGTGATAATAAATAGCACACCTCCCTATGCAGCCAGTGTTACCACATTTGCTATTATGATTGGAATGAAAACAGTGACGGGGTCTGATTTATTCATTTTTTCCCCTTGGGGAATATCAGTGGTTTTCTTCCGGTCCCACAGATATATGGATCATAACAAGGATAATTGAATCCAAAATCCATCTGCTATTTTCTTTTTCCTTGTCTCGTCTCTGGGAACAGTTATGTAACTAATATCCCGCTGGTCTACCATGCAGTAAATTTGAGTGTGTTTCAACTAGAAATTTTGTCGACAAAATGATCTAGCTGCTGTTTAACTTTTTTGGTAGAAACAAACATTTTATTATTGGTGCGATTTAATTCTATAATAATGAACTATACTTTAAAAGTGCAAAGAAGCTTGCATAAATTTACTTTATGCAAATTGTGTTGATAATTTAGTCCATAAAAATTCTAGATTTTAGCTTAGTTTTGTAGAAAATATTATAGGTGAAATGCTTTATCTGTATTTCTGCCATTCCTGCTTGGTGTTACACATGATGAAAGTTGTGAGTTATGCATTTATCCCCTGCTTTACTGAATTTCTGAATAAAACTTTGATGTTCAGATGAATCCTAATTTTAAAACAAAGTACTTCTAACATTACCCATGATAGCAGCAATATGTCTGTTGCCCAGCAACAGTGTGTTTCTGTATTTTCAAAATTAGCTTAGACTATTCACAAATTAAATACAGTCCTTTGAGTTTTCCTGGAACGTGTTGGCAACATTGTCTGACGTTTAATCCTCAAGGGTCAGGGTATTATTTTGCATCTTTCCCACATAATCTGATGTCTGTCATAAGATAATATTATATATAAAATGTTATGTTTATTTTAGTAACTGTTGGTGCTTTTCCCCAATCAAAGGGCTTAGAAGGAGAGGATGAGGGAGCCATCAGTATGTTGTCAGACAATACAGCCAAACTGACTTCAGCTGTCAGGTAAAATACTGCTGTTAAGTTATAACACCATAATTGACAACATAAGACAAAATAATCCTTTGGGCATATTATGTGAATATCACAGGTTTTTTTCTTAATTGACCAAAGATAGGTGCCTTTTAGAAAATGCAGGGTTTAGGGGTCAGATTTCACTGGCATTGTCCACATTAGGGATACACATGCCATTTTAGAAGTACTACCCCCATTCAGCTGAAAAATCCAAGTTACAGTTGATACACTGACTTGATAGTTAACTATTATATCTTTTCATAAATTGTGATATTCCTTTGTACCTGCAACAATGCCAGTTAGTTGACTTTGCCACAAAACCCTTTGCCTCAAGCAGGTGATGCCACAGTTAATACTTGTATAAACTGCTACTGCCTTGCCATGAAACATTTTAGTGACTGAGCCTAATTGTCTTGGTCTTGATAATTGAGCATAATTAAACATTCTCTTAATCAGTTCATTACCAGAGCTGCTGGAAAAGAAAAGATTGATCGACCTTCATACCAATGTAGCTACTGCTGTGCTGGACCACATTAAGGTTGGAGAGCAAAAATCTTTATTCTCTTATGCTATCTTTACATGTGTGCGTGCGTGTGTGTGTGGGTTTGAATAGATCACATTTGTGGACCAAATTGCCCCCAAAGTGTAGTAAAACCTGAAATTTCCCTACTTTTGGGGGCATCTTTTGAGGTCCCCATTTGGATAACCTCAGTTTTATAAAAATCCGTGAATGCAATCAAAGTGCCTTGGTTGACAAAATGCCAAAAAGTCAATACTATAAAGATATGACAAATATTGTAGTGATTGACATTGTATTAGTGCCTCACGTTATTCTCAGCAGTGCATTCTATATACTGCTGCTGTAATGTACCAGTTTTAATACTGATTTCATGTGGGTTTCTTTAACACTGTTTTTAAAGTATATCCCAGGTATGCCTGGGAACTCTCTCGAAAACCTATGATGACTCAGTACAGTAATATATATGCATATAAATAACTCATATTTGGATTTTTCAAAACACTCACAGACCCGTAAACTGGACTTATACTTTGAATACGAAGAGAAACTCATGAGCAAGTCCACCTTAGACAAGTCTCTTTTGGATATCATCAGCGACCCGGACGGTAGGCGTGCAATATAATGCATCCTCTCAGCCATTTTCAAGTGGGTGAAATGTGCAACTATCTTCTTCTTAGGAAAGAATAACAGTAGCATGCTAAAACACATTATTATATACAAGTAACTGTAGATGCTTCCAGTGTACTTCATATGATGTTTATTCTTTTCGACTTTAATTTTCTTCAGGGATATTAATATTTTTTTCTAATGCTTAAAATATATCTTTAATGTGTGAATGTATGATTTCCATCAGAGCTGTCTTAGAGCCATGTATGTGCTTTAAAGTAAATAGGAACAGTAGTGGTGCCAAATTATGTATAATATATGTACATTTTAAATTATAAACATATGGTGAGTTTGTTAAACATACAAGTAATGTCTTAATTCATCACTGAAGTCTTTAGGTAACTGTGAAATGTCATACTTGCCTTTTTGTCTGTGCATGGCAAATCTAATGACTTTGATCATTATCTTACCAAAAAGTAACATTTATGCTACACATATGTGAGATTCACATAACCACTTTCAAGTCTTAGTTCCAGCTATTGAGCAGTGTTATATCTGTTGGTGACTCAAATGAACACACATGAGTATGCACTCTTTTAGTCGTGTTATCTGAGCACAGGGGATGTTGTGGACAGCTCAATACCAGATAGAACTAGGAATTACTAAATGTGGAGTGGGAGGCATTTCCCAGAAAAAAGAAAATTTAATATCCTCTTGATACGATTCAGTGATGCTTTTTATCCTGAAGGGCAAACATTCGTTCCTTGACTGGCTAATTATAAAAACGTTGTTAAGTTTATTTTCCATGTATTATTTTATCTGTCCTTTTATTATTGGTTTTAAACCTTTTACCTGCCAAATACTTCATAAATAGTAAGTTTCTGCCCTAGAGCAAAATTGTTTTTTTTGCTTCATTTTAAGTCATGCTCATGCCCCTTGAATGTGTTCCAATTTCTCCTTCTATTGGTTTGTGTAAATAGTATCATCTTTGCACATGTATAATCTTCTAGTGTGTTTACATTATTGCCCCCCTTCATGTTAATGGAATGGAAATGTGTGTTTTAATAAATATCAGGAAATGTGTAAATCAATCCTTTTACTAAGATTATAATCTTTGTAATGTATATCCTTAAGATGAGAAATTTACATTAGATTTTGGGCAGATGAGTGAAACGGCAGAGAAAACTTTGTGCGTCTATAAAGATTTTAAATGTGAATTTTCTAAGTTGTATGAATAAATTCTTTTTATTTCAGCGGGAACACCAGAGGACAAGATGAGACTTTTTCTGATCTTCTACATTACATCACAACAGCCACCTTCAGAGGTGAGAGTGTTAGATGCTATATCATGAAAACTTGTAATGATAAAATAACTCCTATTACTCTAGAAACCTCTATAAGCATTTAAAAATTTTAAATGTTCTTAGAAAAAAAATGTCAGTGGCCTCTCAATAACTTTCAGTTATCAGTTTCAGTTCTTACTGTTATGTGACAGAAAATATCCGTCATAGTGCAAAAGAAGGAAAAAAAGTTTATATTTTGAAATATGAAAATTAAAACATACACAAAGGAATACAAGTAACCACGTAGATGGTGGAGAAAGATTTTGCAAATTGTCCTATAATTGCAATGTGCAATAAAGCGTAAAAGTGTATTTTCAGAACATGGACTACGATGTTTCATGTAAAAATGTATTTATTAACTTTAACATTTACATTTTTATTGCCTTGTGAATATCTCTGCACTCTTCCTTTACTAAAAGAGAAAACGGATCCACTTTTGTCCCGTGATGTGTGTGTAGTATATCTAAGATGCCTTTCACCATTGTTTTGTCTTTCCAAAGATCTTCGGATTACAAAGTACTTGGATATGCTATTGTTGAAAATGTCAATGCGGAAAACCAAAATATTTTCCTTAGATATAATTTTATATAAATGCTCACATGTCTCTGTGTGTCTTTACAGCTTTATGACAAAATTTATTGCATATACATTTAGAACATCCCTACAGAATAATCAAATGATGGATTACAAATGGGAAGCTATCAAAATTGCTATTGTAAATGATCAATTTTACTGTTTGGATTGCCTTTTCATCTGTATATGGGCAATACAGAATGCACACAGTTTAATTCAACAGATCAAGAATAAAACTGGAAAGCATTGATCAAAATAAAAAGTCAAACATTATAGGTCACTGTCAACTTAAAATTCAAAAATATTCAGATAATGAACAAGGAATGGTTTGAATACTTACAGACAATATTCAAAAGCTTCATTGTTCCATGGAACAAACATAGTTTTTATTTCAGAAACGTCTGATGTCATGGCCAAGTATCATAATGTTTGAAGTCATATAATGCATCATTGTTCTAAGTATGTCAGGACCTTTCATTGAATGTTATCCACCTAGCCACAATTTTTCTGTTGATTGTATTGCATAACTCTAGTGACTTGGGAGTATGAAATATGGATGACCCTTAAATTTGTGCTTTTGTACACTGCTTTGCCGCCTCCTCTGTTTCCACAGTCCTCTATGGAGTCTTAAATCCATTCTCATCAAGGCTGTCTCTTTGATGAGCTGTTGGTAGTACACCAAATAGGGATCATCCCATTCCTAACTGTCACGGTGATCAATGGGATCATTTCTCTTCTGTTTTGGGTCAGACTTTGACAGTGGGAGTTGGGGGGGATTGTTCCAAATGTTGTTCTTTTTTTTCCTTTCATCTATTTCCTGGCCTGATTATTCCATGCTAATATTCTACTCTTTGGAAAAGTGTAATTTGTCATACATGGCTGACGTTTATGCGTGTTGTAAGTACTTTAAACAATTTTCACTGTTGAAGAACTGTACCATTGAGGGAGCCATTTATATTTAGAAAATCTTGTTTTTAATATATTTTTTTGCAATTAAGTATCTGTTTGCTCTCATAAGAAATGTCATTATAACTTGCTGGGCTGTCATCCCTGAAAACTAGTTGTAGGATATACAGATACATCCTTTATAGCAATGAGCATAATTTGTGTAAATGACTAGATATTCCCATATTTCAGGCTGACTTAGATCAGTATAAGAAGGCTTTGATGGATGCTGGCTGCGATCTGAGTCCTTTGAGCTACATAAAACAGTGGAAGTGAGTTATCCTTTTATTTATATTTTTTCATTCAAATTTGCTGAGTTATCTTTTATTGCATGTTGTTATGTCACTCATTACAAGTTGCATGTCACTATTACATTTGAATGACACACCACAGGACAGCGGTACCTTGTCTGGAAATGTGCTTGTAATCCAATAATGGAAACTCAGATGATTCGTTCCACAACCCAAAAATATTCATATAAAAATGATTAATACAAAATATAAAGTAAAAATACATAAAACAAATTAACCTGCACTTTACCTTTGAAAAGAATCGTGTATGGTGTGAGAGAGAGGAGAAGAGGAGGGTTATTTTGTAGGATTCTTTTCACTAACGCTAACAGAATCACTGCTATCTGTTGGCTCACTGGAATCTTTCTTTTTGTGAGACTTTAACAAGGAACCTATCCAATGACAGTTGCTTTTACCTCCTTTTCGATTTCGCAGAAATGTGACATTACATTGTTATTAAACAGATTCTTCGCTCACACTGCTACAGCCTTATTCGGGTGATGCTTTTCTAAAAAATTTTTGACTATACGAGTGAGGCACGCAGATCGAAACCGAACATGGGAAATAATTACCCACAGTCCTGCAGCAAGAAACAGAGAAGAACCGACTGCTGAGTTGTGATCACATGGCGCAGGCAGACAAAGTGTATATGTAATACTTGTACCACTGTATTTTTTCTTTTCTTAAACACCCCAGAGCATTCACCAAGATGGCGGCCACACCAGCTAACTACGGGAACAGTGGGGTGAAGCCAATGGGGTAAAAAGCTACTCAGATTCCATCACCTTTAGCAACTAACATAGGAGTTGGCAATTACAGGCCTTGTTGGTATGTTGGTTTTTGTTCCCACTGTGCAGTTTAATTAATTAGCCTTTAGTTGTTCGTTGAATTAATTATTGCATAGAAATAAAAGGCATTACTTGAAGCTGCTATTTAAAAAGTAAAAAGCCTAAAACCACCTAAGATTAATAATAAGATTAATAAAGGGCTTTTTCCAAACCTTCCAACCATCACATTCCAGCTGGTGACACCAAATCCTGGTCTAATAAAAAAATTCTCGCATTGCACAATTGAAGATTTGTCTCAGTGTCATCGTCCCTTTGATGAATTCATATTTTCTTATCCAGCACCACTCATACTAATAAATCTTGCATATATTAAATATATATATTTTATTCTAGCCTAGGTATATAAGGAGGGATTCTGAAGTACTCAAAATATTATTATATTAATTACCTTTTTTATTGTTCCATATATTAATCACAAGTTACACTTCATCACTATCTGTGACATTTATGTAACAATAAAGTGAAATACCAAAGTGGCACACCACATTCAAGCGCAAAAAAAACACTGTGGCCTGTTCCAATATGGCTGGAGAATGGCCAGTTGTATTAAGCTTTTTCTTATTGTTCCCTCCACCCAAGCAGGTTCTTAGCTCTTTATCCATTGTATATTTCCTACAGGGCCTCCCACTAAATACTCTCTCTTAAAATCAAATATTCCTAACTCATCCTGAATAGTGAAATAAATGTACACAAAGCATGTCTAGAGCTACTTTGTTCTCCCAGCAGCCTCTTCTCCATGGTTATGAACACAGGCTCCCAGTTTGTGATGGAGGGCGTAAAGAACTTAGTGCTTAAGCAGCATGTAAGTATATCTGTCCACACAGTATCTTCATCATCTGTGTAGAATGAAGTGTGTATTTAGAACATTAAATAAGAGTAACAATGCCCCTGTAGCAGTAAACTAAGTTAAATCTGGAAAGTGAGTGAATGATGTCATGAAGCACAGGCTGTTGGATAACTTCTAAAAAAAAAAAAGTTAGCTTTGTGTATTTTTTGTTAAATATATTTGTTTTTCTACTTGTTTGCTTTTAACAGAACCTGCCTGTTACACGCATTCTGGACAACCTGATGGACATGAAATCCAACCCGGTGAGTGTGTGTGCGTTCCTTCACACAGTGAGCCTTTGTGCCCAGGAAGGCTGATCACTGGGGGTGCTGACAAAGAAATGTGTCACTTATACGTCAAAGTCAATACAGTCCTTAAGCTTTCACTGTAACATCATTCACAAGTCAGTTTTTCCCTAGAAGCATTATATTCTTAAGATGGTAATATTTTCTTACTACAGTGACATTTTTAATTGTGTTCCTGTGAGATAATAAACTGCTTTAAACGAAAAAACAGATTAGTTCAAACAAAAGTTCAAATAAACTTACAGAATCTGAGCAGACCAAAGCAGGATAATTTCACATCTAGACTGAAGAGATGAGACACTCAGCATTTCGTTTATATGTAGCTAGGCAATTTAAACTTGAGATTAGATGCACTTCTGTCTTGATTGATGCATTTAACAGTGTAAAATAGCAATCTATTTCAACTCTTCGTTTTCAATGCAGTGTCTTTCCTATTGTATGCTAACAAATTACCTGATGGAAAATGCTTTCACAAAAGTCTGATAACTGCTTTTCTCCCATTTTTCTAAATCATGGTTTGTCATTTCTGCTTATGGCATGTGAGCATGTTTTTATGATGCCAGCAAAAAGGAGGGCTGACATTTGGTGGGAGACTTGAGTGGGGGTAGCATGGGGTGGCATCGTACTGTAGAAGTGACAGATGCCATGTAGGTTAATGAATAGTAAATTTGGTGATAAATAAAGAGTTAAGAATAAAGTGCACTTTATGGATCCTAAGGAGAAATTCAGGTGCATACAGCAGCAGGAATGTGGTGCACAGACAAACATACTGCCAAACAGACAAGGTACAAAGACAGAACACATACTGCAAAAAGATTTAAAGAGCACACACCAAATAAATAAAATGTTGTGAAAAACAGAATATTGTGATATTACAGAATTAAATATTTAAAGATAATAATAATAATAAATTAGAGGTAGTGTATGTGCAATTAATGAACAAATAGCACCAGTCTTTTACTTTATGTGATGGGTCACTTCCTGTGTTCTGTCTGGGGGTGGGGGGTGGCACTTTGGGAGGAGGCGTTGTGGTGTCTGACGGCAGGAAAGATCCCCACTCGTGTTTTTTAGCATATCATAATGGAATGAGATGGTGGCTAAATGTGCACCCGGACAGCACCCCCTGAAGCGGGCGGGCAGAACTGTTCATAATATTGTTCGGTTTTGCAAAATCCTCCATTTGTAGCCTTGTGCTTAATGCACTTATCTAAATCTGCATTTTTGAATCCTAGTTTAATGCTGGTTCTGCTGACAGAAAGTTACATTGAGCAGTAGGTTGCATGCAGGCTGAACATTTCTAATATGGCAATACAGAAGAACAAGGTGAAGCGGGAGAAACTGGGAACAACCAGAAAACAGCTAGGTAGAGGATGGAAGCGACTTTCTACTGCCAGAGATGACTTATCTGACAGTTTCTCATGAATTGTATAATAACATCAAGTGACCTTCAAAAGGAATGGGAAACATTAAGTGCAGGTGTGAAGTGCACTGGTAGGACACTTTGAATTAAGCTCCTAGAAGCAGGACTGAAGTCCCGTAAAGCAAGGAAGAAGCCCTTCATTAATTAGAAACAGAAAAGACCTAGGCTGCAGTTTGCAAAAAATTTATATTTTACACTGAAGCATACGCATACACTGATGAGTGAAAATGAAAATTTTGCTACAGTCTCTTAATTGTTTCCAGAGCAATAGATAGAATGTAGTCAGTGTGGAAATATGCCCATTTTTTAAAAAGACAGTCACACATAAGAATTACTGCCAGCTATGAGCCATGATAATTAAACTGCTATTAAACAGGTAAACTATGTGATGATGCCATTGCAATACAAAGCTTGCCGGCATCAATATGTTTTCTATACCATACATCTGGTGTATGATGTCTCAGTTGTAACTGCACAAAATATGACATTTTTAACTCCTTTTTTATTTTCCCACCTTGATATTCATGCTGTGTTCCATTTAAACTTAGAAGTCAAAATTTTGTAGTTCATGGTCAGAAAGTTCGACTGGAACATCCCTTGAAGTCAGAGGAATCTCTGCAACCCCAACCTCAGGATTCAAGATGGCTGAATCTTTCATCAACAGAAGTGAAAGTTGTAATTATATAGATGTGCAGTGCCCTCCACAATTATTGGCAAAAATTGTAAAAGTTTTTTTAAAAGGGTTAGAAAAAATATACCTTTTGGTGAAGTAGCTTCATCTGACACTGAAAATATGAGGAAAATTCCAACCTTTCATTGAAATAAATTTAATCAAATAAAAACAAATCTGTCATCAACAAATCATTTTTAACAAAACATGTGCCCTGTTCTGTGTTCTCCAACCCTATAAAATGTTATAGGAGAAGATTTAGTACTGTTACTCTGGCCAAGGGAGGTTGTACAATGCTTGGGTTGCCAATATTCGTGGATGTGTTTGTTGAAAATTACTATTTCTTGATGGATTTGTTTAACTTTGATTAAATTAATTTAAATGAAATTGAATTGGATTTTCATAATTTTATTTAGTGTGACATGAAGCTACTTCACCAAAAAGTGGATTTTTTTCTAAGGGGTGCCAAGGGTGCCAATAATTGTGGAGGACACTGTATGTATTATTTGTGTCTCATTAAATCAGTCATATATACAGAACTGTCCAACCACTATCTGTGAACTTGTTGCTACAGTATTTGTATGTGCCATATACTGCTTAATGTGTTGTTATCAACTGGTATTGCTCACAACAAACCTGGCTAGACATGGGACCTGTATCACAAAGCTGGATTTCTTTCTTAGCTGGATAACTTGTCGAATTTAAGGTAGTCTGGGCTAAATGTGAGTGAAGTCCATTTAGCCCAGACTACCTTAAATCCAACACGTTATCCAGCTAAGTAGGAAATCCTGTTTCTTGAAACAGGCCTCTGGTATTGCTAAATGGTTTTCTGACTTTTTGTACTGGAACGCGGTTAACTTGAGTGTGACATCATTCCCAGCTCCGAGGTAAATGGAACACTGCATTACTCATCCACTTTGCAGTTGACTTCAGCACAAGATTTGCTCTTTGCTATTGCAAACATCAAGTCAATGCACTGTTATTTGCTATGCCCAGATACCAGTCATCTACTCCCTCTGCTGTTACATGGCTGTGGCAGCACACTTGTCTATTGACACTAGGTTATTGTTTCAGTCCTGATCCCTCACTACTCCTGCTGGATAATCCAGCTAGCAGAGGCATTTTTATCAAGGTATTTGTTATCAAGTAAAGCAATAGCAAGTAATTTAGGACTCAATATCAAGTGGTAGGGAGATGACAAATGGACTGCCTTTGTGGCTGATGTTACGGACAACAAATTTTAAAACATTCTTATTCTCAGTTGACAGAAACCCATTTCTGTTGATTGGATCAAACTGTTAAAGGAAGTAGTGCTTCAAAGTATATTAGAATTATTTTTTTTGGAGGGAACTTTTAATCTGGTGAACTTTTTGCGGTGAGGGTGTCTTAAGATGATTTGGTACTTGGCATTGTGTTTGTATTAAGTTATAGGAAATCTAGTTATTTCAGGAAGTTAAATTCTTTCCATTTATACAATACACTCACAAAAATAGGATTTTTTTAATGCTGCATATTATACATGCAGTAAGCCTGCAAACTTAGAGATTCCTATAGCATTAACAGGATGTTTTAAATTTAGAAAATCAAGACATTGCATTTCTATCAGTAATTCAGTATTTTCAGTTTTTCTGAATTTCAATTATTCAGCTACTTCTCTGTCCTAACCCAGCCCTGAGAAAATTCTTCCTTGACTTTGGCTTGTATAACATTTTATTGTAATGTGCATTTCATCTGGATTTTGTTAATTTGTCCTTTGCAGTAAATTTTTTTAGACTGCTGAATACTGCAAACATTATTTATTGGATTATGCGTAGTTCTATACAGACTAGGACTCTGCGATTTGATTTGCAAATTTTTTGTAATCATTTCAGAGTTTTCTATAATTAATTGATTCATTGCACCTACAATAATAAATATTTAGACCTTAAATACCTAAATTACTGTGCACTGAACAAAAAGGGAAATATGTTGTTTAAGAATAAATCTTTTTTTTTTTTTTTTACCTCGTCATTCCAAACAATTCTGTAAACAATGCAAATATGCCTAACCAACACATATGTTGAAAATGTCAGCATTAGTAGCACAGACTAAAATTCATTGCTGATAAAATAATAATGCGATCAACTGCATTGTCATAAGGTAATATACTACTTAAACTTAAGCACATGGGACAATTGATTTCTATAAAATTAAATGAGATAAAGTATGACTGATTTTCATAAGCAATGGACTATGCACACCACTTGATTGTTAGATTTTGTATTTCTATACATCTTTATTATTAATTGCAGTGTCCATTCATCACCAATGAATATAAATGACCAACAACTGTTGAATGTGAAGTGCACAGGTAAATACTAGAATATTTGTTAAAATTTGCCACAAATATAATCTCTAAAACCAGATGGTGTGAAAGAGTTGCTATCAACTCAAAAGAGATTGTCTGTTGTAGATATTAAGATGATGAAGATGATTTAGCACACATAATGAAAGGGCTCAAAATACAAAAATGATTTGTGTGCATGTCTGCCTGTGGACATCATATTTCTGTGACTAAAACTTTCCTGGCTTGCGTTTTTTTAAAGATATTTCAACCAGAAAATCGAATATTGGATTGGTTTAACTTAACTGCGGTCAAAGGATTCTCGTGGACAAGCCATTTTGAGAGTTTAGGAAATCCCATTTGTTATGTCAGGTAATATCTTGACTTCTTAGCTCTGATTGTTCCCAGCACTGTTAGTAATCCAGTAGCCTGAACATACCCGCACCTTGTTGTTTAATAAAATTCAGCAAATAAATAAATGGGAGGAAGGCATAAATCATCATTAAATGATTGAATCATTAAAACCGGTATGGAATAATAAAATCTATGTGTTCTCCCTCCCTTGATCTTAAGATTCAATAAAATTAAACAAATACTGCAAATTACAATATTTTTATTGTATGTAACCCTCCATCTGACAGGTTTTTAAAATGATATAAACCAGAAACATTCTGCTTCTCCATGAGACGTTAACAGAATGTTTTGATTTTAGCTTTGAATTCTGGGATACTGTGCATTGTCAAAACCTAAACTCTTGTGTTGTTTACAATAAGGAAAGAATATTATACGTATTTATTAAAAATCTTTGCTTATACTATTCTTCCATTTAGGTATCACAATGTTGTATGCAGTAATTTGCTCAAAGAAATAATAAAGTGTTATGACTTAAAGATTAACGCGATGCATTAATGGGGACCGATTAAGCTTTTCCATAAAGAGATGGGGGATTCAAGCCCCTAACACCAGAGGCATGAAACAACAGGGCTACCCACTGAAGCACCATGCTGTCTCTGATGGACGTGCAGTATTTTATAACTAAACGTGGTCACCATAGCAATTGTATGACTTCATTAACTGGGATGTACTTTGTGCATTATGGATAGCTCTATATTTGCTCCTGTTTGCTGTCTTCAACAGGAGACTGATGATTACCGCTACTTTGATCCAAAGATGCTTCGTGGAAGTGAGAGGTGGGAAAATTCACAGTGATAAAAGGAACTGATTGATCAGAAACCATTCAGATTTTAGCATCAAATGGTTATCTGTAGTCTACTTAATTGCAGATAACCATGATGAAAATTTTTCATCAACAAAATTAACAGTTTCCAACTAGTTAAATTTGTATTAAAGGTTTGTATAAATTTCTACTTTAATTAAAGTATTTCAAATGCCATATTAGAGGATGTTAGTATAGGATTTTTGTAGGAAGTGATTATAACTGTTAACAATTTAGCCAGTGTAGTGCATACCCTACTGCCCAATGCTGACAACGTTCTTTGTTATAGTTCCATCCCAAGAAACAAGAACCCCTTTCAGGAGGTGGGTCTCACTACTATTATACTGCTGTTCATACCTTTTGTAGTGTTGATTTCTGCATTGTTTATATAAAGTACAATCCTTTGTGAAATTCATAGGGT
The DNA here is from genome assembly GCA_015163995.2 of Mormyrus lacerda. Classification (NCBI taxonomy): domain Eukaryota; kingdom Metazoa; phylum Chordata; class Actinopteri; order Osteoglossiformes; family Mormyridae; genus Mormyrus; species Mormyrus lacerda. The sequence continues at coordinate 7,118,904 of JAABNX020000030.1, read as the reverse complement.
TACAAAGACTCGTGTTTAATTCAAAATTAACTCAGTGAGACTCCTGTTAATATCACTGGTTAGCCTTTATGTCATTTTAATCTTTTTCCAAAACATAAGCCTACTGTATGTTCACATACAAAAGCCTTTAACTTATCTATCATGCCAATATGAAAAAATATAGCCATACCTATATAATCAATTATTGAATATTCGTCCATTAGAAATTATGTTCTGATGCCATTGCTTGATGGTAATTTGCATACTCTGTTCAGATATTTTCAATGAACATGCTGTATGCACTTATCTACAGCTTAAGTAGTCTAGTATTGCCTGCATAAAAGAATGTATAGTATATCTAATAATCTCTTCCCCCCCCCATTTCTTAGGCTATTGTTTTTGTGGTTGGAGGGGGCAATTATATAGAATATCAAAACCTAGTAGACTACGCAAAGGTAAGTAGCATTCTGAAATTGATTTTCTGAGGTATTAAAACCATCTAGAATCAGTAACATTCCAATGAATTGTATTATAAGTAGCAAAGATGTGCAAAACAATTTCTGAACTCTTTGTTTTTCATACAGTGTATTAGTCTTTTACTGATTAAAAGCCTCCACAATCCTCCTAACAATCAACAAAGCTACTGTAGCATGCAGTATCCACTCCATTTAAACAAAAGTAACTACTTTAAACTTTCTTTTTTTATACTGCAGGCAAAACAGGGGAAAAGAGTGCTTTACGGGTGCAGTGAGCTGTTCAGTGCTGCTCAATTCGTCAAACAGGTGATGCTGATTTCAGCGAAGGCAAACAGCAGGGATCAGCAGTATAGCTATGGCCAGAACTTTTGAGAATGACACAAATATCGATTTTTCACAAAACCTGCTGCCTCATTTTCTATGATGGCAATTTGCATATTCTCCAGAATGTTTTGAAGAGTGAGCAGATGAATTGCAATTAATTGCAAAGTCATGAAAATGAACTTAATCGAAATAACCCATTTCTACTGCATTTCTGCCATGCCACAAAAGGACCTATTGACATCATTTTGATGATTTTTTTCATTAACATAGGTGAGAGTGTTGATGGGGACAAGGCTGGAGATCACTCTCTCATGCTGATTGAGTTAGAATAGCAGACTGGATGCTTTAAAAGGAGGGTGGGGCTTGAAATCATAGTTCTTCCTCTGTTAGCCTTTGCACAAAAAGGGCGCCACAGGCAAGAATATTGCTGCTAGTAAGATTGCACTTAAATCACCATTTATCATCAAGAGTTTCAAGGCTTCAGGGCACCCAAGAAACCAGAAAATGCCTTGACCATCTCCTGAAGATGATTCAGCTGCGGATCTGGGGCATCGCCATTGCAGAGTTTGCTCAGGAATGGCAGCAGGTAGATGTGAGTGCATCAGCATGCACATTAAGGTGAAGACTTTTTAGGATAGCCTGATGCCAAGAGGGGCGGCAAAGAAGCCACATCTCTCCAAGAAAAACATCAGGAACTGATGGTGGACTGATATTCTGCAAAAGGTACAGGGACTGGACTGCTGAGGACTGGGGTAAAATAATTGTGTCTGATGAATCCCCTTTCCGATTGTTTGGGGCATCCAGAATAAAGAACACAGCCATGAATAAATAGTAGTACCAAAACATCCTCAGAGAGCAACTTCTCACAACCATCCAAGGACAGTTTGGTGACGAACCAACATGATGGAGCATTGTGCCATAAGGCAAAAGTGATAACTAAATGGGTCAGGGAACAAAACATCAACATTTTAGGTCCATGGCCAGGAAACTCCCCACCTTAATTCCATTGAGAACTTATGGTCAATCCTCAACAGGCAGGTGTACAAACAAAAACCCAAAAATTCTGACAAACTCCAAGCACTGATTATTCAAGAATGGACTACCAGTCAGGATTTGGCCCAGAAGTTGATTGACAGCATGCCAGGGCGAATTGCAGAGATCTTGAAAAAGGGCCAACATGCAAATATTCACTTTTTGCTTATACTTAATGGAATTGTCAATAAAGGCCTTTGACATGTATGAAATACTTGTAAATATAATTCAGTATACCACAGAAATATCTGACAAAAAGATCTACAAACACTGAAGCCGCAAACTGTGTGAAAAATAATACTTGTCATTCTCAAAACTTTTGGCCACAACTGTAGTGATATGACAATAAACAGAACTAGGAAGTGGGTGAAAAACAAACTTTAATTTACTTATTTTTTTGAATATGCTTAATGCCCTAAAGCAGTGGTTCTCAACCTTTTTTTGCAGTGGGCCGCACTATGTCCAAGTTGAAGTCTCACGGGCCGCATATTATTTACA
>JAABNX020000030.1:7100864-7111203 GCA_015163995.2 Mormyrus lacerda | reverse complement strand
ACGACAATGCCCAGCCTCATGTGGTGAGAGTATGCATGCAGTTCCTGGAGGATGAAGGAATTGATACCATTGACTGGACTCCATGCTCGCCTGACCTAAATGCAATAGAACACTTCTGGGACATTATGTTTTGGTCCAGGTTGCACCTAAGACTATCTAGGAGCTCAGTGATGGCCTCTTCCAGATCTGGAAGGAGACCCCCCAGGACACCATCCATCATCTCATTAGCAGCATGTCCCAGTATTGTCAGGCATGCACACAAGCACATGCACATACAAACTACTGAGTACGATATTGAGTTGCTGCAATGAAATTATGGCAAAATGGACTAGCCTGTCGCATCATTTTATCACTTTGATTTTCAGAGCGTCTTTGAATTCAACCCTCTGTAGGCTGATAATTTTCATTTCCATCAAACGATATGACATCCTTTCATTCCAAATACATTACCCAGTCCATATCAGTATAGATATCCAGCATGATTTTTTTCCCCATTGAGATCTGATGTGTTTTCTAAGTGTTCCATTAATTTTTTTGAGCGATGTATATTGTTAGATTATAAAGCAAAAGAAGTGTTCAAAATAAATTTCTCACAAACCCATCTATGAGTGTGTTAATGAGCAAGGATCAAAATGATTATGGTTCGCTTGGAGAGTGCAAGCAGAGCTCATACAGAAGCAGTGGCAGTAAACTAGTTTAAACGTATACTAGATCATTTTGAAAAAGAACAATCATTAAAACTGCAGTACTGTATTAAGATTTAGATGATGACAATGCCTAAATCCAGTCTTGTAATTAACTGAAGTCTTTTGTTTAATGATGTACCAGGTAAAGCAGAGTAACACCACGTGGGATAAAAATATTTTATCAGATGAATTTCAATCGTACAACCCCTGGTAACTTGCACCCTTCACTCCAGCTTCAGGCTTGTCATCATATTTAATTTAACAAATAACTAAAAGGTTAAATTTAATTTCCTTAAAATTTATTTTGAGAGCTCAAAATAGCCAACTGAAATAATAATAAAAATAAATTGTATGCAAATTTTAAGGAATATGTATCCAAACATGGATATTAAAACACAAAAGAATAAATAACCACCTAATCGGTACAGAAAGATTCTGCAAATTGCCATATACAGTGGTACCTAGGTATACATCTGCTTTGGAATAAGTCCAACTTCCTGTTTGGACCTGAAAAATTTTGCTTAGTATACAACCTTTGTTTGGAATACGACTCGCGTGCTAGAACTTGTATGGGTCAAAATTAATCACAACACTGCATGCTACCCTTGTTTACCTCTCTTGAGACAAAGCCACAACTGCCCATGGACGTCAGTTGCTACCATTCAGTGAACAACTCGTGCTGTGGAACGTGCAATAAATAAATAAGTATAATTGAAGAACTACAAATCACAAGGACTCAGCATTCAGGTAAAAACACATTTATTAACTTTCCAGGTGATCCATCCAGACATTGTACAACTTTGTGCCAGATTATGTTTAGATGGGCAGACTACATGACAGGGCGGGCCAGAGAATAATTCTGTGATTTCCAACAGCACCAAATCTAATTTCAATCCATTTAAATTTTACTTTGATGTTTATGACTTACCTGTTATAAATCAGAAAGGGTAAGACTAAACAAAAGTACTGTAATCCCTTGAACTACTTTATAGTTACTCTGGCTGCATCTAGTGTAATAGTTAATTTTCAAGTATTATTCAGTCAGTCTTCAAACTTTTCCAAACTTTTCAATTCCATGGTGTTTAGAAATCATAGTTCTTTGATACTTTCTATGGTGCTGTAGAGCAAGAGTATTCAGCCATCCATTTTTCATGTCCCTTATCTGTTACAGGGTCATGGTAAGCCTGGAACTGGTGTCAGGAAGTACAGGAAAAAGCAGATACCCTGAACAGGATGTCAGTCCATTGCAGGGCTCTCATGCCAAGGGAGTAAAGGAGTAAAACAAAATATCTGGAACAAACTCAGACATACAAGTCAAGAAAATAGAAACTTGACGGCATTGTCCTGGAGGTGTGGTCATGGAACATGCAAGGATGAAAGTTTATCATACTGCCTGGTGGTGGAATATAACAAATTTATAGAAGGGCCAAAGCTACTCAATGATGAATTTGATAATTGCTGATTATAACCATTGAAATCAGTTATATGAGGAAAGGTAAGGAGTGTGCATATATACAGCACATTGCCACACCCACCACATGACAATTCACCTCAGGGACGAGACCTGAGTGCAGCACCTCAGCACCATACTAGTTTAAATGAAATAGAACAGTGTGAAGTTTTTTTTAGGTGGCTGGAGTGCCAAGTTTGCCACCAACCTCCAAATTTTCCTGGAAGTTGAAGGGCCAGCTTTCAGGGCTGGATGTAGGTTAACATCACACCTAGCACAAAGTGGGCTAGCAAACAATTGCAGGCTAAGGGCCTTGTTCAAGGGCCCAAAGTGATAAAATCATTGCTGGCATTTACAGCATTCAATTTAGTAGAAGTTAATCAGATGGGATTTATAAAGACCCTAGAAAAAATGTTGTTAGTACCCAGGCTGGAAAAGATAACAAAGCCAATTTGAAATATTCTGGCTTCCAGTCCTGAGAGAGGTAATATTACTCTTACCAGGAATGGTCATTTAACAAGAGCAAGTTTTACAGTATATTAGGAGACTACAAAGAATGCTAGGGCAACAACTGTAGAGGTTTAGGCCTCTTTAGTATTGCCTAAATTCATTGTTTGTCATTCTGCTTCAGAAAAACACTGAGCAAGACTGGTGTGCATGGGAGGATACTAAGGAGGAAACCATTGCTCGCCAAAAAGAATATTGCAGCCTGTCTCAGATTTCCCAAAGACCACCTGCATTATCCTGAAATTGGAAGAATGTTATGTTTGGAAAAAATGACAAACTGAACTCCAAAAAAGAACATCATCTCAGCTTTGAAGTCTGGAGGCCAGAGTATTGTGGTTTAGCACTAGTTTGTAGCCTACGGACCACAGCAGCTTGCAATGACTGAAGGAACAACGAGTTCTGGATCATACCAACAAATTCTACAATGGATCATCAAGGCATGAGGGATTGAGCTACGAAATAAATGAACTGCATGAGACTGTACAAAAATGACTTTAAACACAACAGAATGCTACAGCAGAAGAATCTTAGAATCCTGATTTAAATGCACCATTTAATGAAAATGTACTGGGGTTTTAATCCCACCTCTGATCTGTGCGTGTTGAGTTTGCATTTTCTCCCTGTGGTATGTGGGTGCAATTAAGCGAACTGTCTTTAAATTACCTGTAGTGTTTCTGTGTTCTATGATAGTCTGGTGTCCTATTTAGTGTATACGCCTGCCTTGTTCCCCATTCTATATGTGATGGACACCAGCCCCCCTGTGACTACCATAACACTATCAAATGAAAAACCACATATCAGTAATTTCTAAGATTTATTTTTACAGATTATCCTAGCATTACAAAAAACGATTAACTGCTAAATTTATATTCTAAAACTTTATAGCATATGATATCAACACTTAATTTTCATATAAATATGTTGCTGCTCTTGCTGAAATTTTCCTGTTTCTAAGCTGTATTCTGACAGATTTCTGGAAATGACTGCAGGTATAATTATCCTCTAATATTCCCTGGCCAGTGCTCCTACAGTAGTTTCTACTTTTTGGTCAATGCTGTACTGTGGTATTATTCCAGCAGCTTGGCAGGTAGACATCTTTATCTATAAAGGTTTTATGTCTTCAGCAGGTGGATGGATTCCTAGCCCTGCTCTTTGGTCTCATCTGTATCAACACACTGACAGTCAACAGAGTCAAATCCAATACATCAAAGGATGCCAACTTCTCCATGGTATGCCCATTTTCTGGCAAGCTAATTCCAGGAGCTAAATAGGCAGCATTCTCAGACATCACCACATCCAAGGAAGCCTAATTCCACTCATAGGCCCAAATTATTTGCAGTTGCACACAACAAAATCATATTTTGACATCATGGGGGTTTATCAGAACTTATTATAAAGTTAACAGGATTGTTTGCACCGCAAAATCTGTAAATAGCATAAACTGATATGTATATTTGTGTTATAAATTATAAATGTAACTGTGTAATGTTTGCCATCAAATGTGTGTGTTCACATTAGCATGTAACTGTGAGTGAGAGTATTGTGTAAACTGTTGGTTTCCATGTGCCATTGCTATCTTAGACTACTGGTGAGTGATCATTAAAGACTGATTCTTCCTTATAAAACCTCCTTATATTAAAATGAAAGTTGTCTCCTTATATTAAAATGAACCACACACTCACTACTTTATTGCCAGAAGTGGAATGCCAGGTCATCGATGAAATCTAAAATGTAATCTGATGACTTTGGCAACTGCAGAGTTCGGAACTGCACAGGGGGGAAGCAGTGGCAGACTAAAGGGGAAACCCTTCATGGGGTGATCTCATGAACCTAATGCACTGCAATGCCAGTGCCAGATGTTGCAGGGAGCTGCAAATTTGAAAGCAATGGACAGTGGGGCGAAGATTGTCATGAAGTTCCCCTGCTGTAGTGGAGAGGGGTTCCTGGAGCCCTACTTCACCTAAATATGCCCAGTGGCATGACACCACAACTGCTCCTCCATGGAAACTGCAGTCCACCTAGCACTGGCTCTGCAAAGGGAAGCACTCATCAGCCTTTCCTGGAAAGAAGAAGGATTACACCATTCTGGTTACAGTGCTGGAGCAGCAGACCTGCTGGAAGCCATTGGAAGAGATCATAAGGGATAAGCTAGCAAATTGGCGGAGACGGGGTATTGAGACTGTCCACATGTGCCACAGACCTCTGCAGTTATCCACCCATGTTATGCACCCATGCAGTTATGCACCCATGCAGTTATGTTACCCATGCTTTCCCCATGGTGTGCATGAAGAGTTGGCTCATGCTGTTATCGAGATACTGACACCACTATAATTCTGTGGGCACCTTCAACTGCATAGGCTTATGCTCTGGTGGAAGCATATAGGGCTGAGGCAATCTTGTCTCAGCTAACAACACCACGCCAACCATCAGCCATGCCATATTGCCTGCTACATAGCTATACTTGTGACATTGGGACAACCATGAAAGAGTCTCTGCCCACAAAATGAACCCCCACCCCCTGTCATACAGTGGGCTGGCTGTGCCATTAGTGGGGCCTCCAGTTGGATTGCATGGTGGAGGGAACCCATTGCCAGGCCTTGATGGACACAGGATCAATCATCACCCTCATCTGCCCAAGCGTATACTGATTTGTCATCCCTACCAGGGTGGGAGACAACCTAGATCCAACTTGCATGCATCACAGACATGTGTACACCTCAGCTGGGGCAGCCCACAGAGCAGGAGGTGTGGCTCGTAAACATCCAGAATCCCTGCATCATTGGGTTGGGCCTGTTATGCCAATTGGGGGTGCACACACATGAGTCCACAGCCACTCACTACCTAGGTGGCGACTTTCCAGCAAGACCAACAATCCATAGGCTGTGCTGGCGGTCCTGGTTACGAAGAAAGATGAGTCATGGTGATTTAGTGTGGACTTCCAGCATCAGAACGCTTTGACATGTGCCAGCTGCCCTTGGATCTTTCACTTAGAGTATAACCACTCCTTGACTACCAGACAAGAAGGAATATTGGCAAATAAGGGACTTTCTCTTGGTTGACGGCTGAACTCAGTTTATCAGTGGTGAATCGTAGTAATTGCTCCCCTTTAATCCAGTGACTATGGAGCATTTCATGTGATGAATTGAAAAGACTGCAGTCTAATGAAAATATTATTACAAACCTACCTTATACACCCTTTGCAGCTATCCAAGAAAGTGAAATGATTAAATCTCCGAAAATAAACGTAGCAGAGTTCTGCATAATGCATTTCACCAACTGGCAACCTGTCTGCTATGGATATAGTTTGAAGAACAGGGAGGCTAGTGATCAAAAATCAATATATCTTTATTATACAATGTTCAAAAAATCAACTCTTGCCGTATAATTTTAGGATCACATATCTGCCAACATTTATGTTTCAAAATATGACAGTTTTTTCAGAACCGAACGGGCTTTTTAAATGTTTTCTCGCAAAGTCTAATCTAGCCTACCTGTTCTTCAGTGTTACCAGTTTGCATCTAGACGTAAACCCTCTGTATTTGCATTCACAGAGACATTTCTGCATTCCTTCTTTTTAAGAATGTACCAAATTGTTCATTTAGGTACTCTTCAGTTTTAGCTGTCTCTCTGATTCATTTTGGGTTTTTTTCAGCCTAATGATCCTCCTTCACTAGCATGTACACCTCTTTGGACCTCATGTTGAGTTCCAGTGAACAGCTACCAAGTGCAAGTTTGGTTAAAATCAACCCCTATTCTTTCTGTTTTATTTACTTAATTTGTCTTGGAGTAATGAGGGTAACAAGGCCACACCTGGCCATGAAAATGCTTGTCGGTCATATATCAAATTATCATATATTCAAATACTGACATATATCAAATTACCTCTGAAAATGGAACATGGCTGCAATTTCTGAAAGCTAAATACAAAACCTTAGTTAAGCCTCTTGAATTAAAACTGAAAGTCTATACTTCCACTATATCTTGATTGCTTAATTTCAGAAACATTGTGGTGGTATAAAGAAAAAATTACAAAAATTGCATCCAAATACTTCATCCAAATGTTCAAATATTTATTGACCTAACTGTATGATAATTAGTGTGTTTTTTCATGAACAGCAAAACTGACTAACTAAATTGTTTCCTTTCAGAGTGCATGCCACACGGATGACTTAAATGATTAGATTTAAATTCTTCAGAGCAGGGAGTGGTAATTTATTTTTTGTTGGTGCATTAATCAGTCCATCCAGTTTTTGTATTTACAAGCTTTTTTTAGCTTACTTTTGATGAACATAGGAGCTGGTCAGCATCACTTATGCACAGTACACAGGTCTGAGTCCAAATTAAACTGGCACTGCAGTGAAAGCTCTCTCACGTCACTTTGCCAACTCCAGAGGGTTAAGTTTAAAGTAATGGTTTTTAGATACACCTGTAAAGCAGAGTGATATATCTAATGTAAATTGAGTGTGGTCATACTCTAATAAAAGCGCTCATAGAACACCTCTTATCCAGATTTCCTCGTCAGAACTATCTGTTGTATAATCTGCTTTGAACTGCCACAACTGACAAGCAATACAGACACAGCCACTATTCTCAAACAAGGCAGTCATGGTCAAATTAGGTGCAGATGTTCTTGCTTGGCAAAGACAATCTTCTCTTGCTTAGAGCTTCTGTTTCTGCTGGATGATAAAGGATATCCAGAAGACAAGTGGATACTGTTTCAAGGGTGAGATGGCATGATAACTAAAAACAGTTGTTCTGGTTGAAACATAATACTGGACCTCACCCACAGCAAACCTTCATATATGATGATCCAGCATAAAGCACATTTGTTGAAATTGCTGAAAAACATTCCGAAATAAAAAATATAAACTTATGATTTGGTTCAGAAACTTCTGTGCAGTGTCAGTGATTGCGAAATATATACTAATAATAACAAGTAGATTACCTATGGTTCACTTTAAATGTCACTCCAGTTAGCCTAATTGGTGTTTCCACGTATTTCATAGCATATATGTGCTCTGTGAAGGACTGGTATCCCAGCTAGCCTTTTGCCCTATATCGCTTGGGATAGGTTTCAGACCTCCACCCCTTGCCTCAATCATAATTTGAATAGGCAGTTAGAAGAGGAATGGATGATATGACAATGACAGCAAGAAAAAAAAATCAAGATTATTAAAGAAAAATCAAAATTTTTAACATTATAAACTTTACATTTTAAACAAAAGCATGATATAAGGCAGGAACCCAGCGATCTGACAAAACCAAAGAGCAGATTCATTACAGGCCAGAGAGACCCCACTGTTGTTCTTCATGCTGGTAGGCTAGCCTAGAGCAACTCTTCTCACCTGGTAATAGTAGCAGTAGAAAACTTTTCACTTTCTCATTAACTTTCAGGTTGAGAATTGAGCTTTTTAGTATCTACTCACATGGCCCTCACAATCATGGCTAACTCAGAAGACTGTGCAGTTAAGAAGAGTGAGGATTTCAGTTCTTTTGGGAAGATGCAGTAACCGATTGATATGACCAAAGTACTTGCAGCCTACCCACTAGCTCAAAAAAGCTAAAAACAATTCAAAATATTTCCAGGTTTGGTTAATTATTGTAAGCTTTTTATGCTCAATTTCTTGGCCTTAGCCTGCCCCCTTCTGGAGGTCACCCATGAGTGTGTAATAGATCTGGTCCAATGGATAGAGCTCTATCAGATGGCACTCCTAGCTATTAAATGTCACGGTGTTCCCCTGCTGCTGTCTCCGGATTCTTCTTATTTTGCTTTTGAAAAAGGTTTAGAACAGTTCAATGCTACACATTGTCTTCAAGCAAATGGATAGGGAGGCTAAGAAGATGAACCACTGAAAAGTAATTGAGCTATCCCAAACCCTAAGGGATGGATCCTCACCTTCTGGTTTGACCATGCCTCACTACACTGACTCTACCATATAAAAGATACACATGGCACAACTCAGTGCAGCAGTCAGGCATAGGGTCCACCTTCACCTTCATCCAGCTGAGTATGCTCCTAGATAATGAACAGCTGGCCCCACCAGTGAGGAAAGCAATGGTGGTATGGATTGTATCTTTCACTGGCTGGAGATGTGGCTTGGATTTGTGACCACTGCATCATAATGGTGGACCTGTTGTGCCATCTGGGGGCACACATGCCCATGGCCATTCTTCACCCACATTGTAACCCTCCAACAAGATGGTGGCCTGACACAAAAGTGGAAAACATGGTGATGGATTGTGTCTAACGGGACCACCTCGAACCCAACTGTTCAGTGTAAACTCTGGCACTGAATTTGGTCTCATCTCAGATTGACCCGCTTGTTGTACTTGCTCTTGTGCTTGGACACACACTCAATTTATAAAAATATATTGTTCTGAGCAACACTGGGAAACAGCCACAATGAACCAACAAGGAACAGAATAAAAACAGCCACTTAAATACATGCAGACAACAAGGCTAACAGGAACATAACCAAATCAACCAATCAAATCAGGCACGAGACAACAAGAAACAGGTGGAACAAGTTACTATTAACAAGCACAAGAAACTAGCAAATACTGACAAACACTAAGGACTAAGTAAACTAGGAGTGATTAAGAACCTATGTAGAACATAATTCAATAAGGCACAGACAGGGAGGACTATAGACAAGGATACAAAGCAAAGACAAAGATAAATAATACCAAAAGCAAAGGATAGAATAAAACCGATGAAATAAAAGGTGAGGCAGGCTTCTGGGTAGTCTTGAACCCATGACTGGAGGGTTGCCATTTTCTGAGCCTCTCACTCAACCAACTGAGCTGTGCAACACCCTGGGCAGTAGTGAAACACACTAGGGGCTACATAACAGAGGGAACAGGTTGGCCAGCGTCATCTGCTGGCCAAAGAGGAACAAAACAAATGGAACAGGGCCAGACAGGCATTGTTTTTGCAGCATAAGAAGGCTCTACCAAATATTTGTGTGGCACTTTTTATAGTTTTGCAAGAAGCATCTTTACATTTATAACTTTCCAAAGAAAGTGGAAGATTGCAATCCGGAGGAAAAACTGGGAAGGTGGCTTGGAAAAATCTGTTTATATAAGCTTTAATTCTTGGCAGAAACTGTCTGAAGTTTTCATCAGCCACTTTTTTACAGGTCAAACATTTCCACTTGAAAATAAAACTTTGAGAAAATACTTTCTAAATTAAATTAGTTACAGCAGAAGTACTTAACGTAAGTGTTTAGTAGTGTGAGAAGAAATTGAAATAAAAATAAGTCCAGACTTGTACTATTTATAAGGCCAGACAAGTCATAGAGCATATTCTGTGTGGTTTATGAATGGCATGGTGGCTCAGCTTCTGTTTGGTTTTAGGTTTTCCTTGAGTGTCCCTGACTTTCCTTCAGTTCCATCTGTTCTTCCCCAGTCTAAAAACTTGTGGATAGGAAAACTGTACATGTGCATTTGTATATGCAAAAACATAGATAATTGACAAATCATACAAAAACAATAAGACATTGAAACAAAAAATAAAACACAAGATTAAAAAGTGTTTATTGCATTTTCTGTGTTATGTTTTCTATTTATTATGTCTTTGCATTTTTGGATACTATAATTATTATCTTTCTTTTGGCATGTTGTCACGTTCGGATGCTGGCGAGCGGACAAGGAAGGGAGAGGAGCCAGACGGACAGGGAAACTGGGTTTAATCCAC
>JAABNX020000030.1:7052280-7066933 GCA_015163995.2 Mormyrus lacerda | reverse complement strand
GCTTGGGGAGAACTTTAATAGCTCAGAGTTGCTAAAATCTTATCTAGCTCTGATTTAAAGGAACCTAAGGATTCAGCGTGCATATATCATATATATATATATTGCATATATAGTATTATATATATTATTAATATATATATTATATTATTTATATTTTAGGTTTTTACATGTCATGAAAAAGGTTTGTCCTAGTGCAAAAGAAAGTAATGAATAGAATATAAGAATTTAGTTGATAGGATATACATAATCTAAATGACATTTTCTGACATGGACATTAAGACATGCACAAAAAAATACAGGTAACCACCTAAGATTGAGATAGGTGATACTACAAATTAGCATTTATCCAAATGAATCAACTTTGTAGCTGTGTTCATAATTGTGTTTTCATCTTTAAGCTCTGCAATTACAAGTGTCATACCACTGAATTACTACTATTATACTTTTCCAGTATTTTTGCATAAGTAATGTTACGTCCTGGCTGTCTGTCTCGCCCATTACTCCCTCGTGCCTGTTATGCATTAGTCTTATTTCTTGTTCCACCCCTTGTATAATGCACTCCAGCTGCCTCTCGTTCTGCCCCCTTGTTAGCCTCTGCATAATGGTGCTTAACAGTCTTGTGTTCCCCAGTCCTGATATTAATATTGTTGTTCCCATGTGCTCTGGTAACTGTTTGCCCTTCCTTTTGATTGATTCCCTGCGATCCAATTTGTTTTTGTTCAGTTGTCAGTAAATAAACACCATTCTGTTTCATTCAACTTCTGTGCCCACGTCCTTCATCCTGCTCTACATAAGTAGTAAGTAGGGACATCAGTTGATTCATTTTTTTTTATCAAGCAATTAATAGCATGTTCAATCATGTTATAATGTGTTGAATATACATCGTGATTATGTTCACCAACAGGAAAAAATTGTATTGCTGGTCAGATACATTAATACAGTATCAATGAATAAGGTCGCAGTTTGCTATTGTTAAAATAATTGTTCAAATACAAAAAACATTCAAGAGGATATCAGGATTTTCCTTGGTAGACAATATATGACAGGCTTGACTTTGTGTATGACTTTAAATAAATGTCAAAAGTTAAAAATACAAAATTACTATAAGTAAGTACTATAACTATCTGTTTAAGGGAAAGAACAGAAAAATGCTGAGCAAGTTGCAGTACAAAGTAACAAGTGAAATAAGGGGAAACCGCAGGGGGAAAATAAACTAAAGATAGAGGTTACATTACATTGATAGCAACAGCGTCGCTTCTGCATTCCTTCACTACATTTAGAAGTTGAACAATAATTATTATAGTTAATTTTTAAATGTAGTCAGCATTATATTCTACAAGTTTGCATTTGTGGATAAAACACAGGGTCAGAATAATTTTTATTGAGATTTCATAAGCTATACATGGGTTTTAAACCAAAATTTCTGTGTAATTTACATTACCTTGGATAAGCGGGAGACAATGGATGGATGGATGGATAAATGAATTATAGAAGCAGTAGAAGAGAGAAAGTTTCTATGCATGTATTTTTTAAATATACTTATAAATACTACTAACAACAAAATTTTAAGATTCCAATGTGAGATTTATATGCATGCTATACCCAATGGTGGAGTTCAACTCACAATTCAGACACGTTTGTAATTTTTCATGTAATGGCCGATAAAAAGGATTTCATTTTGTCATTAAAGGATTTTCCATTCAAAAATATATGTAAGTGACTAAGGTGACCTCAAAAATCTCAAAATATTCATTTATTTAATTTATATTTTCTATGTCTAAATATCTATATTCTATTTGTTTCTTAGTTTCTCACTTTAACCAACATTTTCCATGACAACAGGAAGAACTGTAATACACTAATGGACAGATGGAGCCTTGGGTCATGGACAGTATTTTTTGTGGGCATGATGTAGGCCTGCTAAATCGTATGCACAATTCAGTTTAATGTTCCCACGACATACTAAATCAAGCTTGCAAAATCCCTAAAATGTGCACACAATTTACTTTTTTGTGCTCTCAATTTGACATTTTCAGCTCTCAAATTGTTTTGTGTTTCAGCCTAAGATAGAGGGGTGCTGAATGAATAGTACAGGCGTCTGTCGGCATAGATTTTAGAATTTCAGGCAAGAACAAAACTCTACAGGGGGAGGTTGATAGTTCATTGTAAATATTTTTTGTCCTTCCAAAGCACTGTATCAAGACTTCATTTGCGGGTGGCAAGGAAGGGTGAGCTGGTTTAAATCTCTGTTTAGCTCAGATTAGCAAAGGATATCATTTCATTTAACATGGTTCATTATTAAAGATGGTAATATAAAAATACTGGGGAAACAGAGAATAACAATACTCTAACTATTGTCTCCGTGTTATTCATCAGGAATGATTTCCAAAATTCAGCTAAAATAAACATTTTGGAAAATATTATTGATGATGAGAAGAGTGATTTTTCATTAAGTGCAAATGGTTTGCTTCTATCCTAGATCCCTGACTACTGTGTAGCAGCACTAATGCTGTGGCACAAAACTGACACTGTGGCATTTTCCACTGTTTGGTGACCCTTCTCAGACTTACAAAAATAAGCAGAAGTTACAAACTAAAAGAACACAGTATTGTTGGCAGTACAGCAGTAAAACATCACAAGTACACTTGAACATAAACGACATAACTGGATAAGTGGTTCATACAGTAATATCTTTTATATGAATGAATTTCATTTAAGGTCAGAAAATATATTACCATCAGTTATAGCATTTTAACAGACTTTGGAATAACTAAGGTAGGCAGGAAAATTCTATGCATTTAGGTAACAGGACCTACATGTGCTCATTGGGCAGCTTACCTTTTTCAGGAATAAAGACTGTTTGTTCACTAGTTGGTGCCTGACCTGTTACATTGGTGCTGTAACATACAGCTAATGTCACTTATAATGGGATAATATATGCTGTTTGAAAGCTCCCTGACCCCATAATGACACACATTTCATTCTTGGGAGTAGAGATTACACATTCCAAGACTGAGGGATTTACATCTTTATCTCAGGTGGCTATTCATTAAATTCACAAAGTCTACAATTGTTTTTTTTCCCTTTTTCCTGCAATGGTTCATGTCCAGAGGTCGTTCACCTAAATCAGAGGAATTCTCTACACTGCAGTCATTTAATGTGGTAAAGAGGAGTGCCAAGGAAAAATAAATAGATCTCTTAGATTGTTACTACTATGGTTTTTAGGCCACATTGGTTGCCTGATTATGAAACTACTTATACTAACTACTGGTATACTAACTACAATCAGTTTCAATTATCAAGTGCCCCATGTGGTACAGGTAATGGGTCCTTAAAAGGTCTCATATTCTCAAACATATAAAAACTTCTAATTTATATTTCAGATTCTTCTAAATGGTGGATATATATATGATTTTGAGACTAAGCAGAAGGTTGTTTAACATACGTTTTTGATGACAGTGTGGCAGCCTAAGATCCAATTCCCTTTTATAAAGTGTACTGGATCTTGTATATTGCTGCAAAAAAAAAAATCTGAAATGATGCAGGCAAGAACCCCGCCTACAATGACATCATCAGGACCCAGTTGGCTGAGATGTGCCAGTAGATTATTTAAGGGAGAGCTGTGTCTAGAACATCCAGAAGAAATCCCAGGGACACACATGACAGAATTTCTTGTGAAAGGATTTATATACCTGTGTTCTTTACAATCAAAAGAGGACTAAGCACCTTAAACCTAAAGGAATCGTGCTTTACCTGTCAGGTGTAAGCTAACCTTTACTTTGATTTTCATTTTCTTTTGTCAACTACAGAGACATTGTTTATTAGATAGAGAATTCAGAATTTTTCATAATGCTAAAATCTCGTTTTGTGTATTCAAACTTTACTTTTTATATAATGTGGAAATGCTTTGTTTATTTCCATTTTCTATGCATTTTTTATATCGAAGGTACAGGTTGCATACTTGGGACTTATTGACAATTTTTTTTATTTATAGTTTTTTTCCTTTTGCTGATCTTCAGTCAGCCAGTCTACAACTGTATTAATAGATGTAAATATAACAATGCTGCAATTTCCTTAACTGAACAAAACTAATTTGTTTTTATAATATTTTCTTGTGTTTTTATTATATTTCAAAATTTAAAATGAACTGTATGTGATGTGTATGACATAGATAGATAGATAGATAGATAGATAGATAGATAGATAGATAGATAGATCTAGTAATGGTTTTTGTAATTGTATGGGTTTAAAATTTGGTATCACATTTTTCAAGATACCAATTGACTCATTGTCTTTCTTTGTATTTGTTTTATCTGCAGGTTTGCTTACCATGTCAGTTATGCTTGCTGTCATACATCTTCTAGGTATGCAATAATGTAACGATTTATAAATTAACCCAGGGGACAAACGGACCAGAAACTATTAGCTCAACTAATGAAAGACATTTAAGTTGGATTTATTTTTTAAGGTTCAATGACATTTTTATTTTCAAATAGGTCTTTTGTCTCTGACACGCAAAACATTCGGATCAGAGCCCAGTGGTTAGTATTCTGCATTTAACTTCTTAACATGTGGTGTTTTTATCTCATATTAATATGCATGAAATAATTAGTGACTATTATTTAAAAATTAAAAGTAAAATGCATCATAAATAAGAAAAAAGTGGAACATTTCAACAGAGATAAACATTAGTTATGTTTTATTATGATAAAAATATTTATGCAATTTTAACTGCAAAATATATACTTTGTATTCTTTAATGTATACAATAACTTAGTGGAGGAAGTATTTTTTTAAATATTGCCTACTGGTATAGCCATAAGAATTACATGATGTTGATGGTTTTAATTTAAATCTTCAATAGTATGTCATAAAATATCTTGCAGTACCAACGCCCATTACCTGCATGATCCGTGGCACTGACTTGGCAGAAGACCGCCCTCTAGTGGCTTGCCCCTCCAATTGTGCAGTCTGGCAACTCTCCGTCTTTGGTTCAGGGGTTTATGCTTCGGTCTCCAGTGTCTGTGGAGCAGCTATACACAGGTAAGAGTAGTAATTTTCAAAAATATACTGTACAAAAATTTGGAAATCATCAGAAAATTTGCATAAAAAGTACTACAAGTATTCTACAAATACTAAAATACTACAAATATTAAAAAGCATCCATCCATAGAGTTTCTAGGAGAGTGGAGTGTATGCCAGGCAATACAGAACACAAAGTGTGTCTTTGAACTGTAGGAGGAAACCTGCTCATAAGAACAGGCAAACTGTACAAAGAACAGAGGCAGGACTCTTTCTCAGAGTGCTGGAAGCACAAGTTGATAAAGTAGTCCTTTGCAAGCCAGCATGCAACTAGATTCAACATTGTGGAACAATTATCTCCTGCACATTCAGCAGGTGCTTACATTGTCCACGTTTAAAAAACTTGCTTGGTTAAAAACCCAATTTTATTCTTTGGCTTTTAGTTCAATATAGGAGCTGTCTAGTGTCATGTCTGTGTGTGTGTGTGTGTTTGTCCTCTTTGCTTTTATGATTTGTACAGCACTTTGTGTCAACCTTGGTTGTCTGAAATGGGCTATAGAAATGATCTGAACTTGAACTTGAAATGTTTAAAAATCTTGGGGGAAAAGTAGTTTGCCTTCAAAGCAAAGCTCTCCAGTGCGCTCTTGCAGTGACGCAGCTGGCACTTCATTCCCATCACTCTCGTTACAGCCAGTTGCATCAAGTTAGCAGGGGGTTTGGATTTCGGTGCTGCTGGAGATCATCAATAAGCCAGGGCTCTGCTGCAGGCCATCCTGACATTAAACTGCCGATCAGCCGTGACATTTTCCATTCTGCTATACTGCAGAACTACAAAAAGATATTTACTTAGGGATTTTAGAAAATACATTACCAATGTTGCACCTTGTTTCATATTGCTGATATTACCGATACATTTGACGCATGATTTATCTATATATACATATACACATACATAATGCTTTCCTATAATAATGGCTAAGAACTTCTTAAATGCTAAAATTTTGAGCCATGCTGCATATAAACCAATGATATTTGATAATCTTACTATTAATACCTTAATTTTTTAGCTGTTTCCTGAATTTCATTTGTATATATTTTTCTCTGTGGAATTCAGTGGTGTGATTACCACAGCAGGAGGTTCTTTGAAAATCCAAAAACTACCAGGAAGAGAAAACTATCTGGGTTCATTCTCGAATGGAGTCAAGTCTCAGCCACTGGCCAGATGGACTGCATCATTCTCTGTGCACAGTAGGTGGAGCCTATACTTTTTTTGTTTGAAATAAATAACATAGTCCCATATTTTTTACTGGAGTATAATTTAAAAAAAAAGAAAAAGAAAGAAAGGATGAATATGCACAATGGAAATTAAACAATATATTTGTTCCACATCCAAAACTCTCCCTTTGCGTAAGCTCATGATTTATGCTTCTGTTAATTTCACCAAAACCCATTAGATGTCTTTAGCCAAACAAGTCGTACACAGTGATTATATATATATATATATATAAAAAACATTATTTACATTTTGATTCATGATTGCCTTGTGTGTACTCTGTGTGTCTGTTTTGCCTTTCAGAGTCAGAACCCCTGGAGGTCTCTGGCCAGACAAGCACCGCTGCCTTGCCCAAATCTGAGCCAGGTATACAGCTCTTTGTGCTTATCAATCAATACCTTTCCAGAGCTGTGGAAGTTTAGTACTAATTGGCCCAGAAATGGAGTGGATTTTAAAATAACCTCTGAACTGGATTGTCCTTTTCCATCATCGGACAATTCTAACTTTGCAACTTTGAGTTTATTTGGCCAGGTTGGTTCCCCAAAAAAATCACCAGAAATGAAAAGTTCGGAAGTTCCCTATATATACCGAGTTATGTAAATATAAACAATCTTAAATATTATTGCAACTTATTTACAATATTATGATCGATGTTGACATTTTTATTGCTGCCATCACAATTATTTTGATTAATTTAAAACATAGTTAAACTTAAAGCCAATGATTTACATAACCTTTATTATAAATGTAGGCAGTATTAATGTTTTTGAAATACAAACATATTTATTCTGTATCAGAAAAAAACAATAGAACCCACCATTATATTTTCTCACAGCAAAGAAACCTTTGAAGAAGACTGTGAAAAAGCCACCCTCCAATGGAAACAGAGGTATTCTTTCATATATTAAAAAATATTATTTTAAAAAATTAATTCACGTTCTATTTAAATATATTGTAGGTTCAATTGAGTCCAGTTAGTTATTTCATGTAACATTTCTGTCTTAGCAAAGTGAAAAACATTAATAATGTGATTTTAAATAAAGTACTATACCATGATGTTTGAATAAAACCAGGATATTAACAGGAAAAAGTTTCCTGTTTTTAAATAGTGGTCACCCTAGAGAGTGCATAGGTTCATAAAGAGGAGAGAGAGTAGCAACATTAATAAACTGCTTTTCTTTCTTAGACTGCCAGGTGGACATTGCCATGCTGCTGGACGGCAGCCACAATATTGGACAGCGTCGTTTCATCTTACAGAAGAATTTTGTCAGCAAGCTGGCACTGATGCTGCGGGTTGGGCCAGATGGACCACACGTCGGGATGGTGCAGGCCAGGTTCTAGTTGCTCCAAGTTAACACAGAGAACTGGCACACAGTGTCTTCCCAGTAATATTGATGGGGCCTAGATTTATCTGCATTATTACAGATTAGATTCTTTCATTTGCTTGGAAACTGAATACGTTAAATTATTAAAAAGGATGGTATATAAATTAAATGGGCCAGAATACAAGTACTGATTATATATAAAATGTGCCTGAAGAAGTGGATATATAGAAAGTTAATTATGAATTAGGTAACATTTGTGTTTATTTCCTCATGATTTCCTCTGTATAACTGAATAGGTGTATAAGAGACATGCAGATAAGGACAGAAATTTTTAGTCAGAATATTGACTTCTTACAGATAAAACACTTATGGAATGCAAATTACGACAGAATTGAAAATGTGTTTTTTCTTATTGGGAAACAGCGAGAGGTTAATTCATACAAACTGACCAGGGAAACCTTTTCTTTTGTTAATTTTATGACTTTGGTCTGTGTTCTGATCCAGCTTTACTCCTTTGCTCTTGATCTCTAGTAATTATAGAAAGGAACGACAACTCTTTAATCATGGCCTCAGATGGGTATAACTTATTTCCTAAAGTGTACCTCAGGCCTTTCTCCCACAAACACACACAGGTTTGTAATCATATCTTTGTGGGGACTTATTTTTATGGGGAATAGTCTAATCCTAACATGACCTACCCAGCCCTAACCTTAACCATAAGTAACCAAACAAAATACAAGACTTTTGGAATTTTTAGTTTTTTGATTGTGTTCACAGATCTTTGTGAGAACCTGAAAAATAGTCCCCACAATGTCAAAATAAGTTTTAATTACATTGTGGGGAAATTTGGTCCCCACAACGTAATACAAGCATAACATACACACACACACACGCACACCCACACAGAAATCTGTACTCATATCTTTGTGGGGACTGTCCATTCATTTCTATGGGCGAAACCCTATTCCCAACAATGACAACTTTAATAACTACCTAGCCCTAACCTTAACCATAAGTAACCAAATTAAATACAAGTTTTGGGTATTTAATTTTGTATAGCAGTCATAGATTTTCTTTAAATTGACATATTGTGGAGATCGGAAAAAAATGTCTGCACAAGCGGACAACAGGTTTTACAGTGTGGATATTTGGTCTCCACAGTGTGCCCACACCAGAATGTGACTAAGAAATTTTGATTACTTGATGAACATTATGTATTTGACTATTGCCATGTATTTATTAATTTCCAGTGGAATCCCAGTGACTGAATTCTACTTAAACAACTTCACTCAACCAAAGGATTTGATTTTTGCAATCAAAGAGATGCCATTCAGAGGTGGAAATACCAACACAGGTCAGTCTTTCTGCACCATTAGCTTCAGCAGAAGGTTTCCCATTCACTAATGTGTACTACATTTTATGTATGGATTGTTTTTTTTTTTTAAATTTCACAAAATTTTATGATAGTTATCACTTACTCTGTACAAAAATACAACAGGTGGCAGTGTGACAATGATTCTGTCTTACCCGTTTGGGTAAATGATGCTCTCTGTAGGTAAGGCCATGAAACACACGGTGGATAGCTTTTTCACCTCGGAGCGTGGAGTCAGACTTGGATTCCCTCGTGTGGCCGTGATCTTCGTGGATGGGTGGCCTTCTGATGACCTAGAGGCGGCTGCTACACGGGCCAGAGAAACAGGAGTCAATGTGTTTGTGGTGACAGTGGCCAAGCCTACTGCTGAAGAGATAGGGATGGTGCAGGACAAAGGCTTCGCCGAGAAGGTAAGCATGTGTACAGCGAAACATTAATGGATAGTATAATGTAGTCTGATGCATAATGTAGTTTGAAGTATAATGCAGTCAGAACTTTCGGAAACGCTGAACTCCAGGCTCTTTTTTTTTCATTATATATGTACACGCTATCTGACTTGAAAACACAGCAGTGAGCTACAGTAAGACATTCAATAAGACAGGCGCACACATTCAGTAAAACAGGCATTCAAATCACTGTACTTCCTATGCCATCCATCAGGTGCTATACTATTATAAAAAAAATCTTAACATCCATTTGGGGTTATGGATTTAAAGGGGATTAAAGACAGCCTCCTTTTGCAGTGCTATGTATGTAAGTATATTTAAAGTGTTGTATAATTTATATTTAGTATCATTTGGTTGGTTTTGGTGGTCTTAAGTAATGTAAAATTTTGTGCATACATATTTAGCTGCTGTCAGTCCTGAAACGCTATTTCTTTGGACTGAAATTTGTGCAACTGAGGTATTTTCATAGTAACCAAATGCCGTAGTTCATAATGAATATATGGTTGTGTATTTATACTACTGATGTTATAAAAATTATTTATGCTTGTATGTCTTGGGCTCTAGGCAGTATGCAAAGACAATGCCTTCTTTACCTTCACCATGCCAAGCTGGTTCAGCACCAACAAGTTTGTCAAGCCACTGGCGCAGAAACTTTGTATGACTGACCAGATGTTGTGCAGCAAAACTTGTTTCAATTCAGTCAACATTGGTTTTCTCATCGATGGCTCAAGCAGCGTAGGTGATGGAAATTTCCAGCTGGTGCTGGACTTCCTGTCTGACATAGTTGATTCTTTTGAGATCTCTGATATCGGTTCCCGAGTGGCCGCTGTGCAGTTCACCTATGACCAAAAGATGGAGTTTGATTTCAACAAACACCTATCAAAGAATGATGCCCTGGCAGGTATAAGAGCCATCCGGTACATGAGTGGAGGGACAGCCACAGGGGATGCTATAAATTATGCTGTTTCCAGTCTCTTCTCCCCTCGAAAGAGTGGCAAACACTTCCTGGTCATTATCACAGATGGGCAGTCATATGATGATGTTAGAGCTCCAGCAGTTGCTGCCCAGAAGGCAGGTGAGTATTCTGGCAATAAATTGACCTCATTGCAAGTAGGATGGAATCTCTTGTTAAGACCTAGTTTTAACTCTCTGTGGGGTTTTATGTCTCAGGCACTAAGCAATATGCTCAAGGTATCCTTTTTAAGTGTGAGACAGCACACATAAATATCTATCGGTTTTATGTCATAAGCTGCACTGGTCCATTTCATTAAACCTAAGGTATTCCTTTCATATTCCATTTACTCTACCACCATCAGGTGTACTCCTTGGAACATAAATGAAACACCCCCATGACAAGAATAATTGTCCCAGCAAATTGTACCTTTAGCAAATAATTTATTATCTCATGGTACTTCTTTCTATTTGCAGGTATCACAGTGTATGCAGTAGGCGTAGCCTGGGCTCCACTTGAGGACCTCCAAGCCATGGCATCAGAGCCAAAAGACCGCCATGCCTTCTTTACAAAGGAGTTTTCAGGCCTGAAACAGTACTCTCAAACCATTGTCAAAGGAATCTGCAGAGACTTCACTGAGGGAAAGTAAATTTTAAACTGCTTTAAAACACCCTGCCTCTGAAAATTAGCCCATAAAACATCAGAAGCTTTTAAAGTATTTTTTTTCTTCCTTTTCACAAAGCAAGTTATCAATACTTTACCTTACCACTTTTATTTACTTTATAAAAGTTTAGGTTTCATTTTAAGTTTGTAAGGAAAAGATAAACCAAATGGATACACCCAACAGCCTCATGCTACTAAAGAAAAGATAACGCATTCAACAGTCTGATTTTGTTTGTGTTAGAGTTACACGGACAGAGGAAATATTCTGTTTCTGTCTGTTGTTCCTGTAGACAAAATTTAGTAACTGAGAATATTTTCTCAAATTAGACACAATCTGTAGCCATTATATTCTTTGCAAATACAACTCCAAATTTTGGCATTTTTGTTATTTTATTTATCAGTGTTGCTTATTCTTCTTGCTCTTAAGGCCAGTTTGAAAGGTTGTGTAGACCACCTTACTTGCAATCAATGTTAGGTGTGCTACTTGATTACACACAATGTAAAGGTCAAAAATTGTATGTATTTTCTCAGACATTAAAAGCATTTGCTAAAGAAAGCTGATTCTGATAGTTAAATAGTGTGTCCTGTGCCTGACCTACACTGAAAGAGAATCATAACTCCAAAGCACTATTTCTCATGTCTCATCTTATTCTTGGCTGCTGCTGTTAATTGGGTATACAATATATTATATAAAAAGGAAGCTGTTATAGACTATGGATAGCTTAAAAGGTCCTTCTGGAGCAAATTCCTATGATTTATCCATTTTTCCTCTCAATTGCATTGAAGCCTATGCACATCATGTTTAGACAGAGATAACTGTCTATGCTAGCCTTCTGTATACTAAAGATAGTATATATTCCAAAGGATGTTATTGTGTGCATGTAGACAATTATTTTGCATGCATACCATTTGTTCACTAATCAAAATATAAGGGGGAAATTTGGAACAAGTCTGTATTTCTTTACTTTGTAACTTATTACACTTCTTCCAATAAAGGATATATTGTATTTTTACAACTTGACTAGCTACTGTTGTCGCTTTAAAATATTTATATAAATCTTTCCCATTATTTTTACACCATGAACATGACACAAGTATAATACTTTTTAGAACAATATGTGCCTGTGTACTAAAAATTACTGCCATTAAAACCAATTCTAGTTAATGTCATTTCTATTTTTTTATAGCATGGATTCAGAAATACATTTTCGAAATGTATCCCTTTCTTTGGAATGGTTTTATAATTCATCAATTCTCATTATGATTCCAAGGACTTGTGCTCCTGCCTGTACTCCCATTGTGTTAGAAAATATGGTGTCTCTTTCTATTCAGGCACCAACACATGCTCAGATGAAATGGTGGTACAGGGTTAACTGATCTTATTTACTATTTGGCAAAACATTACACTTTTGGAAATGCCCCTTTTTTTCCAGCGCTACGGCACAAAATGCATTAGTCATGTCTTTTAGATGTAGACTTTTTCCAAGTTACAATGACAATTTAATTTACCACAAAGGTATTTCACAGTTATCACATTATAAAAGTTTACAAATGTGCAAATGAAAGTATTCTCTTTAAATGCATGATTTTGGAAATATTTAAACATCAACCTAAAAGCATTTTACAGTAGTTGCATAAGTCTCCTATATGAATTATGTAGAACCTCAATAAATTTGCTGCATTAGTTTGACAATTGACCACTCAAAAATGAAATTCTGACTCATGACTTACCTAATCTGGTCCTTTTTCTGTGTCCCTGGCACCTTCATATAAAGAGTGACTAATAAAATTATCATGGTTTATAGGGAACGGAGCAAAGACAGAGGAGCAGGATGCAAGGAGTCGGTGAAATGCAGGGTTTAATAGAGGGGTAGACAGGCACAACAACCACAATGAGTTTAATGACTGGACTGGGGAAACATACTTAAACACGGACTTAAATACACAAGACTAATGAAGAGAATGCAAAAAAGCTGCTAAACGCGGGGAATCCACACAGGGTTAACGAGGGGGTGTGGCACACAGAAGGAGCAGACAATTGGGGCAGGACAGAAGTACACGTTGGATCATTGAATAGCAGCATATTGGGGGGAATCTACATTTTTAATTTTGTTGAAAGTTCAGACTGTTCAGAAAACATCTGTGTCAAGTTTAACCACTTTATTTTACAACGGTGAAAAGACAATGTGTAATTCAGCTACAAATTATAACCACTCTGTCACAAACACAACACAGATTAATATCCCCAGCACATTCTGTTAACATAAATGCCATTTTCAGAACGCTATGCTGTTCTAGGTGGCACGGTGGTGCAGTGGTTAGCACTGTTACCTCACAGCAAGAAGGACCAGCGTTTGATACCAGGGGTCACCCAGGGTGCTTTTCTGTGTGGAATTTGCATGTGTGGGTTTCCTCTGAGTGCTTTGGTATCCTCCCACAGTCCAAAGACATGCAGATTAGGTTAACTGGCTACTCTAAATTGCCTATAGGTGTGAATGCAAGTGTGTTTGTCTGTGGTGGACTGGTGGCCTGCCCAGGGTGTACCCCACCTCTTGCCTGAAGATGCTGGGATTGGCTCCAGCTTTCCTGTGACCCAAATGGATAAAGTGGTATAGATAATGGATGGATATTGTGTTCTTTTCTCATCAATAATTAAGGGCCTATTCATTTTAATGAAAAGGCGCATATTTCTCTTCACCCAGAAAACTACACTTTCCAAATTTGCGCTTAGCCATTGAAATGAACAGAACTCACTTCGGTGCCAAGTCGTAGGGCTTACCTAGCCGGATGGATTGACATATCGTTTGTCTTGGTACACCTACTGTAATGGATCATGTGCAATTTGCTCTCAAAGTCAAACAAAAAAAAAATTATTATGGGCCTATTCATTTCAATGAAAAGGCCCATATTACTCTTCACCTAGTAAAGTACATTTTTGAAATTTGCGCTAAGCCATTCAAATACACAGAACTCAATTTGGTGTCAAGTCGCAGGGCTTAACAAGACGAACAGATTGACATATCGCTTGTCACAGTACACCTTACGGATCGTGTGCAATTCCCTCTCAAAGTTTATTTATCATATATCTCAAACTTTATTTATTATTATGGCCCTATTCATGTCAATGAAAGGCCTATTTTACTAATCACCTAGTAAACTACATTTTCTGAATTTGTGCTTACCCCGTGAAATGGAGAGAGCTCACTTCAGTGCCTAGTCTTAGGGCTTGCCTAGCCAGATGGATTGACATATAGATTGTCTCCGTACACCTTACAGATTGTGTGAAGTTCCCTCTCAAATTTGAACAAAAAAACTTTATTATGATGGGCTTATTCAGTCAATGAAAGGCCCATATCACTATTCACCTAGTAAACTACATTTTCTGAATTTGCGCTTAGCCCGCGGGTCGTACCGTAGCGTGCAGCCAGGCAATCTATATACACGTAGATTATTTATGTGTTAATCCGTTTGGACGTCTTAACACGTTTTAGGACTGCATGCGGCCAATTTGAATGTCTTAAGACTCCTGCTAATTTCCACCTATGGCCACGAGTTCTTGTATTTGAACTAATGCTGAAGTAACTATTTGGTTGAACAGCA
>JAABNX020000030.1:7030715-7044263 GCA_015163995.2 Mormyrus lacerda | reverse complement strand
CTCAGATTATTGATGCTGAGTTTGTGCTGAATAAAAACACATGTAACCCTTTGGGATAAATGTTTTTTAGATAGGTGGAATATTTTAAAATGTCAAGGCATGTCAGACTACCCCAAAGATGGTTGAGAAGCCTCAGACACCAGAGGGTTAATGTGTATGGAAACAAAAGGTGCATGGTGATGGTAATTTTATTTGTGGTTTTCAATATACAACTTGATGAAATTATGTCAGTTTGTTTATCAGTATATTTGAATATTTTCAGTACATTTTAACAGGTAAGGTCAGGTTAGGAAGCATGCACTGATGCAGCACGTTGCCGTACCCACCACATGACACATGGGATCCTGGCTGGCAACCCCCCAGGCCAGACACACGGTCCAGGCCCACCACCGGAAACAACCATATATCTGCGGCAGCCAGGCATTATGTAGGCGTCCCCCTTGGCTTGATCCAGCTGCTCGGGTCCTCAGCAATGAGGATCCTGCGAGCTGGACCACCCTCAGGGAAATGCACAACATGGACGTAGTGCCGTAACTGAAGGTCCCTCACAATGCTGGTAATGTACCTGATTCGGAACTCCCTTAACCGCTCATTCAACACAAAGTCAAACAAATGGTATGCAAGGACTCTCCGAAGAGACACAGTAACGAAGGAGTCCAGTCTTCGTCTCAGCTTACTGGATAGCCTGCATGCTCACAGTCATGCAGCAAGATGGGGAGCACCAGGACTCTAAACACTTGGGCCTTCATCCTCTTGTAAACATATTGGGAGTGCCACATGCCCCTTACCAGCGACCTCATGAGCCCCTATGCTCTCTCAATCCATCTGATGAGTTCATAGGAAGAGTCACCAGTGGCATAAATTTCACTGCTCTAGACGAGGTCCTTGCAGAAAGACACATTACTGATGGCTCTGCCTAAGAAGTCATCAAAAGTCTAGATCTTGGTTTTTATCCAGGACATTTGTAATCCCAGACACTCAGACACAGTATTATCGGCAAAGTAAAGATCAGTAAATCTGTCATCACCAGCAAAAGCCCACGACTCTGCCTAACACCCAGTCCATGTAAGCACTGAACAAAGCAGGAGCGAGAACACACCCCAGGCAAACCCCAGACTGAAATAGGAAGAACACAGAGGTTCTCTCTCTACTCTGCACAGCACTCACAGTACCAATATACAGGCAGGCCATGACATCCAACAACTTTAGGGGGATTCTGCAAGTCTCTGGCTCACAATTGACCTGAACTGCTGATACTCACTTCCTGACATGAGGTAAATCCCATTAGGGTCCACAGCCAAGCTGGTGACAGCATCCAGGTGTGCTACCATTGCATGAATAAGTTTTCCTGTACAGAAAAATGAAATTACAAAGACAGTTACTTACCAAGTAAACAGAAAGTACAGGAAAAAAAATGAGGATTATGATTTCAGCAGCAGACTTCAATTTGATTATCAGACGACATGTTATGCAAATTTATTTTTCCCATTAGCCACAAATGTGTTATTCAAATTATTCAGCTGTGTGTCTACATGGAAAAAAGATTGCAGATGTTGCCTCTGTTTCTGCCATATCTGTTAAAAGGAGGAACAGGGCTTTCTATGGGGCAAGTCAACAGCCATGGAGATCTGTAATTGCACAGGAAAGGTAGCACCAGAACAGGGCATGTTGTTCGCACCTCCATAAAAGCTAAAAAAAAAATAAAAAATCAGGATTATTCTAGACAACATTAAAGATTAATGAAAAACTTCCTATATTTCACCAATTCAGGAATCAAATCCTATCAAAGTGCTCCCTCTGAATGTATGAGTTCCATACCAGCCTGGGAGGCAGGGAGCTGTCAGCTTGCTGTATCCTGTCACTCTGTGGGATGAAGGCTTTACAAACATGTAGCATACAAGCAATGCTAAATTTGCAGTTTCACCCATAGCTCTGCATGTTAATCAACAGCTAATGTTACTATAGCAATAAAAGAAAAAAAACTCTGCTACTACACGGCTGAAACAGTAGAGCAGGTAACACTCATAGGCCCTTGGTCTAGAGCCCACATGTGTGTGCCGAGGTATAATTCAGCAATGATGTTATGCATACCTGTCTT
This sequence comes from Mormyrus lacerda, assembly GCA_015163995.2. NCBI lineage: Eukaryota > Metazoa > Chordata > Actinopteri > Osteoglossiformes > Mormyridae > Mormyrus > Mormyrus lacerda. The sequence goes on along the minus strand of JAABNX020000030.1, from coordinate 7,042,165 downwards.
ATTGTCAAAAAATTTGATGTGTCGATCCTCATGCGCTGTGATGGTTACAGGCAGGGTGGGGTGACTTACAACCTTATTGATGTGGTTGGCTGATGGGAGAGCTGAGAAACATCATGATATAAATAGCATTCATCACAGTAATGCATAATCTGTTTTTCATATTTCAATATAAGAATGTAACAATTTTAAAATCACAAGTATTGATTATTTAATTTTCAACTAATGGCAGTTTTAGCATATGCAAAACTCAGACTGGACAGTCATTTCAGCTATTAAAATAAAACTTATTATGCTATTGCATTACTATGCATCACAAGGCAACTTCAAATGTTACTCCTGTATAGATATGTAGAGAATAATAATAATAATAATAATTAAACTTTATTGATCCCCGTGGGGAAATTCTTTTTACGCCTCCCTCAACTTGCTCTTTGTAGAGCAAGCTGTCCGCGAAGGGCAGCCACCTGTTGGGGCGCCCAGGGAGCTGGGGGTTAAGGGCCTTGCTCAAGGACCCACAGACATGCTGAGGCTGCTTTTGAACCTATGACTTTGTGATTACAGGCACACAGGATTAGCCCACTGAGCCACATGCTGCCCCATACACATCAATAGATTTCCTACCAATAATATCAATAGTACAGTCCAACAATTCCAAAGCTGCACCTGAACTTTAGAATTTGACCCAAAAAATGTTGCACTGTTAACACAATGCTCTACTTGTTGAGACACAGGATCTAAATTTTGCATTTCTCCCATTATACCAAATAAAAAACAAACAAAACTCTCAGCTCAAATAATATGATTAATGCTTATCATCAACATATGATATGGACAAGGGCCACAGACATAAGCTTTACCACTGTCTATAACAGCCGGCTTTGTTAATAATAAGGGGGAAGTAGACTTTATTTGTTTTCAGAAATTTTATTATTAAGTTTGGAAGAGAGGTACACTTACTGCTCTCTCCTTGAGCCTTAAATAGCACAACAGCCTGGGAGGTCTCAAGATCGTAGATGACAGCGTTGCCTGTGCTAAAGGAGGCCATCATGTGGGCTGGATCACAGCCATTGAAATCCACCGCAGTAGGAATGCCATGCTCTGAAAAGGATGTAGAGATTCAGATTTCAACCTTTATCATTGTAAAAAAAAAGAATTAGAAATATATCACAAAAACTGAATTATGTGGCTCGTCATTTCAACATGCACAAATATTCTGGATTAGTAATATATCAGGGTAAAATAAATTTACCATGCAAAATACTGACCGTGTGATTAAGAAAGCTTTGTTTCAAATGAATTCAAATTAGAGACAGCACAGAATTCGTACGGTATTCCAATTACTTGAATATATTTAATATATAGTCCATAGGGGACTCTGTATTTTCTATATTTATATTACTAAAGGCTGCTTAACATCCACGGAAATGGCCCTGAACTATTCCAATCTGTCAAATGCATTGACAGAAAAATGTTAACACGTTTCTTTTCCATTGTATAGTTTCATGTAGACTGTTCATCTATGCTCTTAATAATTATCACCCTTAGCGATTACAATTCTTCAACCTTTTGGTAAATGAATTGTGTTCACTGTGCTCATCTTTCCTGCAGTGGAGTCTAGCACAAACTCACATATGAACGCGCACTGCAATGGCATCACAGAATGTGTTATAGTCCGAATGCAAGCGACAGAACCTCAGGTCACCTGGAACTCGAAGTATAAATCAAGCAGAGAGAAAATTAACCAAGAACCTGCAGCTTCTGACGCACCCTACCTTTCATGACCCACCATGGAAAACCTAGTTCTGAAAATGAAGAAGTTATTATCATGTAATGCAATGGATACAATACCAGGCAAAAGTTTAGACACTCAAAGCCGCCTACAAAGGAGAGTGATAATGTGCAGTAGGGTTGCACAGACACCATTTTTTTCTGACTTAGTATTTACACCTGTGTACTTGCTGATACAGAGTACTGATACAAGTACTTAAGGCAGTATTTATACCATTGAAAAATAATGACCTAACCTGACTTGACCAGACCAATGCTCAAATGCGAATTTGTCTGGACTTCATCAGTTATTTACAATCTTCACGGGGCATTACTAATAGGTAAAGTTATATGTTAAACTTTTACAAACACCCGTTACACCAGGCTAACAATTACCGTCACAGTGCAATGAACTGGAATGCAGGTTTTCTTTTTAGATTTGCGTAGCTTACTACAATCTAAATATTACCATGAGTATCAAATAAAATTAATAAGTGGCCATTTCCAACAAAGGATAACAAAACTTTGTGTAAAATAAAGGTACAAGAGCTCTCTCTCAATGGAGATCATAATGCAAAGAACATTCATAAATGTGCAACTATGGCATGAAAAGATATTAAAGATATTGTCTATTAGAGCAATACATTAGACTGAAAACTGAACATATGGTTCTACTGGGCCATGCTACACAATCCCTACCCACATATTTTTCTATGAGACCTTCTCAGTCATAAAAAAAGTTAGGATGTGTTTGTTAGAGAAGACAGGGTGCAAGAGTGTGATAGGGGCATCACCCTGAAGTGCAGTGCAGGGCCTGGCATTTGTGAAGGAATCTTGTGATTAGTGCATAATTTTAATACTTCCCGCAAATTCAGCATACATCATGCAGGAGATTAACATGCATAAATTACCATATTAGTGAAAAGGAGTAACAATAAAAATGGAAAGATACATTTCACTGTATATATTGTAACTATAACAGCAATAATTCACTAATGAAAAAATGAACTATATACAGCGCAACTACAGAACTCTAGTTCTGCAATGTGACATGACATCACACCTCTGACCTCGACATACCCGTCAGAAAAGCTATGCCCCTGCTCTGAGATATATCTCTAACTGTCTACTCAGCAATATAGTGACTAAGAGTCTGTTATTTTTACTGCTTGTGGGCTGTCTTTAAACATTTTCTCTTTCTTGTTTCTCCAGAACTTGCAATTTGATACAGTTTGTTGTTGTGGTCTTTCTCGATTAGCATTAGCAAATTCTGTGTACTTTGCATTATGGTGTGCCTTTACGTTTGATGAAATTGCTTGTGTTAAATGACATGCTGCCCCTTCCTCCTCTTGACAATTTAGCAGAACAGAGCTTACAGTTTGCTTTACTTCTGTCATCCCTGATCTCAAAATATGCCTAAACTGCCAACATCCTCCGCAAATACTTGCCAATGTGTCAATTTCAACATTCTCTGCATTTATCCTTCCCAAATGTTTCTAGCTGACGAATCTTTCACCAAAATCTGCTCTGCCATCAGCTTTTGAGTTTTAACATAATGGTTTAATTAAGTGGTATTGGAATCAGAATTTATAAGTACAAGTATATGAGCGCAGTATCGGTGTGAGGCCTCCTCATGAAACTGGCAAAGACGAGACAGTAGGGATGGCCAATCCCTGGAGCAAGAGGGGTTAAGGGCTTTACTTAGGAACCCAGTGATGAGAAAACTGTGTTTAGACCATGGGATTTGAAATGGAAACCTTCTGCGTCCTGACCCACAAAGCTGCCTCCTCACAACAAATTATTTTGTTTAATACTTTTTTTGATCAGTGCATAATTCCATATACGTTATTTTATAGTTCTGATGTCTTTATTCTAAAATGTAAAGACTAGTACAAATAAACCTTTCTATGAATAGGCATCCAAATTTTTGACTGGTACTGTATATATAATGATAATATATAATGACAAAAAAGAACAAATAGGGAGAACCACATAATGACCCCCTACTGCATAAGCTAGATGGATGGAATGAGTGTGTCAATGAGTGAATGAATAAGAAATATTTGTGCACAAGAAATACATGAGAACAGCAACATCATTCATTAGCAATAAACAAGAATAAAGGACCTTTTGGGGAAACCTCACCCCTGTCTAGATTGTAGGTACAGCTGCACGGTGACTTCTCCGCTGGACTCCAAAGCCGCACAGTGCCGTCGGCAGAGCAGGACAGCAGCCGATTTTTTATCCCACTGTAGGCCAGTCCCCACACTGCATCTGTGTGCCCCCGCAGGGTCCCGGCCAGAACACTGGGGTCTGCAAAGAGACATGGTGGTGCAGAGATAAAGCTCTAATCCAACAAATATTCTCAATAGCCTCTTCTTATTTTAACTCACTGGAGTCGGCTGTCCCTCCGGCAGGATCTGACAAAAATTTCCGTTTAAATAGCTCTGTGAGTTTTTGTCATATAAACATTTAAAAAAGAAACCTTGGACAGTCTAATTTCAAATATATGTAGGTAGAAACTAAATATATTTTTATAGCTTTGTGATACGAATAGAAAGAACAAGAGTGACTGACTTAAGCGCTTGCGTCTCTGCCCACTTGCAAACTGAGCTATTTGCATGATAATAACATGATAATCCGACAGTTGGTATTGGGTAAAGAAATATGTGAATATGCCCCTTGTGACTTAAATAAGCAAGAGCACATGTCTTGGTAGTGTTTACACTAATCGGCTACAATATGGCACACGCATTCATCTCTGCTGCTGAAGCTTTGTGCCAGCTTTGCCACTTTCAGCAGTGAACCTCATACCTGTGTTCATTTCAGCGTTGTTCATTCACATGCGAATGCAGTTTGAATACGCGGTAATGCGGCTATTTAGAACATGAATAGTGATCTTCAGGTGAGAGCATTTTTAAAACTTTAACACATCCGACAGTGGGCATTTTGAAAAGAAGGCAGATTACGAATTTAGTCAGTGTTTTTTCATGATTCTACATAAAGATTTCAGCAATACAAACAGAAATATACGAGAAAGATACACGGACGATGAAGCCCTCATCCCCAGAGGGTTAGATTGCCAGCAAGTGGGTGAATAGCAAAGCCTGCCTTAAAGTCAATGGGGAACATCTATACACATCCTAGTCTTGCCTGCAGATCCCACGGCCATGTCAGCTCAACAAATTCTCCTAAGGCTAACTTACTTACCATAGGTGTCATAGGGATCCACGTTTGAGCTTGGAATATTCCACCACTGTATAGTTGAATCCAGACCGCCACTGAAGCACTGCTCCCCACTAGATGTTATGGTCAAAGAGAGAACGGGGCCACTAGAAAGAAGGGATGGACATGTAGACAGTTATGTTGCTTTATTTGAATTTATATAATACAACAATATAATGTATAGGTATAATAATTATAAGTCAATTAGCATAACATCATTGAAAACAAAAATGTAATCTTTACTGTGAAACAATCCATACAGTGAACTTACACATGAGCTCTGAAAGTATAAATGGGCTCCACATCATACGAGGCACTTCTACAAATAGAAAACACACTGATTATTCAAAAAGAAATAAAAAATCATCTGAAAAGCAGCCTGCCAAAAAATCATGTCTTCTATATTTCCTGGAGGACAGGAGTACCTCATTCACATAAGCGAGTACTGAAAAGCAGACAGATCAAGTATCATATGATGCAAAACAATATGCAACCAAAGAGCACATGAGGGTTACTTGCTTTTTGGCAGGAACAGTCTTCTGCAGGTTCCATAACTTAAGGGTGTGGTCCTCAGATACAGTCACTAGTACTGGCTCCACTGGGTGAAAGGCCAGGGCACGTACACCATCAAAGTGACTCCGTAACGTGTATTTAGGGTTCCAAGTTTTCCTAAATGCGTCCTTATTGGCTGGGAACTAAAGCAAAGAAATCATGGAAAATTCAATAATTTCTGTACATGAGGTGTCTGACAGTAGCCATGTTGTTTATTTAGGCCACTTGGGGAAAGGACTGCAGTGATGATTGGGAAGGGAACCCACGTACATCATAGTTGTATTCCGCTTCATCATTGGAGACCGTTAAGTCTGCCAAGTCCCCGAGGCCTAACACTATTTCCTGTACATCTTCAGAACCCATAATGAAGGACTTTCCCCCACTCGGAAATGGCAATGGTTCAGCTGAAAAGACATAAGGTGCAGAGAAGAATGATAATGAATAACATTCCATCCCAAAGGGGAGATATCAGAGATAAAGTTACACCATGTTAGAAGCATGTCAGTCTCCACAAACAAAACAGCTGTCAGCCATGATTCAGGTGACTTATTCAGAGAATAAGCTGGGCATTAAGTCGGGTTAAGTTTAAATATGAAATAAAAATATAATTTTACAGGCATGGAAAGTCTTTCTAAGAGCCAAGAACAAAATATAATTCAAGACAAAACAAGCAATATCAGGCTTTGTACTGTTCTATAGCAATAGACATGACGTATTGAAACATTTTCTCAAAATAGTTGGGAATGGCTTGGGTGATGTTATGCATATTCTTGAAAATTACTGAATGTAAAAAGAAAAAAGTACTGTCAGAATTTTGTCAATTAATTTGCACGAAATTTAGTAAATCTAGTTTATTTGGAAACAAAGCTAATCCTTTGGAAGTTCTCCGATATGCTACCCCCATTTTCTCCTAAGCCCTCAAATTTCAATAATAGTACAGTTTAAAACGGACCTGCATAAATATTCTGCTTGCTGTTTATTCTCAATGCCATCACACTGTACCATCTTACCCCACTCTGTTCCATCTCCTGAACTCCTCGCCTCACCAGCACCCTCTCCATCCTCTGCATTCACCAGAAAGTCAAACTCCTTCAGCGCCTCCTCTGTGTCAGCATCGTCAGGCAGGTCTGAGGCTAGACCCTCGTTTCCAATCTGTGCACAGAATAGGTTAAATGATACCAAAGCCCTTGGAAATATAATATAACTGTACGCTACACTCCAGGTTACAGCACTTATTTTTTAAGACATATGTTTAACATCAGTTACAAACCCAGTTAATGGTACTTGGTTAAAATTGCTGCCACTTAGAAAGACTTAATGGGAAGGAGGGACTTGCTTCAATAATCAAGATCTCGCACTCTAGCATAATATGAAAAATTAATGGCAGAACAGAAGACTGTACTTGACACTATTAAACTGAAACTAAACAGCATCTTGACTGAAATCCATTTAATGATCCATAATTCAGGCATGAAACAGCACAAAATACTTATTCCTTTCTAACTAAGATGATAGGCTAGTAGGTGGTATGATTCCATATTGAGAGTTTGAGAGTTTGACAGACAATGATGGCAAAATTCAGCTCATTATCTATTTATATATGTCTGTATGCATTTATTGGTTACATTGCAATCACTGCTGTATGTATACAATTTGTTTGCAGTCAATGTTTAAAAAGTAAATAAATAAAAATGATATTTAAGAAAATTAAACCGTTACTAAATACCAGATACTAGTCCAATTTCAGCAGTAAACAAGATACTAATTTTCAATTAGAAAGGAGCAATGTATCATACATATCTGCCTGAATAAATTAATCTCAATCAACATAAATAATCACAAGCACTCTGTAAAGAATCCATACTAAGGATGACCTTCTTCCAGGCTTTAAGCGTTAAAAGGATTCAATATGCTGACCTACATATGCATTTATCCATGAAATACCTAACACCACCTTAGCTGTACATACTTTCAAAAAATATAAATAAAAATATTTATGTATAATTATTCTATCCGATCATTGTGTTTCTAACATTGATTTCCTGGTGATACCAATTTTGATAAAATGACAACATCAAAAAGAAAGTTTCACCTTTATTTTATGCTTGTTTATTCTGTGCTTTACTCTTCTGTCTGAGATGTCGTCCACCATATCTCCTTCCTCATCCTCTTCCTCATCACTGTCATCAGCATTTTCTAAGAAGTTAAATGTTTCCAAAACATCACCTGGATTCCTGGAAAAGAAGAATCCTCAAGATACACAAGCCAACTGGGTACATATCTCATTATTTGTCAAGAAAGGAGAACTGAAGTGCCAAGTCAATTACCTTTCTATTCCAAAACAAAGTATCCATAGTCTCATTCCTAATAAATCATCATAGGAGCTCAAAGAATCCACGGCTGAACGAACTGGGGTATAAAAACTAAAATAAAAATAAATGATGCTCTTACCTTTTCATGACTTGGCCCTTTTGCTTGGCAGGAGAGTCCCCACCGTTGAGAATCTGTTCCAGATTTTTTGTTTCAACTGAGCCGTTTTGTTCAGATCCAGACAGACCCAATAACGACCGGACTCGCTGAGACCGCACATCTAATATGGTGTCCGTATAGCCAACTTCTTGAAGATACCTACCACAATGCAGAATATCATGCCACAGTTTAAAAAATAGGGCTAAGTGATATTTTATCATGTTTTTTTTTTCATATCATTTTACACTGATAATTATCAAGACAGAATTCAAATCAGTGTTTATTGACTTGAAGGCTCCATTTTTGCTTAAATTCCCTTGGGATTCCCTTTAAACTGATTTAGAACACGAAAAACGTGGCAAATTGGATGAACTGCAAAGTGACATCTAATTTTAATAAATAGCTATTTTTTTTTTGATGTAAGGCGTAACACTACAAAAACATACAATATGGTTTGTTCCTGGGTTTTCTCTCTGAATTCCTTTCTGCTAGCTCCAGGGAAAAGGTTTGACATTTCTGGCAGAGTTGCTACCCACCCCGTAATAAAAAATAAAATTTTTACAAATATTTTTTTAAATATTTAAAAAATAAAAAAGTTGTCCCATTCTGAACAAATACTGAACCCTAATTGTTGGTGTTTGTGAGTGTAAGCATCCTGTATGCTCTACTGGATAGCAATGTTTCAAAGTGGTGAATTAATTTCACAGTACACACGCTCCTTTACTTACGAACTTTCAACTTATGAATTTTCAGACATACAAACGAAGTCCAAATTGTGTTCATTAGGCTCCCATTTCCTGTCTGCAACATCAGTTTTTTTTCTATGCGCCAATTCTGCCTAGTACGACTTCGTGCCGCTACTCCCGCCGTGCAACAGCATAGCGTGCATACTTCCAGTATCCTAGTTCTTTTTACTTGCGTATACCCTTAAAATGATGCTGAAAAACGACTAATGAACAATTCAAGTTACGAACGGCTGTTCGGAAAGTAAATTTTATTTTGCGCAAGTTTTCAGCAGCGCTTACAGTACACAGCACCAATCTGTTCCATATAGGAATTTAAATTGACAAAGTACTGCCACACCAAAGTTTTTTACTTTGTTTACTCACAGAATCTCCTTTTTTAGATGTTGTTGTGGCTGCTGAGCTTTTACTTTCTTCACTGACATATTAGGTTTTCTGTGAGGGAGTGCTAATCTCTTCCATGACTAATGTACATTACTAAACCAGTAGCATGTGGAGTGCTCGGCCAAGTCAACCAGCCTTGCGGTACGATTGATGGACTCTTAAAAGACTACAGTACCACTGATCAGCTTCTATGATGTGATAGGTCAATATATGCCATTAAGCAATATTACTTATTGACAATATACCTCCTATTCTCCTATTTAAAAAGTCTGTATATTGCTTATATCACCCAGCGCTATTAGAAAGATTAAATGAATACACAGCATTTTTAAAGGGAGGGCTCTGGGTAGATTTCTGGTATAAATAAAAACAGCGATAAACCTGAAGATTTTTTTTTTGTCTTCGTACAGGGAAAACTGAATAACTGTTTAAGTCTATAAATAAAAGCTGTGTAAATAATCACAGCAAACAGAGTTGCTTTGTAGTATTTTGTATATTAAGAAAATACGTTTTTTAAAAAAAAACCCACACTTGCTCCTACCGACACATCACTCCCATACTTCAGAGCCTTCACTGACTCCCTATAAAATACTTTTCCTGACATTCAAAGCTCTCAGCAATCAAGCCCCACAATACCTTTCTGAACTGCTTCCCTATCAGCCTCCCTGCAGTTTTAGATCTTCCTCTTCTGGCTCTCTCCTCATCCCCCCAATCTGAACTCCATGGTTATGGTGACTGCGCATTTTCCTGTTTAGCCCCCTGGCTATGGAACTCCCTCCCCAGTGACATTCGTTTATCTGTCTCTGTCTCAGATTTCAAGCACAAGTTAAAAACCTTTTAGCTTGCTCAAGCCTATGATGTTCCTTATCCATAGTGTACTTTATTGTTTTGTTATCCATTTACTTTATTCTGTGTAAGCATCTTTGAGATTCGGAAAAGAGCTATATAAATAACAACAACAATAAGAATAATAATAACAATAATAAATAATAATAATAAACTACCCACTAAGCAAACAGGACAAGTGATGAAGACAAGTAACACTACTCCTGACTAAAAGAAATTCTGACCTGAAATCATTACTGACCTTATGACGTATTTTTCATTTTAATGTTCATTTTACAATTAAAATATCATAGTGACTTTTTCCATAAAAACAAAACCTTATATGGGGTTATATGACAAACCAGAATGCCAGTGGTACATTATGTACTCATGGGAAAATTGTTCATGGTATAGCAGCAGACTATACTCACTGTCTGAGCAGCTGTCGGCCCTGTTTCCATGTTAACTGACCATACTGGGGAACGGCTGGGACCTCAGAGTCTTTGGTTTCTTCTGAATACAATGGAGGGAAAAACCACAAGAGCATATCAGACACTGTATAATTGGATAAGAATATTTCGACTATGATGAATTCACTTGCTCCACTGGGTGTTGCAATGCCTCTTTGACAACCATCTCCATTCCATGTTTGCCTACACTCAGTTGTGGCCAAGGCTGTTTGAGCCTATGCCCTTTTTACCCCTCCAGGTAGCACCATTCAAACCCAGTTATGTATGGAATGCCAAAAGAGACACCAACCTGGGTTGTTTTCTTTGATCATCTCTACCATCAACATCAGAGTATGACAGTGTGAAATATGAAGGGAAATGGACAATTTTTTAAGGGGATAAAGCATGCCCAGTTGAATGTTTGTTGCATCACTGTTGTGCCAGTTTACACAACACCATCCATCCATCTTGTATACCGACTTGTCTTATGGAGGGCCATGAGGGTTCAGAAACTATTTTGGAAGCTAAAGGCACAAGGCAGGAAAGAACTGAGTATGAGGTGCCATCCCATCGCAGGGTTCAAGCACGTGCGCACGCACACCTTTCACATCTATGGACAATTTAACCATGTTTTTGGACTATGGGGGGGACCAGAGAACCGCAAGGAAACCCCACAAAGAACATGCAAACTACACACACTTGGAGCCACTGCCCCAGAGGTGAAAGGCAACAGTGCTCACCACATTTTCAGGAAACTGGAAAGTGTTTATAACAGTTGATCCATTTTGACTTTCAACTAAGTAAAACTTTCAAATGTTTTGTGAATTTTTCTTGTAGAACATAAATCAAAAAACAAAAATAAAAATTATCAAATAGGATTATACAATAATCTTAAATTCAGTTATTTAAGTGAGATCATGTTTGCTTTTAGTGTAAACTAATACCACCCATATGATGTTTTGTACTGCAAGTCTTGGCCGATCTTTCTACATTTTTCCACCCAGTATTTGTTTTACCTATCTAAAAACAAAAAATA
>JAABNX020000030.1:6995306-7007727 GCA_015163995.2 Mormyrus lacerda | reverse complement strand
AATGTCTCTTGATCGTTCGGCTCTCACTGATTCAGCGTTGCGGTGATGTCATATTTTTTATGCATTTTGTATTTGTTCTTGTGGTAAATCTTGAATTATTTTAACAAGATGTTCAAAGTTGCAGACCAGAGAGCATTAGCGTGCTGAGTGGATGTTACCCGTGTTATGTTGTTGGCTTGATGTTATGAGGATGCTGTTAATAAAGTTGCGAATACACATTGGATTTACGCTTATTATTATATTTTAAAAATATCCCCATTTTTATACGTATCATTTATTCGTATAAATACGCATAGGTATATTTATATGCCACTCTTTAAAGGCCGGGCCGTGAAAATAGTTTCTGATATTAACCCGGTCCATGACCAAATAAAGGTTGGGGACCACTGTTTTAGAGGTTTCAATATTTGTTAAAATCTGAAACAACCAAAAGTGTCCATTCTGTGTCCATGTAAGTTTTTTTATATGTTTGTGTGCTTTGTATTTTATGTGTCATCTTCATCAGCTGGCTGTCATCACTGAAAAGTCACCTGTCAGATGGGTTTTTCTGTTATATTCATTATATATTTAAACACATTAAAAGTATCAGATTGTGCCTGCAAGTTCCACTCCTAGCAGCTCCCAGATTCGCAGAATGGCTTTGCAACATTGCTACTGTTTCTAGAAAAAGGATGACATTTTTGCACTACAAAGGAAACTTCCAAAAAGCACTGTGGCGCCAAATCATTTGAGTGAGTTTTCTGCTCTGCAAAACAGGGCGAGTTTCCCCAAATTTCCTACATTTTCTTCACACCACTATTAATAACGTTTTTTCTCCATTGCCTCTTAGTTTCCAAGTTGCAGTGGAAACAAAAACGCAATAATCATTTGATTTCTACCTATTACCATTTGTCTAAAAACATTTTAATATTTTTTACATATGACGCTGAATAATTCCATTGTCATAACATTTGCAAATGTGAAAGAATATCGCAATTTGGTGAATTAGAATTAGGAACTAAAATCTGGTGATCGGTGATCATTGTTGACACACCACAGCACACAACAAGGAAATGTGTCCTCAGCCTTTAACCCATATGTGACAACATGACATAGCAGGGGGAAGCTATTTCAGCACCTCGGGAGCAGTGCTTTCAAATAGCAATCTTTCAATTACAAGTGCGCTTCCCAAACCATTAGGTCACCACTGCCTATGGATGGATGGCACGTTCAATTTTCACAATGGAAACATATTAGGCAGCTCTGACACCTTAAAGCTCCAAAGTTATAGGCTGAAGTTTGTGAAACATCTGTTTATTCACCAAGGTTTTCATTCAAGTATTTTGGTTTTACTGCTAAAATTACTGGAAAAAATAAGAAACCATAAAATCCCTATATCCAGAAATGGAAAAACAGCACAATTGGCAATTTTTAAGACCATAACATGATGGACAAAACATTAAAAGCAACACTATCCTTCAAAGACTACCTAAAGGTATGTAAAATCAAAACACAAAAATCACCCCAATTTCTTGGCATTAAGAAAAGATGTAATTTCAGCTTTTCACTTTGGTGTATGCAGCTTCAAGTGTAAAAAGTAAAAAGAAAAATTGCTTCCAGTTGCAGTAAGAGTCAGTAAGAGACTTCAATAGCTGTGGTAAAGTCACAACATGTTTTTCAATATCCATGGTGAATCTTTGCTCAGATCCACAGGCAGCTAAACAAGGATAAGTGGTTGTACTTGTTACCTGACCCCAGTGGAAATCTGTCAGCTACCTTGGATAGAAAAAAGCAGCTGGAGCCATCAAGGGCTGGTAAGCATGTTGCAAAGACTCACCAAGCATCATGTACACATCTACTATGCCTAGAGAGACAGCACAGCCATAAGAACCCTAGCTCTGGCACTGAAACATATCTTCCACCTTGCATCATTAGAATATTATTTTGAAACTGCATTTAAATTCCTTATATGCATGAAGAATAGGCTTATTGGTTAACATGCCAACACATGAAAATTTTGAAGAAAACTTCAGTCATCAAAAATCTTAAGTATGCCAAATTTCAATACAGCAACATACATGTTTAGCAACAGACTCGTGAATAGTACAAATTACCTTGAGATGATCAAAAGTAGAGAGGCACTGATCAACCAGCTAGGCACCAGAATCAGCACAGGTCCATTTTTACGCATGCACCATACATCATACAAACAGCGCAGACAATAGCCTCACAGCTGTGTGCACACTTGCAGCCACACACCAACTTGTTACATAGAAGTTCTTCACTGTGAGTGAAGATGACACAAAGCTTGCAATTTGTAATTAGAGATGGGCGATTCACATTTTTTTATTTTCAATTCGATTCTGATACACAACTGCCGATACCGATACAGATTCCAGTACAAAAGCTCTTTTTACTTTGTTATACTTCATATATTATTTTTTAAGCTAGTAAATACAGATGGAAAAAATGTATGACAAAAAAATATTTAATTAGGCTACTAGAAACATACATAACGTACTGTTGTTTGAGGCATATGCAGTTCAATATGAATATCTTCAAAGCAAGTATACACAAGTGGCAAATGCTTAAAATTTCAACATTTTCACTCCCATGGGCGTCAGCTGTTACACTTTTGTTGCGATGGCAGCCCCTCTTGTAGCACAAGCTGCAGTGAGTTCACAAAACGATCCAAGTTAGCAACTCCCAAATCATCCATTGCATTTTTTGTCTCGCACATTTGCATGCGCTTTGTTAAGTGGGACTGTCCATTAAACGCTATTCCCACCTCTCAAAACTTGTTTTACATAGATTGCAAATCGCTGTGCTACTGGTTTCTGTTAAAAGCGTATAATACTCCCAGATCATCACGTCTTTTCTTATGCTCCTCGTACTGCGAAGGGTATGCGTCTGAAGTCACAGCAGGCGGAAGTCACTGTACTCATACCCACTGAGTAGCAAAAAAGACTGAGGGGCGTTTGATTTGAATGCCGCAAGATTTGGATTTGGATTTGTAAAATGGGAAAGAGCTGCCTTGCAACTGATTGCTAAAAACTAAATAAATAAGTATAGGATGTGGATCGGTCATGCATGGCCGATACTTGATCCATCTAATAGGTCTGGATCGGCACCGATACCGATCCAAATATCGTCTATATCTCTATTTGTAATGTATAGCAAACCATGGAGGAACCACTGCGAAAACGTGGTGAAGTTTTGGAGGTAAACTTTAAACTGATTAAATATATATTTGATATTCTTGAATAGGAAAAATCATTAAAATTGCAAAACTAAGATTCTTTCCTATGATAGTAAAAACGTTTTAGCAAAACTTTAACCCTCTTCATATGTCAAAGGCTTTTTATCAACCGTTAATATGATCAATGAAACGTGTCTGTCCTTTTCAATCATGAACCAAGAATATGGACTACAGAACCAGAAATACAGATAGAAATGCCAAAATGGCAAAAAACATACAAATAACAAAAAGACACTCCTCAACCGTTCTTCAATCCCTTATCTAAGTCATAACTTACTACTGTTTGATCCCCCCCCCAAACATAGCCTAGCCTAATCTAACCAAACATAAGCATCTGTCGCAAACAGAAAAAATTCACAATTAGTATAATTCTCTAATAAATATTACAATTACTATTACAAATTACACAGACCTAGTCAATTAAATTAATTCTTTACATTTGTATAAATCACTACACTAATTAGAACAGATGAACCGGTATACCGCCCCAACACTACATCTGTGGTTCTCAACCTTATTGGCACCATGATCCTATTTCTACCATGACAGCCCAGTTGTGACCCTATATCAAGTATATATTTAAATTAACGCTATGATCAAGCACTCAATGCACTTTGCAATTTATGCCAATCAATGCCTATCGCACAAATCTGAATAGATGCCCAAGTGAATTTTAAATTAAGCATCTGTGGTTTGGCTTCTTGGATTGGTTGATCGTTTGCAGATCCAGTACTTGATTATATAGCTTAATTCTAGGATTGGGGCTGGGAAATCTTATTGTGGATCAGCATAGGAGCTTGCCGTTTTAAAAATGCTTACATTTCCAACTCTGCCTCACGCCCATTATATCTTGAAATAAATGATGTACCACCATGTTCACGTAATTCTAAATACAGCTTTGATTATGGTCATGACCATGAAAAGGGATCCACAAAAATATACACAACACACACAGCTTTATATAAATCTGATAAAGCCAGTAAGGCATGATAGCTGACTCAAGTACCAAAGTAGCTTGCTTTCTGAGTCTAGGTCTTGCATAATCAGTGTCTATTAGGGCCATTAAAGCAACAGAGAGTTTAGAAAGAGAGAATAACAAAGAACACTCAAACAATATGGTTCATGTAAATCATGTAAATGTCCTGGCACATACAAAACCCAGAACACAAATTGTATGGCAAAGAATACTTGTCACATTCAATACAGTCCACTGGAAGTACCAAAAGCCCTGCATGCACTACTTCTAACAGCGCTGCAAATAGTGAAAAAACAATTTGGGCAGTTATTCTGCTAACAGTATCTCCAGTTGCTATACAAGTTCACATTAGGCAAAATCAGAACAAGAAAAGACATATTTCAAGATAATCGAAGACAATGCACCTGTATAACAAAACATTTAAAAACTAACCTTACTGTTTAAATTAAATTGCATTAAAAATTTAGACTATGAAAACATTTAACCAAGTTGATTTTCCAGTAAAAGATGGCATACTTTGTTTTCAACTTGTGACAACTGGCACAACAGATTACTTAGGACTCAATGAGGATCAGAACACAACTTATGCCCCAAAGCAGGCAAAAGTACAAGTGGCAGGTTATGTATTAGGGTTTACTCACACTAGGTGATCTATACCGTGGCCAAGCATATTTGATCCTCAAAGTCCAGTACATTTGATTAGTGTGATCGCTCTGCATCTTGCAGAGGTGGGTTGCAGCATGGTTCAGTTGGATACAGGCACGTTATTCATAGTGTGACGGCTAACCGTGTCTAAGCATGGAACACAGACATGACTTCAATGATGCTACTGGCACATGCATGCACATATGTACACTATATGTGAACTGGACCTGGAACAAATGGATCAGGTAGGCTGTACAGGTTCAGGAGCGACAAATATTTAAACATTGTGTATGGCAGAGGTGTAGTGTTTGCTGGAAATGTGTACCTGATGAGAGCATCCAGGAATAAATGGATGCAACACCCAAAAACTTTGAGTGGTGGTAAAATACAGGACTTTCATATATGTGTAGCTGTGTTGCATACAAATCTATGAGGGCCGTGTGTCATCACGCCTATGACGACTCCAAACAAGCAACAAAATAAGGACAGTAATCATGAAATCCACTGCGCCATGCGATAGCACATTTCTTCTTATGCTTTCTTCAATGCAAAAAGTCACTAGGTGATGACAAATGTGTACTCGGGCCCAGAATGTTAGGTGCAACATGAGCCAGGGGAGTGGGGACAGTCATGCTTGAGCATGGTACGCCCTTAGTTATGTTAAGGTCAATCCATACTTCACTTTTCCGCATGCGTTTTCAGTGTGGACAAAGGGATGTGACGTAAATTTTATCATCAGGAGTTGGCTATGGACAACTGCAGTCAGTGCACGTGTAGCCCACATTCAAGCAGAAATCTTGTGAGTCTGTGCACACTGATCGTGCATGTGCAAGAAAATTGATTGGGCATTTTCAGTAGGTGGCAGCGTGGACTTTCACAGGTCGGCAGTCAACAGCAAAATAGTAGGGAAGAGAAGTTGCTGCTGCTGTTGTAGTAGTAGTTATGGTGTGCAGTATGAGAAAGGTCAGAGATACCCACATATCTATCATATTATACTGAGGTGTATCATATTTTAAAAAGCAGCACTATTCCAGCATTTTGAAATCTTGGCAATAAAATTCACCAAACGGTTGGGGTCCAGCTAATTTTGTCATGAGGATTTCAAAATACTGTGGTATGCCTTATGACCGTAATACTGCCTGGGTTTAAACTAATAACATTTAAATTGTTCGTTTCAATACACTGCTTGTGTTTGGTGCAATACATCTGTCCTCTCCTGTATGCATATGCACCGACCACAACCATCCACAACCAAGTGCAGTATGACCACGAGCTGCCATGCATGCAACCGTCCCCAGGCTGAAAGTGCATGCAGAAAAGTGAAGAATTAACTTGGTTGTAGGTAGTGTCTTAGGCAGTTCTCTATACCAGACAGAATCCTTGAGATTCACTACTGGAGAGGACAAGTAAATCATGAAATCTAGAATGGAAAATGCAGTTCAGTACCAGGCAGCCACTAATATTTATTATATAAATAAATGCAAACAAACACATTTATTTAAAGATATTTCAGTAGAATCAAAATTGTGCATACAATTCCTAATTGATTCAAATGATTCCATTTAGAATACACCTCTGACATTGAGAATAAAGATTAATTTCCCAGGCCATGTTACAGCAGGTGGTAATTCAATTTTATTTATATAGCCCTTTTAAAACAGTCACTGTCACAAAGCACTTTACATAACCAGCCCAAACCCCCACCAAGCAAGCGGGAAGGGGACCCTATCCTCCTCTGGGCAACAGGGGGAGGACAAGTGGACTTGTGAAAGTGTTTTTCTTACATCTTCACAGTATATTCCAAAAATGTAGACATTCTGTATGTTTGGAGACATTTGGCCAAAATTAAGATTCTCTAATTTATATTTTCAAAGAAATCTTGATCCAGTACTGCACTCAACACCATGCTTTATGAAACAACCTCAGCAAGGTGGCAGCATTTAATTTCAAAATTACGGGACACTAAACCTTAAAGCATGGCGCTTTTAAGTGCAATACACATATAGTTAGTTGCAATGCATCCTTTGCCAACTAAAAAGAAAAATAAGGCTTTTAAAAGTAAATTTGTATACAGAGATATCAGTCACTTACACACCAAACCGTATGATTAAAAAAATGTCACAAGATGAGCATAGACAAGAGACCAGTGAAACAAGTTACAAGCTGACATAGAGCCCTAACTACTTTACAGTATACATAACAGATTACACCTCAGGACATTTTCAACTTACACCAAGTCTAAGAACTAATTTATTATTAAAGTGCTAAATTGTCACTTTAACCAACTCACAAAATGAGCCAGCATTAATTACAAAAAAAAATCAACCCTGCTATCATAAAAACCTATGTACCGTAACTGAATTTAGAATACATTCATAAAAATTACTCAGGTGTTATATTTTGTCTTATCTGGCAGGCAACGTAAGAAATTATTTTTGTTTAATCCCATGAAGGTTCGAGATGAATATGTTTAGCTCCATGATCGATACTCGTGATCTTGGGCTCGGTTGTTAATGTAATCCCCATAAATGAAGATGAAATTGGCATGTGTGGATCCACTTGCAGCCCTGCAGACGTAGGCAGTAATGGCCTTCCCTGGATGCTGAAACATGTGTACCGTGGGTTTTATTTTCGGATGCACGGATCCCCACAATGAAAATGCAAGCTACCGACGTCTTTACAGAGAAATCCAAGGACATCAGGGACAAACAGTTGTGCGCAGCCACATAACAACATGTCTATAAAATAGAACACTGTTTTTTAAAATAAATAAATAGCAATTTGGTGTTTTTGAGAAGATGACAATAAGAGCGGAGTAAACACAGGAGGCGTGAAGTTGAGAAATCGGCTCCTCCGTAATTCAAAGTTAGACTTGGCCGACAAAACCAGCCATTTTCCAGCTAATGCAGAAATTGTAGGGATTAACACAGAGAAACTGAAACGGAATCTAATGCCACATTGTTCTCCCCCGCAAAAATCAACCTCTTCTCCCCCACATCGATCGCCCATCATCAGGCTAACTTAAAGCAGACGCGGGCCGACGCCATATTGACGGAGCAAAATGGCTGCAGGAAATTTTAGCTAAGTTACCCAGCTAGCTACAAGCTGCTCCGTCCACCTCTACCTTTCCATTGACGGCAGGAATATAACAGCGGGAAAGGCATATTAGTAAGAAGAGCACAAGGCCATTGAAACTCCAAGGTAAGAAGGGGCGGCTTCGCTGCTGTTCGCCGGCTAATGAAGCTGGGTAACAGCCGTATCTATCAACCATGCCTTTTATAAAGGGGCGTTACTACACGAAGCAGTAACACAACTAGCTACAGCAACACAGTTAGCTACATAACCAGTATGCGACGTTACTTAACGGACATGACAGCCGCCGGAAAGCGAGCTGTTCGGTACCTGCAGTTCGGCCCTCTCCACTTCCCAGTGCGCCCTCTCCATCTCAAAGCGGGCCCATTCGTGCTGGATGTAGTGTAGGATACCCGGGATAGTGTACTGCTGCGGTCGAGGCATATCGTCCTGCTGCTGCACCATCGCGGTACCGCCTCCGCCCCCAGTTTGGGGAACAACGTTATTATTGCCTTGCTGTGCTGTCTGCTGCGCTCTCGGAGCGGCCATTCCTACTCCTCCGGGGTGTTCATCCATTTTAAAAGTGGGCAAACACAAGCTGCTATCGCAACCCTGTTTTCGCACAACTCCCTTTTATCACCTCTTCAAGTATGTCTTAATACGTGTATCTCTCCTTTTTTGTTTTTCAAGCGCCTTCACTTATGTGGTATCGTAGGTTATTTGTAGTACGCTGTGTAAATTTGGTATCAAAGCAGCACGGACTTCCCGGCCGCCATTAGTTCTTTCCCTGGATATGAGTCTCTCGCTGCAGGGGTGGAAGAGAGAGAGAAGGGGCGCGCGTTGCATACTGGGATACGTCCGTGCGTTTGCCATAGTTCGTCCAAATAAAGTCCTATACAAACATGGAGCATGCGTTAGTGCGTGATGCAAAGCAGAAAAAACACAAGGGTACTGCGGTACTCAACGGGGAAAACAATATGACCGGCATTAACAAAAATGAATCGTGTCTGATAATACTGATTAACCGGGAATAATAACAAAATGACAAATGCTGAATCGCTTTGTGACTATTACTTGGGCTTCTTGAAGTAAAAATAAATTATATTTAAAATCAGAACTACTAGCCACAAAAGGCCTAGGTGTAATTATGTGCATTAATAATATACAAGACTACTGAAATGTTTCTTTCACCTGCGGCTAATCTTAAGTAGTATCGGTATTTTAGTAAAATCGGACACAGATGGGCAGATAGTAGCTATGTTGAGGCTATTCAGTAATTGTATTGCCCCAGGTTAGGATACGTATGCTTTTGGGACATCCGCAGACACTTAGTAATAACTAAACGCGTAGTTTAAGGAAACTTCTCAAAGGGGAGGGTGAAAGCAGATGACATTTCATGTTGTGAATGTCATAAAATCAAAAAATATTTCTTGAATCGCATTCCAGACATCCCAAGTCTCCCGGAAGTTTCGGGAGTCTCCCGCATATTGATAGTGGCTCCCTGATGACCGCAAATTAAATAAAATAATATAATTAAATAAAATAGTGTTCCGACTAGAGATAATTAACAAATAATTATATATGTAGCCAATGTAGAAATGCTCCCTGAAATGAGTTTTTGCAGTTTGGGATGTCTGGCATTCCTGCTTCACAAATACATTATATGGATACAGATCTACACCTGATTTCATTTTGAGACAAATTGCCCAAAAAATAAAGCAGGTACATTGTATGGTAGCAAATAAAGAACAGTGGTAGAAGACAGAATCTTGTGAACACAGTAACACTGAAAGTATGTTATGGATCTTTTTCATACTCTTTAGACATATTTTATAAGTAACAAACTGGAAATGATAAAATATTTGAGAGAGATCACCCAAAAATTGAAGCACTGCTACATTGCAGTAACAAAAAAGAGCGGTTTCAGACACTTGGTCCCATTAGCGTGATAACAAATTTAGCAAATTGAAACAACAGCACTTTTCCACCGCACCAGGTACCGTACTTTTGATACTTCATGAAAGTACCAAAAGTACGGTACTTAAAGGTGTTGGTTTTCCACTGACGTTAAACCTGGTACCGGCACCAAATTACATCAAAATAAGAGGTGGGGGATTTTGTAATGAATTAAAAATGACTGTAGTACATTATAGGGCTGGACAATGTGTGATATTAATACCAACATCACATGTTAAGCATATGTAGTTTTACATCGCTAGTCGACTAGATTAAGATATGGCTTTTTCTTACTTTCAATTCGGTATACGGACATTATAGTGCAATGGGTTAAAATTTTGCTAAATTATTTTTACTGTTAATCTGTCATACGAAAAAGAACTTAAGCTTTACAATATTAATTATTCCTTTTGTTGATTGTCTAATATGTTTAAAAATAATTTTAGGTTTACCTCCGCTGCTTTTGCATGAGCACTGCATGTGTTTTGTGAGACAATCATATTCATTTTCATCCTTGCCGTTTACATCATTTGAAGACAGGTTTGTGAGAAATTTATGAACTCCTTTTTTTGTTTAATAATTCAATTTTATTTATTTATCTATCATTGTCACAAAGCATTTTACATTGAACCGGCCAGAACCCCACCAAGCAAGCCTGTGGCAAGGAAAAACTCCCTCTGGTAGGAAAAAACCTTGAGAGGAACCTAGACTCTGAAGGGGACCCCATCCTCCTCTGGGCGACCGGGGAGCATGAAACTGCATTAATTTGAGTCCATATAGTTTTATGAGTCCCAGTTGGTTTCATCAAAGAATCCAAGTGAGGATTCAAGTGGTGTAGGCACGGCTCGGAAACAGCTAGGAAAAGAGAAGATGGAGTTCTGAACACTATTGGGAAGTTTATTCTATAACTGCGGTGCTTTATAAGCAAATATTCTTCCCCCAAAAGTAATGGTCTTTATTCTAGGTATGGATAGAAGACCTGCATCTTACGATCTATGTGTACGATTTGGAATGTAATTGCAAACGAGGTCACTCACATACTGCAGTGCAAGACCATTTACAGCTTTATAAGTTAAGAGTAGTATTTTGTAGTCAACAACGAAATCTAATTGGCAGCCAGTGTAACGAAGATAAAATTGGAGTGATATGATCATATCTGGTGAGGACTCTGGCTGCCGAATTCTGGGCTAGCTGGAGTTTATTTAATGACCTAATTGGACAGCTGGAGAACAAGAGATTGCAGTAATCGAGCCTGGAGGTAACGCATGAACCATGTTTTCTGTGTCTTGGAAAGAAAGCATGTTTCTTAACTTGGCAATAAATATAGATATTTATTACAACAAATTGTATCGCTATATTTATCGCAAAATGACAGCGCTGTAGGACAGCATGCTACATGCTATACACATGCCGTATGCAAAAATACTTTATAAAATCATGTCATGCCATCCTTTTTTGTTGTATCTGTTCTTCCAACGAGACCACAAGTTTTTTTTCTTTATCATTGTTTTCCGAGTTCACAACTGCTTTCAAGCTGGCATTTGTATTGTGTTTCAGAGGAAGGCTGTTGGCATAACCAATCGATAAGTTATTTGATTTTCAAGCGGCATTGTTCGGTGTTTCATGTGTGCCCCATTTCTTCCAAACTGCTTGCTATTATGGCAAATACTTTTTTTATTCGAGTCATGCCACCCATATCCCGCTGGATCTGTTCATCCAACCATGTGGCGATTAAAACCTGTGTTTCCTCGTTTGTCCATCCTTCCGTTTAACTTTCTTTATATTTTAGTTTCTACAGCTTTTTATTTAATTTCTCGCTGTTCGCTGTGTGTTTCAAAAGATGGCGGTTGTATTTTGTGTTTCAACAGCAGGCTGTTTGCATAACCAGTTGACAGCAAATATGTTTGCAAGTCCCACCCCAAAGTCCCGAAGTACCAAAGAAGTACCTCAGCTGGTTTGGCACTTATCCCCCACCAAGAGAGGACAATCCATCCTTTTCCGGTCAAAAACCATAGCCTCAATAATGCTGCAGGTTTTTTTTTTTTAAGTTTTTTTTATTGATCAGCTGTCATTGTTGACATACAATGCACAACAACGAAATGTGTTCTCTGCATTTAACCCATCACACCCTGATGACACTAACAAGATCACATCATCTGCAAAAAGCAATTATGCGATCCTGAATCCCTCAAATTGGACCCCATCCACCTCATGGCTACGCCTAGAAACTCCATCCATCCATCCGACTTCCGCTTGTCCGAGGTTGTGTTACGGGGGCAGCAGTCTCAGCAGGGAAACCCAGACTTCACTCTCCCTGGCCACTTCCTCCAGCTCCTCTGGGCGAATCCCGAGGCATTCCCAGACCAGCCGAGAGACATAGTCCCTCCAGTGTATCCTGGGTCTTCCCGGGGGCCTCCTCCCAGTGGGACATGCCCGGAACATCTCACCAGGGAGGAGTCCAGGAGGCATCCTAAGCAGATGCCCGAGCCACCTCATCTGACTCCTTTCAATGCGGAGGAGCAGCGGCTCTACTC
>JAABNX020000030.1:6954666-6979562 GCA_015163995.2 Mormyrus lacerda | reverse complement strand
TGCGGTACCCCACTATGAACGCAGGCCCACTGTGACACTGTGCCTCTTATAACTACTCGCTGCTTCCTATCTGTTAATCAGTTATCAATCCAGGTCGCTACAGTTCCTAAAATACCTGTCACTTTTAGTTTAAGTAGAAGCCTCTTGTGGGGGACAACATCAAAAGCCTTTTGGAAATCTAAGTAGATGACATCATAGGCCTTCTTAACTTCCTGAGTAGCTTCCTCGAGAAACTCCAACAGATTTGTCAAATAGGATCTACCTCTCCTAAATCCATGCTGGCTATCCCACAAAATGTTATTTGAGTCCGTGTAATCTACCATTTTCTCTTTGATTATAGCCTCCATAACTTTACCAGTTATACAAGTTAGACTGATTGGCCTATATTTTGACAAATTACTTCTATCCCCTTTTTTGAAAATGGCCGTTATGTTGGCATGCTTCCAATCGGAAGGTACC
Source organism: Mormyrus lacerda (assembly GCA_015163995.2). Taxonomy (NCBI): domain Eukaryota; kingdom Metazoa; phylum Chordata; class Actinopteri; order Osteoglossiformes; family Mormyridae; genus Mormyrus; species Mormyrus lacerda. Next base: position 6,979,103 of record JAABNX020000030.1, on the reverse strand, counting down.
ACACCTTGAGTTGAAATGATTTTTTTTAATTTTATGATTGCATTGAGCAAGTGTAAGTACTTCTATGACAGAAAGTGTAGGAGGTTCTCTTGTTAATATTTAAATGTCTGGTAAAAATAGGTAAACAAGTAAGAGGCAGAACTCACCCTAGGTCCTCAATACTCAGAGGGGGTCCAGAGCCAGTAGGGTTCTTCAGTACAAGGTCTTGCAGACGAGTGTTCTTCTCATCCTCTGACAGACTCTTGTTGCCTAGGATTTGCCTGCGTTTCACTGCCAGCTCCTTGATCTCCTTCAAGAACTTTGCCCGATGGGGGTTGACTAGATCAAAGTCCTCCCAGGTCAAGATACCATGGTACCAGGCAGGGGGCTTGGGTTTAGGTGGGTCTAGTATGAATTCTGACTTGGAATCCTCATCAAAGCTGCCCACTGAATAGGTGTCATGGCCCTCCTCAGTGGAGGCTTCGGACTGAATCTCGCTGAAGTGCAGGTCGGCCTCGCCACGAGACTGGTACAGCAGCTTGCTCATGTTGCTTTTGATGTCGCCCATGCACAGCAATTTAAAGAAGGGCTGGGAAATAGGCAAGTCCACAAGTCTATTGTCCTGGATACACTTAGCAAGAAAGATGCCCAGAAAGAAGAAAAGCTTTCTCAGGCGTTCCAGCTCATCGTTATCCTGGGGGAAGGGGGCCGGGAAAAGGCCACAGGAGCGCTGTACATAGTAGCCTGGGGGCTTCAGACCCCCTCCCAGGTCCACCTGTAAAGTAACACGGAAGGCTGAAGCACACCTCAGAATGGTTTATAATTAATAACTGTAAAGGATACTACACTAAAATAAAAATTTTGTAACATATTCGTTCTTATCGTAAGAACTTAAGAATTTCTTAAGGGTACCACAACACCTCTCAATAGCTGAACAGCTATAAAATAAAGCAAACCTGTCGAGACTCGTCATCTGGGAAGTCGTCGTCACAAAGCCAGATGCCGAGAGAGGTCCTCTGGAACTCTGCTGCCACAAGTGCATAAAATTCCAATGTGGGCCCAAGTCCAGTGCCCTCCTCTCCCAAAAATTCCACCTTGTTAAAAGTTAAAATTAGTATTTGGTATTTCTAACATGATGTGAGAGGTTCATTTTCTTTTCTTTCAAGTGAAAAACAGCATCCACTATACACTATGAAACAATATTTAAATACTATATAACTGAAAACAACCGACATGAACTATGGGTCTAACAATAATTAAGAATAACAATTTGTAATTATGTCTTGCATCCAGATATAACAGATTCATCTCTGAACCAAAAGTGGTTAATTAATTGATGACCAGGCAAATTTGCCTTCGACTGGATGGTGCTCAGTTGGATCACGCAGTTTGAGTCTTGTTTGCAACTGTCTGATAGAGTGTTACTGTATGTAAACATACATTTCACAATATGTGCCCCCCTGCACTATTCTGGGTTTTCACAAGATTGCAAGTTGCTGAGATTAACAGAAAGAGCACGAGATAAAAATCCAATCATGATGACGGAAAAAGTCATCTCATTTGTAATCATAACTTAAGTGTGAAAAAGTAGGACAGCACAGCCTTAAGTGTCTAAAACTAAATCCTTCCAGTAAAAAAAACACTGTAAACATTCAAAAGGTATATTTAGAAGTCAAGTAATTAAATAATAACACGAATAATATAGGGTATTTCACCTTTGAACTATAGTACAAGCTTACCTCGAGGACAGACTTTCTGTCTGCATGGATCTGCATGACGCTCTCGGCCCAGTCCATCATGTTCTCCCCTCGGGGCACTTTAACCCTCTCGTGTTTTAGCCGTCCCACACGGAACTCGCCTGGGTCATCCCGCCGTACTGTGGTGGCCGGGCGAGAGCGCTCCATCGTGGCTTCCCGGCGGTTCTGGAGCCACACGATTGCCCTGCAGAAAGGGAGTTTCAAGGTTATTGCAAGATAGGCAGGAAATGCTTCTTCAGTTAAGGCACTGGTTTATGATAGATGAACAAACACAGAGGATACAAATAGAGGACAAGGCAGGACCTTGAGGCTCCGAATGCAGTACACGTGAAGTAAAGCTGCCGGGTCTCAAAAGGGATGAGGAAAGGGCACTTGCTGGTGAGCTGCTCACACCAGTCTGGGAGGGCTCCACTTGCCAGTGCAAGCGGCTCCTGAAAACCAGAGGCATAGCAAGCCAGTGTGGCTTTAAGTTAAAAACAGCACGAATGTATGTTTAAAGACCTGCAGACTGAACAATGATTTTCACTTAATCACCTCTATCTGTTGAAGAATTTTGGTAGTGATTTTTTTGCTTGTGAATTCCTCAGGTGGTGCATTAAACTGCACATCATCTACTTCTAAAAAATAAAAAAAAAGGGAGAAAGGAAAATATTTACTAAGAAGTGCAGAACACTGAAATACTGTTATATTGTACCTCTTGGCATTGCAGGAGTACCTTTTAAGGCTCTTTATACCTGAATATTTCTTCCACTATGCTTCAAATTAAAAACATTCATGAGATATTAACTCGGGTATAAAAAGATGACAATTTAAGCTATATGCTTGTCACAAGCTTGTTAGAAGGCTACAAACCCTGTTAATGTTACACAAAATTTGGTGGCATATCCTGCAGTATTAGTCAGGTAAAACCGGTGCATTTGAGGACAGATGGCTCATACCCTCCTGTAGCGTGCGGCTGGAATGCGGCTCACTCCCAATGATGAAGAGGATGCGCAGCAGCTGCAGGACGTCCTCGACCCCACATGCACTTTGGCCCGGGCCGGCTTTGGCCTGCGCCTGCTCCAGAGTGCCGCTCAGGATGTCACAACTCTGCATAGCCAGAGAGCTGGGGCTCAGGCCTGAGGACCGGCAGCCATACTCACAGAAGTCCTGCAGGGGGCACCACGGTCAATTAGCAAAGAAAACTCTACTTTAGCTTCACTAACAATTCTGTTTTTGTACCTTTAAAATAAAAGATGGCTCAAATCAACCCAAATGGACATCTCAGAATGACCCATTAACATAACCCATCATTAACAAACTATCCAAAAGGACATCTACTTGGAAATGCATTACAGCCATGAGCCACTTAAGTTAGGTAAAGAGAAGCAATTGTCCAACAGGTACTACATAAGCGACAGTCAAGCAAGAAGGGAAAATTAAATAAACCACATCAGAAAAGGGGAAATGAAAAATGTTTTATATGTATGTATATACACCATCTGATGCCGTTCTATACCTTGTATGCAGCTATGAGCTGTGAACAATTTCTGTTTTTCCTAATACTTTTATTAGTGCCGGTTAATTTCCAGTGGCGCAGGAAAGATGAGTCTGCATTCTTCTGCATGTAGGTTATCAAGTCATTCTTTGGTAATTCATCAGTGCCAAGGTATTGTTCCACATGCTCTACAGACCAGCAACCCTACAACAGGAAGAACCAAATGTTGGTCTTTCCTGATTGTAAAGTCTCACGCAACAGACATGCATTACCATAGGAGTACCACTAGACCCATGCAATTATGGGGGAGAAAAAAAATCTCTAACAATTTTACTTTTGAATAGAGATTAGTGAGATCTCTGTCCACTAAAGGGCATAGACATTTAAAACAGCCACAGTTATTCACAGCCAAGAGTAGATGGGTTAGCAAGAGGGATGAAAGGGAAGGAAACAGAACAGGCCTATTACCATCTTTCCGCTCACTTTCTCTTTGTCGGAATCCTTCATTTCTCTGTACATTATCCTAGAACAAAAACAAAAAGCGTGCATGACACACACTGTTCCAGAACAACCCAACCATATGCAGCTGTGTCATGCACCACCATGAAATGGCCTTACGTGTATGTGGGCTCCCAGATCCGTCTGAGTTTATCTGACTTGATGCTCCCGTTACAAGAGAGCTGTAAGAGTTTCTGGACATAGTAGAAGATGGTGGACTTGTAGTTGGTGAGTGGCAGTTCCACCTCTCGGGTGGTGCCCAATCCAGCTACCTTCAGAATAAGAGTCAGGTGTGGAGAGGGGGCACATTCCACCTCCTCCAGGACCTCAGAGCGAGGAGTACCTGCGGGCACCAGGTCAGCACTGTTACAGTAAAGCAAGGCTGGGGAGGGTACTCCAGGCTAGATGAAATTAATCTATTATTCAACATACTTATGAGAAAAACCAGTTTAATTAATGAAGAGGGCAAAGTGCAGCTCAAACAACTCAAAATGGTTATACTGAGAACGCGAAATTGAAATTGTACTATAAAAACAAGTTTCCAAATAATTTTACATTTACAATGAATGAACACACATTTTTTCACCTCACCAGAAGCTGTTTTACTTTGTGTTGTCTGTATTGTTTGAAACCAAATACCACATGAATGCATTTTTTTTTTTATTTTAAAAACCTGCCATATATTCTTAAATGCTGTGGGACAATGTACTATTTTTTAATGACAGGCAGTACCAATCTGTAATTCTCACTTTCCCAAGATAGCATGAAAAGGCAGGGTAATGGAGAGCAGTGCTTTTCAGCTCTGGTCCTGGCAGCACATTATTGTTGATTTGTTCCATATAAACTGCAAAGGATCCTCAAATGACCCATCACTAGAACAAACTGTACAATTCAAATTAGATTCAATGGAACGTGGAAGATCATGTGTGTTTCTCATGGAATTGGCTAAATTAGAAAACAGGTATGATTTCTGGCATTCAGTGCATATAATATTTATTTGATAATATCTAGAACAGAGGTCAGCAACCTTGTTGAAACTGAGCTTTACTTAAAAATGATCTAAATCTAAATGCTTTTTATTTTTTAGATATTTTCAAATCTATGTAAATGCAAATGTGATTAAAGAAGAATATAAACAGGATAAAATTAAATTTTAAAAGCTGCTCACTGGTGAGTTGTGCTATTTTTAGAACAGGTCCGCGGGGCGACTCATGTGGTCCTTGGGGTGACCCCTGATCCAGAATATCTATTTGAAAAATACTGTTACAGAAACTCTACTGGGGACACGCCAGTAGCACTGTAATATAAAACATGTTGCACTACCTGGCGGAGGGATCTCCAGGTCAGTGGTCTGCTGGACGTTTGTCCGGCCGGGTCTGGGGTCGAATGCTGGCACTAAGGCAGAGAACTGACGCTTCAGCACAAAGTCATCATCCCAGGTCCGACGCCGGCCTCCCTTGGTTTCATACTCTTCCTCCTCCTAATGTAGATATTATAGACAGAAAGACAAGCAGAAAACAATGAAAAGCATGGAAAATTTTTATCCGAGGATTTGAGGTAACACAAATATTTCCATGAGAATCCATCTTAGCATCAGTACAAGTATCATAACTGTACAATTTTTTACAATTAATGCTACATGATAAATGCACATGGAGCTAATGACTTCCACATACTGACTCAACGTTTATCTGAAAGTCAGAAACAAAAAGTTATGGCATGTACTGAAACTGGGACTGAGGCTAAGGATAGAGAATAAAAAAATATTAATATTTATTTTAAAACGCAAACAAAAACATGCATGTAAAAGGTTTGAACAACCAAAATGTTTTTTTAAATGATAGAAGAGAAACATTAATTTCCATACAATAAATAATAAGCAAACTTTGCAAAGGACATTCACAATTATTTACAACAGGGTAACACACATATTTAAGGCCAATTAATGACCACAGGTTGTATCCTATTTGAAAGGATAATTAACATTCTTCTACATTTAACAAAATTCTTATATACAAAACATTTTATTTCATCATAATTGTACACAGATAGCTGTAGACAACACAAATAAAATGTATGTGTTTATGATAAAGTTTTTAGATAAACAAATCGGCAAATACATACCCTCTGTTCCACTGTATTTCAATTACTATATGTCAATGCAAGTATTATAAAATTACTTAAGCAGGCTTGAGTAGAGGATGTGACTTCTGGCTTGGGGATAATTTTGATTTAGTGACTCTGATTCATTTGCAAAATAAAAGGTGTTACAGGGGCGGGCAGCTTGTGTGGTGAGGAAAGCCTAGTTTTTCCATAAACTCTAGTGTTAAGACAAGGACAACCCTCAATCATACCAGAACTTCCTCATATTCCTGGTCTTCCTGATTGTCATCCTCATTCTCGTCATCGTCATCATCTGGTTCAGGCAAGTCTTCCTCATCATCCAACTCTGCTAGTAGTGTGTTGGCACGACAACTGTCCAGGAAGTCTGCGGTGTGGGACAGGGGCAAAAGGCCATGAAGATGTACCATAGGCAAACAAGTAACTGTAATTTAAAGGAATTCACAAGGCCAGAAAAGGGGTGGGGATTAATGGGTGAGATCAATATATAAAAAGGAACATTAGGCTTACGGCAATGTTAATTGTGTGTGCTGGGTATGTGTAGTCTGTAGAATGTGGCAGGGGAAGCAGGGTTAGGTGGAAGGAAGATGTTTAAATAGTTGGTATAATCCTAGCATAGCCTACCATAGAGTGAAAACTCAGCCTCCTGACCTGTGTCGCTCTCGCTAGAAGTGGAGGTCAGGCTGGTCGTCAGAGTGTTACTGAGCAACTGGCCGACGGACAAACCTGTGGTTGCCGTGGCTACATTATTGCTGCTGGTTACTATGGAGGTGGACATTGTAACGGTTGAGGTGGTACCAGTGGTTGTGAGGTTAGGAAAGCTCTGAGCACCCATGAGAGGAGAAGCTGCAAACAAAACCAAAAATGCGATTAGTCTCAAAACAAAAAAGCAAATATTAACTGTCTCCAGTTAATGTGTCATGCACTGCCACAACACACATTTCACAGTCATACATTTCAATGCATACACACTGACTAAAGCATGATAATATTTGAATAATTGTATTTATGGATGCTACGTAACAGAAGGATCCTAGGTCAAAAATGTTAAACTTAGGAGTGGGCTTGCACTGGTTTGGTACAATAAAAGTAAAAATCTGAGAAGACATTAGGAGTGAGATATACTTGTGACTGTGTGATGACACAAGATATTGTTCTTTGATATAGAATACTGCTGAGTGTATAATACTGTAGGCAAAAGAAAAACAGCAGCAAACAAAAGAAAATCTACAGCTAGTTACTATTGCATACAACACAGCAGCTCACACAGGTGAAGCAGGAAGACCAGGCCAAAGCCTCATTTAGTGGCAGAGCAGGAGTGAGCCGATGTTTGGGTGGCGTGACAGTACTCACTGGCAGTGCTCATGACGGTGCGGCCCAGCGTGTTGGTGTTGTTATCGCTGCTGCTGCGGCTCAGGTTCATATTGTTGGTTGCATTGGTTCTCGACATGTTGGGTGCCCGGCGCACAAAGGACTCCATTAGGCTGGCCTCACGCGATGACAAATTCGGCACGCTGGCACTGGAGCTCATGGGTGCGCCGGCTGCCAGCAGGGAGCTGACAGAGAGGCGGGCACTGGCTGCGGAGCACAGGGGGCGCTGCGATGCTGCCTCCTTGCTGGAGGATTCTGAGACGGAGCTGACGTCCGGTGAGCTCACGCTCACCAGTCCCATGGAGATGGCGGCGGAGTCACCTGCCGGACGCAACGTGCCGTCAGGCCCCGGCTTGCGCTCGGCACTCTCGCTGCCCATGTCAGCGGTTAATGTGCTGGTGCTGGAGGCAGAGCCACTCTCAGTTGAGGAAAGCACCACAATGGGCTCCTGAGTCTCTGCCCCCAGTGCACCCCCCACTGTGCCCCCCCCCTGCTCAAGTAGGCTCTCGGCCCGTCGCTCCAGCCTGGTGGAGCTCAGACTGATATCGCTGCTGCTGGCCACGCTACACACCGAGCTGCTACTGCCCTTCCGGCTTGAGTAGCTGACCCCCGTCGCCGAGGAGGAGCCACCCTTGTCCGGACAGTTATTTTTCACCAGGCTGCTCCAGGACTGCGCTGGGCCTGAAACAGTGGATGAGACAGGTTTGGGTGATGGCGCAGACTCAGGGTCGTACCCTGGCGCAAGCTTGAGGTCAAACTTTCCTTCTGCACCCATACGGTAAGAGTTTGAGCCACCGGCATCCCAGGTGACATCAATCCAGCCTGGAAAGGGACATGAGTGTGTGAGACCCAGCAGAGAGCAGACAGCAGCAGCAAGTCAAGACAGCAGCTCCACTCGACACTGGACCAGAACACAGGGGCCTTTAGAGCAAAGGGTCAGACCCTGCGCATAGTCTCAAATGCCCTTAAAAATACCAGAGATTAAATTAGAACTTTTCTGTGTATTCTGCCACTTAAGCCATTTCACATTACCATTAGGAGTATGTAAAATCATGAAAAAATACGGCTTTCACTAAAAAGGAAAAGCAGAACACACAAGTTTTCTAGTTTGAACCATTTGGCTGTAAGTAAATTTAAATTTAAGTAAGCAAATGTTATAGTCTTAGACTAAAAATTCAAAGGCTCTGGTCCAGGTGAAGCAATGGGACAGAAACATGAGTTACAGAAATGACAAAAAAAAGCCATGTAGAATTTTGCCAAGCTAAAAGCCACTCAGAAAAGAACTGAAGAATATTTTGCTAATGTAAATATTCACTTGCAATGGAGCCCATTTAGTGCTTGCAAATTGTGACATCAACATGCACTTAGCTGACTGATGGAGACAATCTGTTACGCCCTATACATTGAAATGTGACTGCCCAAAGACCCAACTGCTATGTAGGAAATACAAGTATAAAAATGTTACCTGTAAAAGTTGGGAGAGGGGGCACCTCAAAATAGCAAACTAATAGTAACAAAAAGTAACAATTTCCAAGTTTAGTTAAAAGAATACCTAAAAGGGAACTTCATTTTTATCTGAATAGAAAGAAAATATCCTGATCCTTTTGGTAGTATATAAAAAATTACAAATATCATGATAGAACCGCATCAAGAAAAGAGTGTCACATGGTAGTCAGAGAAACACTGGTTATGCATTCGTATGGATGCCTTTAGATAGACACCCCCGCTCTATGGGTCCTGCAATACTTCAGCTCTGTGAGGACCAGCAGAATGCCATTTAGATTATACATCAAGACTTGAAAAACCTGGCAGACAGCTTACTAACTGTGCACATAAGTATCTGTCACATACATTTTACCAACATATATTAACAACTAATATAAGCGTCAGATCTAAACATTCCAGTACCTGTGCCAGACAGGCCAGAAAAATGGTTGCTGTTCACCCATATCATTAACATCCTTGACTCCTCAAAGTACATAAATGCAATTGATGTTCACAATTTTCTACCACATAAATTCTAGCACTGACTCCATTTATTTGACTCAAGTCCATGAAGCCTACTCTTTCCCAGGGTGTTAAAGTATACTTCTTGAATCTTCCTACTTGTCTTTTATTCGGTGATTTTAGCAGGGTTGACAGGAATGATAAACTAGACACCTTTTCCAGGAGGAGAATGACCTGGGCGATAAAGTGTAACTGCAGACTGATTAAGGGCCAGGCAAATGGGTTAACAGTTGATGAACATCCAGTAATGCAGAATGATTGTGCCACCATAAAGCTCTATGCTAGATTAAAAAAAAATTAACTGAGGGAATAAGCCAGTAATTTTAATACTGTGATATACTGTTAATTATATATTCTGCTAAGTAGTATTTATATTACATACTCACACAGGATGCTTGGGAGAGCATCTTAAGCAAGCTTAATTCTACTCAGCTTCACTGGACAAACTCGCTTCTCAAAGGAAGTGGCCGCGTTTCTCACCGTTGTGGGCCTCCCCCGTGACGGTGCCCTCTCCAGGTGGATTCCCATCCTGGTCCCTCCATTTCCAGTCAATGCCCCGCACAACACGGGCGCCTGGAACTATATACTTCATCACTTGGGAGCGGAATAAGCGCCTCTGTCGACGGAGATTAGCCTCCGCCTCCTTCACAGCTTTCCCTGCAGGCGGCAGAAAAATATTAAATTCACAGAAATGGAAATGTGCATAAAACAGCTTTCATCACATATCAACACTTTGTATTTGCACTAAGTCTCATAAGGTTGTTTAGCACCTTCCCTACACTGATTTCCATTGGTCAATTTGTCAAATCAACACAACCAAAAAAATAATCATGTCTGAACATATATTTACATATAGGATCGGCGAACTGTCAACTTAACAGCCTGTTGAATAAAATAATGTACAAACAAGCACTTTTAAGGCCTGTAGGCTGCCTAACCGCCTGCCCATCCCCTGCCCCCCCTTGCCCACAGCATAATGGAGTGCCTCTCGCCCAGCTGGTTGTTACATGCTCACTGCACCGTACAGCTCCATGTGCCAACCTGCCTGCCAACGCCATAATGAACCATGTCTCAACCAGCTGCTTTTCACATACTGCAGTTCCAGTTCCAGGTGCCTGCTTCACAGCCTACCCGGCCACTCACGGCATAATGGAGTGTCTCACCCAGTTGGTACTCACACACTTCACTCAATGCATCATACAGCTGTAGGTGTCCACCCGGCTACCTGCCTGTGACATAATGGAGTGGCTCACACCCAGCTGATCCTCGCACACACTGCTCACTGCGCCGTATAGCTGCAGGTACCCACTCACTGGCCCACCTGCCGGCCCCCTCCCTCACGTGTGGCATAATGGAGCACCTCTCACCTAGCTGGTCCTCACACACACTGCTCACTGCGCCATATAGCTGCAGGTACCAGCTGAATGGCCCACCTGCCGTCCCCTCGCTCACTTGCAGCATAATGGAGCACCTCTCACCTAGCTGGTCCTCACACACTCCGCTCACTGCGCCGTACAGTTCCAGGCCTGACAGTGACAGGTAATGCGTCTGCCCGCTAGCGTTCTTCCCCATCTGCTTGATACGGATGTGCCTCCAGCCCTGCTTCTCTTCTTTGGAAGGGTCCAGAGGCCAAGTGGCTGTAGATCTGACACATGGACACAAAATGTCATGGTTATTACAGGATTTTGAAGTTAAATATGTCTCCCCCATTAGAAAGATCATTCTGAGCCTTCCAAGAGACTTTCAAGCCCAAACCATACTTCATATAAACAAAGTGGACTATATGTGTTTGTAATGAAGCAACTCTCCAACTTGTATAGTACTACCTGACCATTTAATATAGCTGTACTGAGATTTTAACGTGAAACAGGGAGGGGATGTCAGAATTAATAACATGGTACTCCCCAGACAGAGCCATCATTTGCTCCATCCATCTAATCTGTACTCATGCCACACTCGCCAACATGTACAATTTCTAGAAGTACTGGAGGGATCACCCGGAAATGTGTAAGTCAATAAACGTGTTTTTACCAGAATGCTCAGAGTCCCTGTGACATCTGAAACTACACATATTAATTTATTGCACAGTCCATAAATCACATCCCAAACTGAGGAATGATCACACAGCATGACACAGGTGCAAACTGTAATCCCCTCGTTTCCCAAAGGACTTCATTGTATGACTACACCGACATGTTCTTTTGCAAAAAAACAGAACAAAATTGTGACAAATCAACACAATACAAAAAATATTGCCAAAAAATGTTTACACGCTTGCCTGATGGATGAACTCAAGCTCTGAATGCTGAATGATTAAATGTGGTTAATCACTCCATTCCAGACACACACATACACACACACAGAGTTGAGAACAAACATGGGGTCCAAGTGCAGGATCAGGCCATACCGGTGCCCTTAGAGCACTACATTAACCCTCTGGAGTCGACGGCATCATCAGCAATGCCGAGTATCTTTCTCATGTATTTCAGTTCATAACTTGCTAATATCTTATTATAGAAGCATGAAAAAAAACGCTGACTAAATCCGTAATCTGTCTTCTTTACAAAACGTCCATTGACGGAAATATCAAAGTTTTTAAAATTAGGTTAAATCGATAAAAAAGTAAACCATGTCACCTTACTTTGTTTTACTTGCATCGGGGGTGTGTAGTACCGCTGTCACCCGAATATCGCCATTCACATCCTAAATTCTAAATTAGCGCAAATTCAAATTGCATTCCCATAGAAATTTGATGAACAGCGCAACGGTGAAACGCGATTCAGATACATCCCCATCAGTGCCATAAAAGAGGGGTAGGGATGAGGCCAGGTGACAATGGCTCAAGCATACACATGAAAATTGCTACATATTCAATGAAAGGAGTGGCATGAGTTAGCTTTATTTATTTATCTATCCATCCAAATGAATGTTGCAATGACACCATTTAGTCATCTTCATGTAGCCAAGACTTTGGTGATCAGATTTCTGGAATCAAAAACTGCCAGCATTGTTTACTATGTCTATATGCAATGTCTATACTTTGATGTCAAATAACAAATTTTACATAAATCTGACATATTTACAAAGTACACTAAGATTAAGAGTTATGCCAAAACAAACACAAGAAATAAATTATTTGCCATGATTTAAATTTATGATATTTCACAAAATGTGTGAACATGCCCCAGTCAGTGAAAGTGTGTTCCTTACCGCTAGACCCCAGAGGGTTAAGTCACAATAAATCAGCACTGATAGATCTGCATGTGTTCTTTTACCACTCACTTGTACTAGCGCTAAGTGACATAATTTAATTCCCCCACAATAAATTTTTCTGACCAGCTACTGGACCGCTTGCAATAAAATTGTCTAAGTAAGGTGGACTGGCAACAGAAAAAACAATATTTACAGTTACCCCTATAGAATGTCTTTCCAAAGTTTGAAAAAGACTAAACAAAAGATTTTTGAGTTTAACCTCTTAACGAGAAAGTGTTTGTGGGGGCAGCGGATCATTCCCAAAACTGTATGTATTCCCCATCCAGATAATACAAATATAATTTTGAAAACTATATTACACACAGACTTAGGGGTGCGTGATATCACATTGCAATGTACTCATGATTATATATCGCATTTGCAATAACCACCAGGGCTTTAGATGACAGGTGAAACATTTGTCTGGATGCCAGTTTATCAGTACTATATGGACTGACTTACACCCATAAACTATTAGTAATCTGTATAAGTACAGAAATGCCGGTGTCCTGACAAATGTTTCACCCATCATCTAAAGCTCTGGTGATTATTGTGCATGAGCCATATAATAACAAGTACATAAAGATGTGATATAATGCAGCCCTACATAAGTTATAGATTCCTGGAGAAGGCACTGTATTTCAGCTTTTAGTTTCTGCTGCTCAGGGAAACATGTAACTAAAGCATTAGCCAGTATCAATTTGATTGCTTTTTATAAATCAATACACCAGATAGCGTTAACAGCGTGTGACATACCCTGGCTCATTAAGACTACAGTCGTCCACATGGGTATAGAGTGTCATCCAGTTCTGGCCATCCTTGGACACCTGAAATACCCAGTTGCGAAGAGCAGAACGGCCATAGCCACGGGCATGGCGGAGTGTGTAGGCAGAGGGGATGAACCACAGACCAAGGTCAATGGCAAACCAGGCATTCTTGTCATCATTGGTGTGGCAGTTGAGGGCAGAGCTATCCCGGCTCAGGATGTCCTCTAGACGACCGTATGGCAGGTTCCGGCCTTCTGACGAGGTTACTACCACGAGGCCATAAGCTGCTGGGTTCACCCACTCATAAGCAGTTCTTAAAGTAAGAAAGAGCAGATTGGCTGGTTACGGGAAGCCATTCATCTGATACACACATACGGCACTTGGAATAATAAATCTGAACTTGTTACCCTTGAATGAATGACCTACACCTGTGTAATAAGCATTCATGCAAAAGACGACAGCAGAAAGGAAAGAACATCCTTACTTTGCATTAGTGCCAATCCAGTATATAATTCCGTTCTCGTCAAAGTCATGCTGGTGTTTGAACGTAAACGACTGGCCTTCACGTAGCTTTCTTACAAAGACAAACGAGGACCTGTCAAAGTCGTACCACTGCTTGGCAACCTGTCAAAAAAAGAGAAAGTGATAAATAGTTTTGTGCAAAAAGTAACTGCGAGAGAAGGTAAGACACTGCAAAAGAGTCAATCTCACCATTTTCAGGAGATACTGCTCCAGGGACTCAACAGTAGCCAGCGGCTCCATCTTCAGCATCCGGCCTGTGCGGTCAATGAGTGCCGTTTCGCCTGGGGCACGCTCAAGGCGGAAGCGCAGTCTCCTGGTCAGAATCTGCATTATCAAAACACAACAGGTTTTTGTGTTCGCATGTAGTGAATTCAACAGTTCAAAATTCTTTAAATATCTTCTTCCATAAATGTTTTGAGAAAAAATGAGGAAGAAACAAACCTACCCTAATACAATACAACACACACACACACACAGCCGTGTACTCATATCTTTGTGGGGACCATCCATTCATCCATGTATACCTGTACTATACATGCACACTAGGGATGGGAATCACCAGTGACCTCCCTATGCGATATTATCACGATACCTAGGTGTTGATTCAATATGTATTGTGATTCTGTACAGGCTGCGATTCTATAACTATCCTAATGATGATTATGATTTTTTCCACCTTTAGAATTTTAAAACTTTGAACATGTAAAAAAAAAACAAAAAACAAAAGTGAGTCATATTGCTAAAGTTCAATACCTATACAGCTGAATTGACCTGAGTAAACGTAGAATATTCCAAGTAATTTTCTTCCACAAAAAACCAAAGGCAGCATTTAAAAATGCAAAACAACTTTAAAATACAACACTGTCATGATCCGCTCCGTTCGATCCTCCCGTGTGCCACGCCCACCTCGTTACCTTGTGTTCCTGCCCCGATTGTGATCACCTGTGTCCCATTAATCCCTGACCAGCCTGTGTATTTAGTCCGCGTCTTTCCCCAGTATGTCAGATCTGTCATTGGATTGTCATGTATTGTTGCTAATGTCCGTGCCTGTCTGCCTTACGTCCGAAATTAAACCCCGTTTCCCTGTCCATCCGGCTCTGCTCGCCTCTTTGCCTGCTCGCCTGCCCAGCGATCGTGACAGAACACAATAGGACTGGGCAATTTGACCTCAAATCAATATGTTGATTAATAGAACATTTTACTTCAATTAACGATTTATTATTTATTTTTTTGCTTTTTTGACCTCATACTTTACTGACAAGGTTTATTCTGTACATATGCTCAACTATTAAACCTGGGATATTTTTTCTAATAAAATACTGTATATTTTTATGATTTTAAAATAAAGGAAACACATGCAGATTAATCATTTATGGTTAATGAATATTGAAAACTACTGAAATCAAAGTACAAACCTTTTGAAATAAAAACCTCTTATGAAAAAGGTCACAATTTAGTTTTAAGATCCCAAAAAAGTAGAAAATAAATAGTTTGCATTAGTTGCAAACAAAATAAACCAGTGGATATCGTCTGTCTTGGGGAAATCGATCGCTATAAGTGGATGATCATTATAATAGCAATTAATTTTTGGCAAAATTGACTAGCCTGCTGCATCGTTTTTTCACTTTGATTTTTGAGGTATTTTTAGAATTCAGACCTCTGTAGGTTGATAATTTTCATTTCCATCATATAATGTAGCATTTTTTCCCTATTGAGATTTGATGTGTTTTCAAAGTGTTCCTTTAATTGTTTTGAGCAGTATATATGAATGGTAAGTTAATAAAAAATCGATTTCGAAGTGTGGTGATACATGAACTGCCGTACAAAAGAATCACAATAAAAAACAATTGATTTTCTCCACCCATCTGTAACACACACACACACACACAAACAAACAACCCAGCTTTATTTAGCAGTATAAAGTTAATAAAAAGAAAGCTAACTTGTGGGCCTAGAGCAGGCTGGCCAATCTTATCCAGAAAGGACTGTTGTTTATGTGGGTTTTTGCTGCAACTTCCTAATGAGACTACTAATTAGAGGACTGATTGACTGAAAAGTTCTAAATACTGGGTTTTAACAGCTGACCTAAAGATTATCCCGAAAGCCTGCACACACACTGGTCCTTTGTGGATAAGACTGGCCACCCCTGGCCTAATGTAAGCCCTTATAATACACAAACACATATACATTTATTATAAACAAACATATACAGGACAAACTGTCAACAGGACACTCAATAAATGCCGAACTAAAGACCAAAGTGGAAGAAATACCTGCAGGTTGTACGTTGAGCCTGGTGTGTCATACAGATGTAGAGGTAGCCTTTCAATGGACTCCAGCACTGCTATTAGCTTTCGAATTAAGGCAACTGCAGGTTGGCTGGATGGGGTCAAAATAATGTAACTAAAAAAAAAATCAATGCAGTCATTGTACATAATGTTAAAGTTCTGGAGATTACCTTTCATCATCTTCATTTTCACTGAAAGCAGCTTTAAATACATTGATTCTTTCCATTAATGGTTTGCAATCCTGCTTCACATCAAGATCCACACTCTATCAAAAGAAAAGGAAAAAATACGGCTGTAATGTTTTTAACCTGTAACACTGAAAAGCACACAACAAAATGCCTAATTAAATGACCATGAAAGCCCCTGTCTTATAGACTGCAGACTAATGGCAGGGGTATTACAGAACTGAACCTTATACCCATTGCAGTACCTATTGCTGCTTGATAACTAATTTTCTGATTCACTTACAAATCATTTCAATTTGTTATTGGTGAACATGTCTCACTAGGATTCAGTACTGAAGGTCAGTATTCAGAACTAAGTATTTATTTAGAGCATTAAGAGTTATGTTTTTTCTGACCACAGTATTTTTTTCGCCAGAGAATTAATGTCAGAGAATTAACTTTAAGTTAGTGTACCCCCAACTTAGTAATTACCTGAGATAAATGTTCAAAATGAAAATTCTTTTTTACATAAACCTCAGAAATGGTGTTAGGCCCATTAAGGTCAGCAAACAATTTTAGGAGCTGAGATACTTTCATCATTAATACCTAAACTCCTTGTAAATAACAGACTACTGTATTCTTTATCTGGGCTTCCTGTAAGGGTACTTTTCCATTGCACCAAGTGTTAAATTTCAGTGGAGTACCAGGACCAAAAGTGCCAAACCAGCTGGGGTACTTTTTTGGTACTTCGGTCTTGGACTTAAAACACTTTCTTTGTCGAATGGTTATGCAAATAGCCTGCACACAATACAAACCTTGCTGATCTTAGAAAACAACGAGAAATTAAGTAAAAAAAATAATTAATTGTAATCTGGTGTGAAGAACAGATACAACAAAAACACCAGGATGGGATGACAAGAAATTAAATATGTATTTTGTTTTATACTCTAGGACAGCACGCTATATGCGTATTTACGCCAGTGGAAAACCAACACCTTGAATTACGTACAGTACTTTTGGTTCTCTCTCGCTGGTGCAGTGGAAAAGAGCTCCAACACAACAGAAATAGTAAAAACCAGTGAACTATTATGGATCTCCGTGGTGTGCTTACATTATTCAGGACAGTAAAAAGTGCCTGCACTAGACCGCTGCTACACATTTCATACGGGGAGATAGTGTTTTCATCATTCAGGACCACAATTAAGTTTTCTAGGGCAGTTTTCATCAGGTCTCGCCAGGTACTCTCCCCTTCAATACACTGCAAGACACAAAATGGTGCAAATACATGCTTTTATAACATCACACACTCCTTTAAAGAGAATCCAACAACAGCTGTGATTTTCCTAATTTCACTTAGTAGCACTGAAGCCAGTTATAAGTTGATGAGCAAACAAATCAGGAATGACGACAAAAGCATCAATTAATGTCATGGCAATGGCCCTGCTGCTGGAACATTTGAAATGCACCAGAATAAGTGCTGCTCCACCTGTCTGTTTGTGTGCAGCTCCCACGCAGACTCCAGCTGGGTAGCAATGTTCCTGAGGGTGACCACTACACCCCTAGGCATGCTCTCCACTGCCTTAAAGTGATCGTCATACAAATCCCGAGCCATGGCCTTAACCTGCACATGAATACAAATGAAACTAGAATCAGTGCAGTCAGAATCTCTTTTAAATACTTAGTAAAATGAACTTCATCCAAGGGAGACAAAAGAAGGAAGTTAACGGACAGTTTTAACAGTTAAGGGAGTTTTACATATAGCACACACAGGAGGATCTTCATCTCAAAGTAAAACTATTTAGTTAGTCAGCATACAATACTTTGTATAGATGACCTGTTCCCAACCTTTTTGTAAAGTCTACGCTTATCTTTCCCATAATTGAACTGATTACATAAAGACAGCTATTAATATTTCCATCCCATTCAGCTTGACAAATGTTCATTATATGAGAAAAGGGTGGAGATTCGAGATGTGAAGGTGGCACTAAATATTGTTAGAGTTTAGGACTTTCTTGGCAGTGGTATCTGCCTGTTAATTGCCAGGCACTCTGCAGTGACCTAGCACCAAACAAGATTTGAAGAGGAGAAAAAAAAAATACAAAGTTCTTTTGTAGCACTGTATACACAGTCTGAGGACAATATAATACAGCCCCCCCCCCCACAGATCTGTCCAGCAGGGGGAGTTAAAAAATAAAAACGAAACAGTATCTAATGGTAAGCATTACTAACTAGTTCTAGCAAGCACATGACTCATCAGTACATCACAGTGCAAACAAGACTACTAGAAATTAGGGCTCGGCGATAACATATCGATATTGCATTACACGTGCAATAATCACCAGGGCTTCAGATGACAGGTGCAACATTTGTCCAGGTGCCAGCTTTTCTGTGTTATATGGACAATTCACACCCATAATTTGTTAAGCAGTTTATGGCTAAAATATTAATGAGGCTTTGTATGACGTCCAACAGTCATTATTAGTTTAATAAATGTGAACTGCAAAAAGTACCACCACAATGCCAACGGCTTCGTACCTTGTTTATCCACAAGATCTCCTCTTTTAAAAGATGTTGTGGCTGCTCTTCTTGACCGGGACTTCAGTGCATATTGCATTGAGGTATACCAAACCGTAGTATACCAAAACAGTATTGTGTGGTGTGCTCGCTAATCGAATTTTACAAACAAAGTTTATACAGATCACTAACTTTTAGGTATCATAAAACGCATATCATTAATATTTAAGCCATACTATTAATCTTCTTATCAAACTATAGGTGTAAATAAATGTCCATATAGCACCGAAAAGCTGGCTTCCGGCCAAATGCTTCGCCTGTCATCTGAAGCCCTGGTGATTATTGCGCATATGTGATATAATATAGATATGATATCGTCCAGCCCTACTAGAAATCATAAGTCATAAGTCTGGAACATATGGCTGACTGTCTGCTGTATCACTGTTAGCGTCTGCCTTTCCACCTGTGCAACTGCAGGAAAGACGACTGGCCAACAGAACAGTAAAAATGTAAAATGTAAAAATAAAAAGTATTCTAAAAGCAGTACAAAAGTAGCAGCATATTTTCTGAAGTACTAGGCAACGCTATGGTTGCTAGAATATTATGCTGCCAATACTCTAATGCTGAGCCATGATTTTACTGTAGTTTTACCTTTTGTTTAGTTTTCTCCAACTTAGACTTCAGCTTTCTTCCTCTTTTTCCAGTCCATCCTGTGACAAATTCAGATCCTAGACATAGAATGAGGTACAATGAGCACTCCAAAAGGCACAGCCACATGTCATGTGTACTTAGATGTGCCACTGGTGATCATCACCCTACACACTTACCTACAAACTTACCAAGTGATGTTTCTGCTGTAAAGGAATGTTTGGTTCCTCTGTTGGACTCAAATACAAATCCAGGCAGGTCCTCTTTAAGTATAGTAGCCTGCTGGCCATCTGAGTTGTGAATAGCGATCTCACCCTCTTTGAGGCAAGTAAGTGACCAGTTACCCACAGTTAGTTTGGTGGGACCAACTGCTGAAAGGACAGGCTGGCTGGCACTGGCTGGCTTTACTTGACTCCGTGCTCGCTGCAATTTTTCGAGGAACTCACTCCTGCTCTCTGTTTCAGGACAAAGATCACCCAAAATATTTTAACCATTAACATCGTGCAGCTGGATGGTGCAGATTCTAGAAAATCACTGCTGTACTTTGTCAGTACAGAGGCTACAGAAACTATAGTAAATGTACAAAATAAATGCTAAACCGTTAACCCTCTGCCGGCAGGATCTGACTGCTCACAGTTTTTCCATTTTTCATTCCATCTACCAATAAACTGTGAAAGGGATTTTACTGTTGCTACTTTTCGTGCGTTTCAAACTGCCTTTCCAAAGTGATGGGTGTGGGGTGCAGTGACATTCCAGACTGATGGGCCATTGACAGTATGCTAACTACTACAGGTGTGGAGACACCTATCATCAATATTCATTGTATAGGCCACTGACCTTGAGAAAAAGAGTATCACTCTAAAGTTGTAACACTTTAGTAATTAAACCACATAAAATTTCAGAATGTTTCATTCACCTATGTGTAGCCAAACACTTTGTCTATAAGCTTCAGAGCTCAAAAGTCTTGGCTAGAAATGTTAATAATGTGATTTTTTTTTACAATTTCTCAGCATGTCTGATGTAAGTTTTTGAAAAGTATATGTTTAAAGTTGATTTTAACAAAAAAATAGAATAACATTCTAAGTGGTCTCAGATTATTGGTGCTGAGTTTGTGCTGAATAAAAGCACATGTAACAATTTGGGATAAAAGTTTTTAGGTAGCTGAAATACTTTAAAATGTCAAGGCATGTCAGACTACCCTGAATGTGGCTGAGAGGCCACAGACTCTTGAGGGTTAATAGCTGGCAGAAAGTCTTTACATCTTCACTGCTTTTGTCTTGGAGAAAAACAGGTGCCAGTAGGTACAGCACACAAATTACCGCATAAGGTGTGCAGGGCATACCTGAGCTGTCAGAGCCACCCTCAGGGCTGCCACTAGAATACATGGTAGCCAGCTTCCCATCTAAGATGAAACGAAACCAGCCATTGCTTCCATTGGATAGCTCGAGGGCAGCAGCATCGCTCCAGATGTACAGACAATCTCGGCCCCTGATGATGGACCAGTCCCGCCAGTGGTATGGCTTCCCCTGTTGTATCTCTTTGGCGTCTTCCTGGGGCTCATCCTCCTACAGAAATGGAAACAGCATATGAATGCAAAATACATCCTAAATGTCTCTAACATCCTTCACCACATCAATCTAGCTCCAGATGGGATGAGTTTAAAAACTATTCAAGATTAGAGTGGTAAAGAATAACTGAGGTTCATGAACATACTAAATTTAAAGAAAAAAATACTTAATTTATTCAAATGGTAAATGGACTGCATTTATATAGCACTTTTCTACTCCTACGAGTACTCAAAGCGCTTTACAATACATGCCTCACAATCACCCATCTACACACCCATTCACACACTGGTGGTGGAGGCTGCCATGCAAGGCGCCAACCTGCACACCAGGAGCAATTTGGGGTCCAGTGTCTTTCTCAAGAACACTTTGATGGGGGCAGGAAGAAGCAGGGCTCAAACCTGCAACCCTCTGGTTGCTGAACGATAGCACTACCTCCTGCACCACCATCAAAACATTAGCATTTCGATTTAACCTTGTTGTTTTTCCTTTGTTAGGTTGACAGTATTACATATTAGATCCATAAGTGTTTGTACTTTGGAAAAGATTATCAAAACCCTGGTTACCTTCTCCGGCTTAGTTTCCTCCTCATTTTCATCATCAGAAACTGGGCCAGCGAGTGTGGAAACTTTATTTATAACACCCAATCTGGCCAGCTGGTCTAGGAAGACATCTCCACCTTTGTCAACAAGGTCCCTGATAATTTGCAGTGCTAAAAGGTGTCCATCATCATCATCCTTGGTAGGAGAACAGACTATATTAACCAACAGCAATGACAAAGGCATTTTTAACCTGCATTAATTTCACAACATTAAATAAAACATGCAAGCATGATGCCCAAAGCAGGACAAGACAGGATATCACCCCCCTACTCAAGTTTAGTATTACCCGTTTAACTAAAAAACGTGCCTTACACACTAGTAACATGCTTTCTGTAAAAGACCCGAGATTACCTCTTGGTCAAGAACAGTGGCAGTGATCTCCACTAAGACCGTGGGGAGGTTGTGCCCAACGTCAGAGTCACACACCTCTTTCAGTAGCGCTTCTGAGCTATAGTGGATCATTTTCCTAATAAGAGCCAGGCTGGCTTTCCTGTATGACGAAGAACTCAGATTACACTGAGAATGGAATTCATCATGTGAATGCAGCAAATGTACCCATTTGCAGATATATTCATTTTGACAAACTGTACCTAATGGAGGGCAGCATGGTTTGCTGAAAAGTCTGTGCAAATACTGGAAGCAGCCTCCTCAGGTAGATAGGTGCCATTTCAGGATCCCCCTTTGGTTCATTGCTCTCGTCTTCCTCCTTGTTTAAATCTTTCTTTTTCTTATCATCTCCTTTATTGACAGGACACATCCAGTCTCCTGTCAAAGAAAGTCACATTTTTCGAATCCATGATATGCAAGAAAAAAAATGACATAACAAGGTTGAACGGAAATCATACGGTATAGTCATTATACGATATATAACCATCTGTGCCCTATAAGCTCACCAGGAGACTGTAGGATAGCCACGACCTCACTATGACCCCTCTCCCTTGCTTTATCAAGTGGTGTTTTTCCATCTTCATCCCTCAGGTCTGGATTGGCTCCATGTCGCAATAAAGTCTACAGCAAATAGATTTTAAAGGCATGCATATTATACGAAGCTCTATTTACAACACATGTAAGCTCCAAAAGTGCTGGACCGTGTTTACCCAATACCTTTGCTACTTGTGGCCGTCCAAAGCAGGCAGCATAATGTAACGAAGAGGACCTCTGACCCCTGTTCACATCAGCACCCCTTTCGCAAAGAAACTCCACCTGGACAGCAAAAACCACACAGAAACTCAACTTTTAATAGAATCCAATAATATTGCTTCCTGGTTGCAAGCAATGAGAGGTTCTACAGTTCTGATGCTCCAACGACTCTCAGAATCCACAGCTAAAATCAAATCAGTTAGTGTCTTACCAGGGAATCTGATGGAGATTCAATTAGTCTGAGAACACTGACAACAGGTTCACAAGTTAGGCCACCAATATACTTAACGCAAATACACAACGCCGAAGCACACACAAAACAAGGAGTGAACTGTGTACTAACCATACTTGCACACGTAGTTTACCTCTGTCTGTAAAATTAAAAGATCATGTCCACCAGGGGGCAGTGTGAGAAAACCATCTTGGTCAGCTCCTTATTTTCTGGTCTCACTTGTTTGTGACATGTAATGATGTACACTCACTGCTTCCAAAGCAATGCAGTTGCTAATTTTTTAATAGTGCAGTAGCATCCTCTGTATTCTAACCACTGCTCAACATTGTACTTTGCTCTGCCACATATCACTTTTACTACCCCATGTTGAATGTTGCTTGTATGTTGTTAGATATCTCGGAGCAGTATGTATTTATTAATTTGGCTTCATGACACTGGAAAATATCAATTTCTGCAATAAATATTGCAGTATTTATAAAGAAAATATAGTTCAACATGTCTATTCATGAGTGATTTAAATGGCAAGGATGAAAATGATTAGGAATGGCTTGAAGAGCACATGCAAGCTCATGCAAAAATAGTGGCATAAACTTTAAACTAATGTTAAACATATACTTGATAATTCTGAAAAGAACCGGTAATTAAAATTGCACAAACTGCTAAGTTTTGTTTCCTATAACAATATAAATGTTCTAGAAAAACATAAACCCCATGCTCTCGGCTAATTATATAACCAAGATTTTAAACTATACTGAAAAATAGCATTGCTTATCAAAACAAACAAGTCAGAATTTCAAGTTAGAGTTTCATTTACTTTGTTCGCGATACTGCTTTTTTAGAAACAAACTTCCATTGACTTTATTTTGAGATTTCTGTTTGCAATAATGAAAATATCTATACTGTATATATTGGGTATCTCTATTCTGCCTAAAAATATTGATAGCGGTTTTGCTTCATATAGCCGAGCCCAATTTCACCATTATACATAGGTTACTTTAGCAAGATATGCACACTTATCTCCTAATGAAACAGTGGGGTACCTCAGACCCAAGGCAAACAAATTAATTAGTGGAAGAAAATCATTTAGTAAGTATTGGTAATTCACATAAACCATGAGTGTCAGGTAATATGCATTGCATTAATTAAAATAGTAATTTAAAGCCAAATGGAGCCCCACTCCACACAGGCTCCAAAACAGGCACAAAACATTCCGCATAATTATGCTTGATCTGTTTTTGATATACTGTTGTGAAAAAGATGACTAATTGGTCTGACTGGTTTCAATATGTTTATTAAAATAACTATAGGATGCCATTTGAGGTCATTATAGATATCATTGGTAGTCTCACAATATTTTTAGTAAACAGATAAGGCAATTCATGTTCATCCATTAAAAGCTATATTCTCTGAATATGACCTTTGAATTCAACAACCCAGATTCAATTAATTTAACCACTATACTTTTTGCTCAGGCTCTATCCTTCTTCCCAGCCGAGGAAACTTCAGAGATGAGAACAATCAGCCATTTCTAAT